>VXAK01015975.1:0-68858 GCA_013399435.1 Arenaria interpres
GTTTTGTTGGGGTTTTTTTCCCAATTTTTGGTGTAGGTGTTAGGCTCTCTGCTAGGAACACAATGCATTTTGCAGGTTAACAAAATAAAGATGATTATTATAACAGACTTCCTTCAGAAAGCAGAGGGAGGAGAAAGATACATGATTATACAATGGAACAAAGTTTACTCTCAGTGACATGGGCCTTGAGGTCAGTGCTTTCCCCTGTGATGAATTATTTACATTAAATTGTCTCTTTCCACAGATTGATATAGAAATAAATGGTGATGCTGTTGATCTTCATATGAAACTGGGTGACAATGGAGAAGCTTTCTTTGTACAAGAAACTGAGGAGGAAAATGTAAGGCTTTTGTGCTTCATGCGGTACTGTTGATAATATTGTAACTTCTAGGAAAGATATATTTTCTGTGACTGAATCTTAACATCACTTTCATATGCTGTCAAAATGCTTGGTGTTTTGTGAAATTCTGCTACCAGTGATAAAAAAAAGTAACTAATTCTTTTTTATTATTATTATTTTATTAGAGCTTTATTTGAAAGATTAGTTGATTACTTTTTTACTTTGTTTCTTGTTGACTGCAGTTACATAGATTGCAGTGACTTACAATAACTTTGGCCTTAAGTTCTTATGGCTTGTGTTACTGACCTCTATACCAATAAAGGTTATCTAATTTGGTATATTTTTAATTTGTCTTACAATTTTTTTATTACAGTTTTTCACAATTTTATCTATGAAACTTTCACTAGTTAACAGTAACTTTGACTTGAGAATTCTTGTATTCTAATACAGTAATTATTTTCCCAAGAACCTATTGCAGCTGGAAGCTCATGAGCCTCTGAAAAAGAAGAATAATGGTTCATTTTTAGTCTGATTTCCTAAGGATATGAGACCTATGTAATCACAATATTTGTTCATCCTGAGCTTTGGTTTTGATCACTTTTGAATCTCATGGCATTTTTCAGGAAGGCAGAAGGAAAGAATTTCTACATAGAAAGTTCTAAAACGTTTAATGAAAATAGTCAGAGGAGAGAGACAAAATTCTGTCTCAGTGAAGTAACAGATGAAGAATTCATTTTCTGTTGCTATCAGTAATCAGAGTCTTTCAAGGAAATGAGCTTGATCCACTTTTTAGTTTAAGGTGCTACTTGTTTACTGGGAGGGATTGGTTGCAGGAAGCTCTCACTTTGAAAGGAGTTAAATATAATTTAAGGTGGAAGGAGAAAATAAACAATAAGACCCTGAATGATAACTTGGGGTAGGGATTCATAACACTTAAGAGAAAGGAAGGTTGGGTTCTGATTTAGTGTACACCATGACTAAAATCAAAACTGAAAGCAGTATTTATAGAAGTAGGCTGTGTCAGCTGTTGATGGGAAGTGATCAGTCTTTAGACTGTCAGAAAGCAAGGGTGATAACCACTACCTTTGTCCCCAGTACAGTGGTTTAAAGAAGCTATCACACTTGTTTAGTATATTTTAATTTATAACAAGAATGCCTTATCTGTGTATAATGTGTTCTGGAAAGCTGGTAGTTACGCTGAAACTATAGATTGAGTTAGCTACAAAGCAGAGGACTGAGATTTTTTTAGTGCTTTTAGACATGTTTTTTCTCCCAGTATTTCTGCTACTGATCAACGTGACTTTGTGGTCACATCTTGAAGCTATGCTTAAGGTATAAATAATAAAACTCTCATCGAGTTCTTAGTGTATTCAGAAAGGTTCATCCAAGTGATCAGTCTTTGCTGTTTTCATATCTTGACATTCAAAATAACACCACATGCCTCAATTCATGTAAATCAGGACTATTATAATGTAACATTCAGGCATCATTTTTCAGCCAGTTTTCTTTTAGCTTTTCTTCTGGTTTGTTGATTTTGTTTTGTTTTTATAATTCGGTCTTGTTATTCTGGGTTATTTATTAATAATTGTGTAGGATATTCACTTTATTTTAGGTGGTATTATTTTATGCGGAGATTTTTCACAATGCAAAAATCTGTGAGTCATTAGTGCTGTATAAGGCTGTATTTTGTTCTTCTTTCTCTGCTTTATAACCAGTGGAACAAAACTTGATCTGTAACTCTTAACTCAGTGCAAAAATTGAATTTAATATTAAAAAGTAGCAGTTCACACTTTGAACACATCAAAAGTGGTATCAGTGCTCTGGCTGTTTCTGATCACAATGTAGTTCTTGACTAATCTGCATAAAAGTTCTGTAAAACGACAGGCATCTTGTATTTTTTTATACACTTGCCATGAAATTGAGCCCATAACTCTTTCTCCCTACTGTGCAAATTCCATTCTCTTCTACTTTTGTTCCACTTTGTCTTTATTCTGTCACAGTGTTTTTCTTTCAGTTTAGGTGTCATTATTTTTAAGGTTTTTGTTATGATGTATATAAGCATCAGGTAGTTGATTGGTAAAGCTGTTCCTTCATTTGAATTATTCCTTCCAAGGGCAGTGAGTTGTAATTAATTGAGGGTTGGTGTTTGCTTGTGGGTTTTAACCAGAGTAAATTATAGTTGAGTTTTTCTTTTTGAAAGATACTTTAACATAAATAGTGTCTGACACGGATGACAAGACTGAATGCTCCCTCGCTAATTTTGTGGGTAACACTGAACTGGGATGAGAGGTGGACAGTCCAGAAAAAGAGCCACCACATAGAGCCAACTTGGCAGGCTGGGAGACTGGGCCAACAAGATTTGCACAATATTTAGCCAAGATATATATGAAGTCCTGTATCTAGGTTGGAAGAATTCCCCACGGCAGTACAGGCTGGCGTCTGACTGGATAAAATGCATCTCTGCTGTAGAGGCCAACAGTGTGCTGTGGCAGCAATGAAGGCAAACATGTCCTAGGCTTCATCAGCAGGAGCAGAGCCAGCAGATGGAGGGATGTGGGATTGTCCCACTCAGTACTTGTTAGGCCAAACCTGGAACGCAGTTCTGGCCTGCTGAGCTCTGGTCTCCTCCAGTTCAGGAGAGAAAATAGGAGGGAGTCCAGTGGAGAACCACCAATATGATCAGAGGTTTGGAGAAGTTAACATGGGAAGAAAGGTTGCTGAAATTGACTGTGTTCAGCCTAGAGAAGAGAAGGCTCAGAGGGAATCTAACCACAGTCTTGCAATACCTACAAGGCAGTTGTAGAGCAGACAGAGGCACTCTCTTGACAAGGGATGCCTGGTGATAAGACAAAGGGACACAAGGGGGAAATACTGTCTGGATAGAAGAAAAATCCTTCACTATGACAACAATATAACATAAGAATAGGTTACCTAGAGAAGAGGCAAACTCTCCCTTACTGGAAGTACTCAACATTTAGCTTGACAGGCTCTGGATAACCTGACTTAAGGCCCTAGTTTCACCAGAAGATCGGACCAGATGATTTCCAGATGTCACTTCCAACCTACACGTTTCTATGCATCTGTTTCAAAATTAATAGACAGCAGTGGTTTTAATTAGCCTATTTTTATTAACACACTTACTAAGCATGGATAGAACTGGTGTGCTCAAGGGCAGGTAATTTCAAAAACATTCCACTGACTGGAATATTTGTTCTGTTTTGCTCTCAAAATCAGTTGTATGTGTCTGAAACTGTAAGAATACTAATATTCATTTTCCTGAACTTTTGTAATCCTTTTAGTGAACTTGATTCCTTTCTGGATATCAACCTCATACTGCTGGGCTATTGTGTGGTTTCGTGTCTAAATATAGATGCAAGGATTAATCTGTGGCTGACAGCTATCCTGAATGTACAAAACAAAAACATTAGTCTGTTCTTTATTTTCTTTTTTTGTTTAGGAAAAAGTGCCTGCATATTTGGCAACATCTCCAATACCCACTGAAGACCAGTTTTTTAAAGACACTGACAATCATTTGAAATCAGATGAAAATGAGAGGACATGTGTAAACTCAGAAATTCCACACCCTGTGGAAACAGAGACTGTGTTCACCCCAGGTTCTGTGAAAAAGAAAAAAAGAAGAAGAAAGAAATACAAACAAGATAGCAGGAAGGAAGATCAGATCTCTTCTGCTGGGACGGAAGAGATTTTTGAAATGGAAATAAGCTCAGATGATGAAAAAAGTGTTCAACCCCTGAGGTAAACTGTCAATACTTGGTGACTGCTTTCACTGTTATCACTGAACATTTAAAAGGTGACTTGTGCCTTTTCTCTATGCAAGGAATGCATGTTTCAATAGGCTATGGGTAGACTTTTCCTCAAACAAACAAAACTCCAAACCATTCTATTCCACATCTTTGCAGATTCCTTCAGGTTGGGCCATTCTGTTATGAACATGAAATCAAATTAAGCCCATTTTGGTGAAGAATCATTGTCATGATCTGTTGTGTGACTGAGAAGAAGTTTCAGTGTAATTTCTTTGATGAAGCAGAGTGGTCTTGTAGTGTGTTTGGTAACTTCCACATAAGCTGTAGTGTGGAATGCCTGTAGTATACCACATCTGAATTTGACTTCTCTATACTTTGGAAACTGAAAGCTACAGAAATGAATGCTCCTTCGCATTAGTAAAGAGAATTTTTTGCACGTATGCAGTCATAAAGCGGGGGGAATCAGCCTTGTATTTTGAAGTGGATAAACTACTAGTAAAGTGGAGCTTGCAGTAAAGTGGTAGCACATACTAATAAGCTGAAGAAGCTTATATGAGTAATAACTTTCTTCTATAACTGTAATCTTTCCTATCAAGCAAATTAATGCTTACAATCCAGGAAAGGCCTACTCATCAGTTTTCTGTGGAAGTTTCTCAGGCTACTTAACAAAAGAAGTTGACTTAGTTTTTAGACACAGCTAGTGGCTTTATCGGACAGCATTGCTGTTAAAAGTGGTACTGTCTGAAGAAGTTCAAGATCTGGTCTGGGAATTGGAAGAATGTTTTGGTATAAGAGAACAAAGTATAACTGAAAAAACTCCTTTGGCTTGGGTCTTCAAGGGAGTCTCAAATTAAATAAGAACCGGTCAAAAAGGTTAGTGCCAACAGAAAAACGTGAATCTGTTAAAAACATGAATCACACCTACGACCAATAAAACACAACAAATAAAACTTGGATTTTAAAATGTTTTCTAGAATGTCTGTGGCATTCTTAGTTCATTTACCTTACTTTTTTGCTGTCATTTATGTCAACAAATTGTCATTTAGATATTTACTGCTATTTTGAAATCTGGGAATTGACATGTTTGGTTTGAGATTTTTTTTTTTCTCTCCTTTTTTTTCCACTTTTAGAAAAGCAAAATCTTTGTTCAGTCTTCAGTGTGAGAGTATTAAGACAACAATAACTTGTCATAGTGAAACCACCAAAAATATTTTTAAAAATAACCATCAAATACAGGAAGAGAGGAAGATATAACCCATGAATTGTTTATTCTTTATTTAATAAATTATTACAAATGTATGAAGAATTTACGCATGTCATGACAATAATGGCTGTTTTCATCCAGTGTTCAGAATTCATATTGCTCTTGTAGCAATTACCTTCATTTGACTAGAGATGAATAAAAGCTTGTAGGTTTGACTGAAATGTCAAATGTTTAGTCATAGCTGAACCATTGTGTTCATGTGACCATGGTGTTTCTGTAAAGGTTACTCTGCTTTGTGGGTTGGGTTTTTTTTTGTACTCTCTAGAATGAAAGATTGAAAAGGCTTTTTATTTGTAAACCAAATTTTTAACATATATATATCTAAAGAGAAACAGCAGTAGAAATGCATTCTCAGTCAGAGAAGAGTGTTATGATGTGAAAAGAAGAAAATTTTATAAAAGAATGCTTATTTATTGTGAATGGCAATTAAATGCAGGACTGAAAAAATACATTGTAGTGATGAAAGGCCAGAGACAGTAGATTTGTGGCTATGTGTCTGTTGGTGAAGTTCATATACAGTCGTTCCAGTGACCTACCAAGGCAGGAAATAAAATGCCTTGCAATAGGCATGCACTGTTTTCTTCTTAGCTAAAGAGATGGTCGTGAAAAAGTGTTCGTAAGCTTTCTTTTCACATCCTGCAGGGATGTAAGATGATATCAGCTAGTTTGTTTTGTTTTGGAGATTTTTTGTAGCTATAAATGCATGATTCTGGGGGGGGAACTATTAAAAAAAAGCAGTAGAAACTTAAATAACTGTTATTAGACATAGCTTCAGATTTCAAAGTGAAACTGAGACAGAAAAAGGAAGGCTGATGTTCCAACAGGAAGGTCAAAAATTCAGCCACAGGTACCGGTATGTACTGTCTTATCTAGTTCTATTCTTATAAAGTGAAAAATAAGCTGTTTCCTGTTCCTTGGGAAAATCCATTTCCAATTGTTTATACAACTTCTTTAAAAATATGCCCTTTGGCTTTTCTAGCTATGATTTTGGTATGTTAGTAGTGCTTGACTTACCTAAAATAATACCAGGAGGACTGAGATTACAGTGTGTACACTGAGAAATAGAGAGCATTAATTCCCCACTGCTAATGGTGTTAAAGAGTTAAAGTAGTTATCTGTCTAAAATTTTTTGAGGGTTTTTGGTTATAGATACACAGCAGACTTCCCAGTGCAAAGCAAACCCCACTGCTCAAAAAAATGCTTTTAGCTACTTTACTTTATTTGTAAAAGACTTTACTTAATTTGTAAATTCTTGGGTAAATTGTGAGGCTAGTACTTACCCCTATTTTCTTACTGGTGTTAATTTGTAAAATATGCCGTCAAAAAGTGTATTGTCAAAACTCCCTTTTCTATTTAACTACTTCAGTTTTTCTAGGGTTTACATAGTAAAGGTTATGTGTGAATCTTTGTTCGTCTTTGGGTTTTGATTAATATCAGCTGGCTGTATAAATTGATATCATTTATGCTGTTGTGACTTCTTCAGTGTTAACTTACGTGTCAAGAGTAGTAGTTTTTTAAACTTGCAGTATTTTCAAGTATTAATAGTTTTTATATACATTTTAAGTTATATAAAGATATGTTGTAAACAATGAATTCTTCACACTACACAATTCTTTCTTTTGATCTTGGATTTTTAATAACACATAAGTAACTTTTCCAACTGAATTGGTAATGCAGATTTCTTGTAGCTGACTTAATGTCCCATGTGTCTCAACAGAGGATCTTCGAATTCATCACCAAAGGGTGAAGAACAAAAAGAATCTTTGATTTATCACTCAAAGGATCATTACCCCCTATCTGATGGAGACTGGTCCCCTCTGGAGAAGTAAGTCACTTTGTAATTTCATCATAGGTGTAATGATGAATAATTATTACAAAATTAATATGCATTTTTATTCATATTTTTCCCTGATCTGTCAAACTATCAAACATGCCTAAGTTGTGATATCAAATGCTCCATTTGATACTTGGAACTTTTTGTCTTTTTGTTTTTCCTCTCAAGTGAAAAAAATCTTTCTTATTAAAGCTCACTATTAGAGAAAGAAAATACAGTTTATAAGATTTCCTTAGGTTGAGAAGGGTATGGAAACTGAATATGTACCCTGTCTTTCACCCTAGCATAAGCAACATTTGATATGCCATAAAGCAGAAGTGTTGAGTATATAAGTTAGAATTTGCCAGGTGAAATAATGCAAATTACTTGAGGTAAAGCTAGGTCCTTACCTTGAATCATAGAATTGTCTAGGTTGGAAGGCACCTTTACTAATTACTGGAATACTAACCCAGAGATACCAGAAATGGTATCAGTTGATTGTGGATTCTTACAAATGATGTAATACAGCCCAGCAGTCAGTTTTCAGTTATAGTGACTAGGGGACTTCTCTTTATACATTCAAACTCTTCAGTTTCTAATGATCATGTATTATATTCCTCTTGCATTCAGTTTTTAGATTTTTCAAGACTCACGCTTTGCATTTCACCACTCTAACATCAATCTCTGTTTGCTCAAGAAAGCATTCTGTCCCTATGTGGTAGTACTTGAGATGAATTTCATACTTTTCCCGAACATTAGGCATGGGGAAGGGCGCATATATATAGCACATAGCATGCTGAGCGGTATCTTGATTTATCTTAACTCTTCGGTGAGTGTCTAGTTTTACTGCTTTTCAGTTTGACTGAGGACTCTGTTCTTCTGTATCAGTAGATGGTAGTGCAGAATAGAAGAGAGAAATTCAGCAAATACTTCCTGAGGTGCATAAAATCCCTCTGCTTCTGGTGTTTGTAGGGCTGTGGCCTCAGTAGAATCTGAATATACCACACCGTGCTTGGTGCCTGCTAATTCCCACAGTGCATACTTTGTTAATGAACAGAAGCAGTTGGACAGGAAATCCCATTATCATTCCTTTTTATGTGTTGGGCTGACAACCACATCCTCAATTGTACTCGATGAGATGTAGTCTTCAAACGTTCCCCAAAGGTTTGTGGTTTTGTGACTGTAGAGCAGTCAGTGTTTGACCCCGAGGATTGACACAGTGTTGTATGGATTATATACCCTAGATAATTGTAGCATAGAGGCTGACACTCCTTTCCAGTTCATAAAACTCTAGCTAACATAGACCAGCAGGCTGTATCTGGGAGATATAATTCATGCCTCTCTTCTTGTTTAGATATTAGGGGATAGTCTGCTCTAACAACTTGTTTGTGCGTCATGTGAGATACCTAGACTATAGTTTGGGGTTCTTTAAGAAGAAGCTAGCCAGTACAAATTGCAGTGTAACAGAGAAATTGGCAATGTTCCTTTCCCCCTTTTCTTTTTTTTTGGGGGGGTGGGGGGTGAGGTGGGTGTGTGTGTGTGTGAGAAAAGGATTCTCTCTCATGTGGGCCATCTAGGAGAAGAGAAATTTTGCATGACACTATTTCTCCTGGGCCACCAAAGATTCTACAATGTAGTTGAGGTTGGTCGTCTTGCTCTTCAGAACCCTTGCAGGCAGCTAAGGGAGGATAATAGCCTAAGTCTTTTCAATGAGGACAGTTTGTGTCCTACTCACTAGAATAAAACCAAAAACCATTAACTGTTTGATACCTGATACCGTGAATGTTCTTCCTGTTTAAACAAGCGACGTTAGCACGACTCAGACCACTATTACAGGCATGGACATTTTGACTAAAGACTTCTCCCTGAGAATAATAATGGAAAACTTCTCCTTTGGGAGAAGTGGAACAGGCTTAGGTTCTTAAAACCCTGAAGTATTCAGTCTTTTGCAACTATTGCTGGATATTAAGAATTAGGCTTCAAAACAGGTTAATATGTCTGAATGGCTTCCAGTTGAGTTGTGATACAAGCAAAAAAAACTGTTTGGCATGTAGTGAAAATAAGTTCATATTCCTCCTGAAAACAAATATGTATTTTCATCCATGTGTTACTTTAAATAAGCCCTTCTAACAGTACAGAAAATGTAATTTCTAAAGGAAATTGTTAAAGGAGAACCGAGTGAGGAAATCTCTAAATGGTTTCCTTTTTGTATCCCTGGATAAAGTGACCTCAAACGATAATCTGGTCCAACATTTCATGGAAAATGGAGACTATATGAGATTGATTTAGCACCCTGTCTAGTGACAAATTGAAAACCTCTTGCGATGAGGACCACATCCTTGGGAAGGCTGTTCCAGTGAATGATTATTCTCACTGTAAAAAATGTCTTTATTATATCAAGGTGAAACCTCTCCTGGTGTAACAAGCATACAGACAAATACTGAGTCCTGCACCTGGAATGGCGTAACCAAAGAGCCTGCTACGGGCTCAGGTCTGTGTGGCTGGGGAGCAGCCTTGCTGAAAGGGACCTGGGGGCTTAGGTGGACAAGCAGCTGATCATGAGTCAGCAGCGTACCGCTGCAGAAACAAAGGCAAATTGGGTCCATTACTAGCAGAGATAGAGATGTGACCATCCCACTCTACTTAGCACTGGTCAGGCCACACATGGAGTGCTGTGTCCAGTTCTGGTCCTTACAATTCAAATTCAAATATTGAGGTTTTTATACGCATTTAAAAAAACAAAAAAAAAACCCAAAACAAAAGCAACCCATAATACTCTATGAATGTCAAAGTGTAAAAAGAGTGTAATTTCTATAATATGCAATATAATTGCCCTGTTCAAGAAAGGATAGACTTGGACCTGTCCCAACACTAAATGCTACTTCAAAACAACCTCTTGTGTTTCCTTTTCTCCCTGGGATCACAAGAGCAAAATGATTTTGAAATGACACCTTTCTAGCATTTTGTAGAGTGAGTTCTTCTGGCTAAATAGTAGTCTCAGCTACAGTAAATTTCAGAGGTCTGTTTCTGATTTATGGATAATAACCACTGTAGGAAAAATAGGCTGGAACTTCAGAAGATCATGTAGTCCAAACACATCTGAAGGAAGTTTTCAAGTAATCTCCCTTCCCCCTCCTAAGTTATCTTGTTCTTTTTGTTTCCCCAACCAATTGGTGGTGGTTTGTGCATTTGTGAGTTAGGTTTGCAGGAGTTCTATTACTGAAGTCTTGGCATAGCAAGTTCAAATGTTATGCTTAAAGCTAATTTCTGTCTTCTAGATAAACTTTTTTGGTTTGTTCTGTTTTGTTTGAAAAATGGAACATGGGTTGAGGGGAAAGCTATACCTACACTGCAGATACAGTGGAGGAATCTGGTTAGAGTGATCGCTATGTAAGTCCTTTAATGTGATTTTGGTTTTAACCTAATTTCTCACTATCTGAAAACCCTGCTGGGCTTCTTGCCATGTTGCCGAATAATTGAAGCTCTGTTAAGCTGTAGAAAACTCTACCAACAGTAGCTGCACAACAGATGCATTTTAAACACTGTAGCTTTCTTTTTTCTTTTCTTTTTTTTTTTCTTGTTGATTTGCTAGCCCTTTCTCTGAGCCAGTCTGCCCTAAAAGTGATTCAGAACTAGAAGTTAAACCTGCTGAGAGCTTGCTCAGATCTGAATCTCACATGGAATGGACGTGGGGAGGATTCCCAGAATCAACCAAGGTAAGTGCATTTATTGTCTCTAACTTTGTGAACTGAGTTTTGGCATATCTAAAATTGTGTCCTAAGAGAGGATTGGGAATCTGCGGCTGTTCTTTGGAATAATTCACCTGAAATAAGAAAGGAGCACCCCCTTGTGGCCGGCCAATAGTCGAGTTTGTTGAGTTCAAAAGCTGGTCAGCAAAAAGTAATTCCAGAAAACCTAGTACTAAAAATCTGAAATTTTTGAAGTTTTAGTTAGAAACCGAAGAAAGCAACTTTAGAAATTAATTGCCTTTATTTTAGGCTAGGTTCTAATTCATTCCGGAGGAGCTGTACCCTTGATAGAGTAAATTTAGTATCTAACATGACAGCTGGTGACAGAAGCCCTGGTATATCTACTTTTATGCTTTTTTCTTGCCATGGTTTGATCAAGTTAGTGCTTCTTCTATGCCAGTTTCTTTACTTGTAAATAAGCTATTGTAAGAAGCTTCTGTTGCAGGGTACTTTGCTAATGAGGTGGGACATGCTTTATGTTGCTAAAATACATGTTGAAATTCTTACCTGGTTTACTGTGACCAGGACTTGTACCATGAGTACAAGCTTAATATTTAGACTAGAATAAAATAAACATGTGAAGTGAAAGGATTGACTAGAGTTTTGTTTTTCAGATAAGCAAGAAAGAGAAACTGGAACATTGCAGGACAGCTACCATTACTCCATCAGAGAAGACACATTTTAGGGTCATCCTCAGCTCTGATGAAGTTGAAGATGATGATGATGTGAAAGATTCTGTCTGTACAGTGCTGAAACCTGAGCCAAGAACTCATCCTCTGCTTAAGCAGATGGATGTTAAAGATTCTCTTGCTTCTGCAATCACAGAACCACAAGATCCGTTGCCATTAGATGCTGAGCATCATTCCAGACTGTTGGTGGACCCTTTACCAGAAGCAAAGGCAATAGCAAAAGTTGACTCTCCTTCAAAGAAGAAAGGTATATAATAAAGCTGTTGATTCTTTCCTTTGGTGTCATCTACCAAATTTGAGGCCATAGTGGAAAAAGTATTAATATGTCTCTTCAATTTTTTGCTATTAAAGTTTTATCTGACTAAAACTATAATTAAACTCTTGGATTTATAAATGCTACAAGTAAGTGTGAATTCTCCACAATTATGTTTGTATTTAATGTGTTTGGATAGCTTCATTTTAGTAATCTGAATTGTTTAAAATTAACAGGGGTGCACAAGCGAAGTCATCATCAGGGGCCTGACGATATTTACTTGGAGGACCTAAAAGCATTGGAACCTGAAGTTGCAGCACTCTACTTTCCCAAAAGGTAATTTTAAATAATGGTTCTGTAGTTATATTGCAGTTGCAGTATGTGAGTTACTACATGTATGATTTAGGTGTTTATGCTCCAGTTCTGATAAAAAGAATTGGACTTGAGTTTTCTAGGCTTTTGTGGAGTACTGATCAGTAATGATCTCATTGTGAGAATCTGTTTCTGATTTGACAAGAAACACATTGAAAGATCACGTGGGAGGTCGTTACTGAGAGTTTTCATCTTTGTGGAACTTGTATGTTCTACAAATATAAAGGGGGGGTAAGTTTAAACTGCACACATCTTTTGCACCAGTACTCTATTTTGCCATATTGCTAGCTCTAGAAAAGCACACATCAGTTTATTTTTTGCATGCCCTGTAGATCCCCTACAAATTTTTTAATATTAAAAAGGACCACCAAAAAAAAATGATGCAAGGCAAGACGGCTCAGTCTCAAAATTCACTCTTATTTGGACTTTTTATGAAATCAAAGGATTTTTTACTCCTGCAATACTCTGCAAAAGAGTAACTGTCTAGGAAGACCTTTGTAAAAATACAGCTTCATAATGAAGAGGTGTTTATTGGTTTATGTTAAGACTATAGTAGTAAACTTTTCAATACTTGCTGATTACATTACTTGGGATCAAACTAATAACTCTGACCTTAGATGAAAACGTGATACTTTTTATTTAAAAGGCCACCTTTCTTTTCTATTGTACTTTTTCCAAAAGAAGTGTTGTAAAAACATCAGGCATTTTCATTTTATTCTTATTGTACAGCTTTCTGGTAAAGATTGAGGAGCACAGTACTGTTCTGCAAAAACAGAATGTAGACGAGCTTTTTCTCATGTAAATCCAATTTTGCTGCAAGCAAGAGAAATGCAATTATTTCCCAATTTAGGTGAATGTTAGGAGAACTGGAAACTGCCGATCTGCCATTATTAGGAATGGTTGGGAGTGTGTGTTTGTCTGGTTTTTGGTTGGTTGGTGTTGCGGATGAGTGTGCATCTGTCGCAGTTGGTTTTAAATTTTCATTGTAAAATGATGTAGTAAAGAAATGCAACAGCAAAATGATTTTTTTTGATTTTTTTTTTTTCTTTACAAGTGAAATACTTATGGAAAATGTGGGCTTCTTTTCTTTAGTGATTCTGATCCGGGCTTCAGGCAGTGGACAGAGTCAGATAACCTTTCCGGTTCCCAGTCACCCCAGTCAGTAGGAAGTGCTGCTGCCGACAGTGGTACAGAGTGCATGTCTGATTCTGCGATGGACTTGCCTGATGTTACACTTTCACTTTGTGGAGGTCTCAATGAAAATGGAGAGATTTCTAAAGGTATGTGAATGACTAAAACATAAACAGTAATAAAGCTCAGGCAGCTTGACAAATGAAGTGGCTTGAAAGCTCTAATTTCCACCTTGCAAAGCTTTGGCTTGTTACTATATTCATGTTGAGATAAGGGAATAGATAATCTTTCATTTTCTAAAATTCTCAAGCATTTGCCAAGCAGAGATAGCAGAATTTAACCTCAAATTAACCAAGAGCACTTGATGTCTTGAGAAGCTTTCCATCTCATTTTTTGCACTACATATTCCCTATCTGCCCAACCATTCTTGTTTCTGGCTGCAGTTACTTGCTTAGTCCTATATAAATCTCACAAGTCATATTCTTTCCAATTTACCTGGCAATTTTTCTTCTTTTTTAATTGGTTTGGGAGATTTTTTGGGTTTTGGGTGTGTTTTTTTTTAAGTGATTAAAACAACGTTGACTACTGCGTTGGACCATGTTTTCTCCTGCTCTACTTTTTCTGTCCTAAATGTTAACCTTTAGATCTTCACCAGCTGGTGGTTCTCTTAATGATCTGGTTAATTTTAGTATCGAAGCTATATGCATTTATGAGGGAGCTTCTAGGAGCACATAATCTTCATAAACATGTACTGCAACATTTTTATTATTACATTTTTATGGTCATCCAATCTCTGCTGCATCAAGTGAAATTTGCATGCTTACTAATAAAGGTTCAAAACACCTCTCTTGGTAATGTGGTAGTAATACTGATTTGATGTGAAAAAATTATGACTTCATTGCACAGGTTTTACACTAAATCATGAGTTTCTGCAAACTTATATAGTCATTCGTCATGCAAATGCTATTAGTATTCAGTGATTAAACAAACCTGAAAAGCTGACAACATTCTTCCCCTCCCCTTTTACTGTAGTATACCCTTACCTGCCATAATAATTTTTAAAGAAAACTTGCTTAGACAAGCATGGATCTCTTTTTTCAGCCTGTGAACTCAATTAGTTCCTCCCTCCTCCTTATCTCTGTTCTGATTTCTTAATTCTCATTACTGTGCCTCTTGAAGTGGTACGAGGCTTCCCCTGTTGCTGAGGAGGCAGTCGCAAGACTCTTCAGAGGTGGGCCATATTAGCATATCTTCAGTGATCTTGCAAGATCAGCAAAGACTCTGAAATGACAGCATTTTCCTAGATACAAACTAATCAGACATGTTGGGATTCTATATTAATATTTTTAATTAAAATCTGCTTCTATTGCAGAAAAGTTCATGGAACATATTATTACTTATCATGAATTTGCTGAAAACCCTGGACTCATAGACAATCCTAATTTGGTAATAAGGATTTATAACAGGTAAATTCTCTATATTGTGTAATTGGGTCATAGAAGGTCTCATTTGAAATCTGCCCTTTAAAGAGAGTGCATTTCTCAGCGTCCATTGCAATTTGTGTTTTCAATAGATCTGTTTCAAAGTCCCAAAGTATAATTTTGAACTGAAGATTTGCATTAAATTTAGCTTTAACCAAAGTGAGATTTTTTTCAAGCAATTATCACTGATGTTGAGTTGTATATGTTAAAATACCTCTGCTTGCAGAAAACTGTAATATTAATTGTTGGGAGCAAGTATATATTTTAATCAACCAAAGGGCAGTTTGCACACTGATATATATTGACCTATAGTCAGGTTTTGTAATACCTTATCAATAACATATTTTAAAACAGGTATTATAACTGGGCGTTGGCTGCTCCAATGATTCTGAGTTTGCAAGTGTTTCAGAAGAGTTTGCCTAAGGTAAATAGATATATCTATACTTTTTTGAAGATTTTGTTTGTAGTAACACATGATTATCTCTTTATTTTGTTTTTCTATACAAATTAAAAACTTGCCTAATTTTTCAGGCTACTGTCGAGTCTTGGGTCAAAGAAAAGATGCCAAAGAAATCTGGAAGGTGGTGGTTCTGGCGCAAGAGAGAAAGCATGACTAAACAGGTAACTGAGGCTTATTTTGATTACTTATGGTTTTTTTCCTTTGCTTTGCTGGTAAAAGATGAAAAAACAATTGTAACTTTTTTAGTAGTGCCTCAGAATGCTGCTCATAAAGCTCTCTGCCAGTGATTGTCAGCTGAGTTACTCAGTGTTGCAGTAGCTGTAGCTGCTGTAGTCTTAAATACTACATCTTTATTGGCTGTTACTATTGGCTTCACCAAAATTCATTGTATTCAGATGTTACACAATATTGTTAAAATTCTTTCTCCTAAGCCATAAGCGGTTGTCAGAGCTACTCTTCAGTCACTGCAGTATGTTTTAGGAATATATACACAAATAAGTAGCTGCTGTGCTGCATAATAGATGTTATGCTGAAACACCCAATTTTAGACTAAATTAAGGTACATGCTAAAGGCTTAAAATGTCAATATGTTTTTTATTGTCATGTTGCTTTAGATACCGGAGGCAAAAGAGGGGAAAACTGAGACACAAAGAGCAAATGAACTGCCAGCAACTATAAAAGAGCAAGTTAATAGTAGGTGTGTTCCTGTCTGAAGACTGTTTTGTGGACTGAATAGTGTCTTCCCCCCCCATCCCCCTTCAAATGAGGAATTCAGTAGAAATGTACTGTGGGAAGAAACATTTTCCTCTAAGCTACTGAAGAGGAACCAGATGTGTTTAGCAAGCAATTCAGTAAAATAATGTAGCAGCAACCATTGTAGGAGCTACAAATACACTACATTGTTTCCTAAATCCTATTGTGTTTACTTCTTAAATCGTAATGTAACTGACAGAACAACAAAGACATATATAGTAACCTTTAGCAATGGCCCACTACTCTGTAAATATAATGGTATTGTTTCTGAGATACTGTTTGTCATTCTTTTTCTCATTTTTTGGTGTAAAAGCCTAATATTGTATGAATAATTTAAACAATGTGCGACTTTTTGTAACATTAAATAATTGAAACAATAAAATAGTATTAATTACTGTGCACAAGTTGCCCAAGATTGTGGTTGAAAACTACCAGTATTTAGCACAAAACTGGGTAATTTTTATTTAGCACAGTCTGGGTAATGTTTATGCATTTTCATATTCTCCCATGATTTTACAAAGGTACCTGTAAATGTTGTTGCTCTCTTAAAGATTTAAAAACCTAAATATATTGTGATTGAATACTTCAGAGAAATTAAATGCTGCTTTTAATCTTGAAATCTCTAATTAGCAGAAAAATAAGTCTGAATAACCTTAAAAGGTGAGCTACTCCACTAACTTATCACCCGCTGTCTAAATTACATAGTAACTGTGGCAGCTTTTTTTTTAAAAAAAAAAAAAAAAAACAAAACAACAACAAAACCTGTTACTCATTCAGTATCCCTTTTTGTGTGCAGTTTTCTTAATTCATCAACACAGTATTAGTGACCCCTTGACACTGTCTTTACTAAACCCATCGTGTGTGGAGCCAGCTAGAAATAGTAATGTTTAGAGCTCCACCAGTACTAGCATGTGTTACAAGTCTTACTTGCTTATTGGCACATACTAGCTTTATCTGGGCATTCGCTAGACCATGGACTTTGTTAATCTGGGCTATCAGATGAGTAGCAAATCCTCAAGCAGAAATGACTCTTGCGTAGGAATCTTACACCATTAAAGAAGGATTTTCTGTAGCTTACATTTATTCTCATTGATATCATGTTAGACCTCCAGAAGATGATTCCTCTAGTGATGAAGCATCACAAGAGTTGAAGGAATCCCTGAAAATAGATTCTTCCCCAGTAGAGCATCCAACCCATGGGAACATTACATCTTATAAGAAGTCACTTAGACTGTCTTCGGACCAAATAGTAAGTGGCATAACTTTCTTGTAGATAGGGTGCTTCATAATTCCACTCTGATTCTAAGAGTTGCACTTTTCCCACTTTTTAGAAGCAACATATAAGTACATTTCACAAAGGAAAAAATTATCTTTGGGTTACTTTTCTAGCAGTAGAAGAAAAGAATGGGGAAATTTAAAATTTAAAAAAAAAATTAAAGTATTTTCCTGTGCTAGTGTGGGCAGCTGCAGGGAATTTTTGATAGTTTTTTTTTCTGTTTTTTAATAATGTGGTTTTGGATTAAAAAATAATAATTTCTTACAAAGTTCTGTAATCAAACTTCTATATTAATGTTTCCAAAACAAATGGCATCATTGGCTTCGGCAATTTTGATATCCTGGGATCTGAACAGTCTACTACCGTACGTTTAAATTGGTATGCAGTTTATTCATTGTCTTCTGACTTACAAGTTAGTTCTGCTACTGCCTAAATGCATGATCTTCATTCATCAGGGAAGAATTTTGAGAAAGCACTTCCTACTTAGTGGGTGCCTATTTCTCACTATAGCAAACAGGGAGTTCCTTTTGTCAGTACTGTAAGTCTACTGTAACAGCAAGAATTAAAATAGCAGAGAGTCAGATTATCTGCTGCTGTAAGCAAATATGGGATTTATGGACAAATGCATGTACCCAGGCTACAAAACAGACTTTGCCAGCAAAACTGTCAGTGTTAAGCCATGATTCACTTTTTGATGAGTTAATCAAAATAGATGAGGAAGAGTATATGAGCCATTTTCTGTAGCTCATTTATGATTCTAAAAAACTTTATAATGAGGGCAACTTTTATTTTCAATTATTTTGTTTTATTCCAAAGGCAAAGTTGAAGCTCAGAGATGGCCCTAACGATGTCGTATTTAGTATTACAACCCAGTATCAAGGGACTTGCCGTTGTGAAGGAACAATATATCTCTGGAACTGGAATGATAAAATCATCATATCGGACATTGATGGAACAATAACAAAGTAAGTATCATCGGGTTTTTTTCTTTTCTTTGATTTTTTTTGTCTTGCTTTATTGATCCTGCTTTTCAAAATAAGATGAAGAAATTAGATTCAGAAAAGACACTTAAAGAATGTTCAGTAACACTTATGAAAAAAATGTTGCTTTGATTTTCATTTGGATTTGCATGTACAGCAAGCTAGAAAATGTCTTTTGAAAGAATAATGCAAAGTTGATAATATTTACCATGTGACTATTGCCCTTTCAGTTAGACTTCTCTAGGTTTAGCAGCCATAGGTTAACTTGGAAACTGACTTGCGTGCTGTACTAATTGCTCTGTCTGGAGTCGTTACTCTCTTTTGAAATCATTAGGACCTTCTGCAGAGATACTTCTTCTCTAAATACTCATTATAAATGGTATGTTCATTAGTGGTTGTCTTCAACCAAATTTGTATGCTTGGTATCAGCTATCTCTTTGCTTTTAGGTCTGATGCTTTAGGACATATCCTCCCTCAGTTTGGCAAGGACTGGACTCATCAGGGCATTGCAAAACTATATCATTCCATAAATGAGTGAGTATGTAATCTATGAAGCAATTAGGGTTTTCTGGAATTTGTGAATTAATTGGCAGGTAATTGGATTGTTAATAATTATGCAGTTTAGTACAACTTGTTGGTCTAAATGTTGGGAAGTGAGCTACTTCTGTCATTCACAAACAAAACTAAGTTGCTTCTCCAGATGTATACTTTTACAAGAATGGAAGCCCCCACTTTCATTAGCTCTCTTTCTTCTCAAATGTTTGATTCTGCATTTTAGTTCTTAAAAACAGTGTGTAATATTGTTGTGGCTACAAGAGAAGCATAGTAGCAATAGTTTCAAACAGTCATGTATATGTCTTTTTCCACCAACTCAGGCTGATCACAAAGCCTATTACAAATATGGTACAGTGTAAACTCAAACCTAAATTGTGTCCTTCCAATGGATAAATATTTTGTGGTTTGATGTGTTTGCTGCCAAAGTCAAGTGAGCGCTCCTGAGGATAGATTTCATGTTCTGAAACAAGCCAAATAAACAACTTGCCACTGCCACAAAAAGAAGGCTGGTGGCTTGGCTCAAGTTTTCTGTCACTTTGTTGTGCTGCTGACATAAGCCGATGCAGTTCAGCGAAATAGTAGAAAAGTAATTAATCATAATCACCCTTCCCCTCTCTGGGTGAGTCAACTGAACGTGCTCACCTTGGTACCTGAAAGAACCTGCAGAGCCAGCCCATGTGCCTTCCCCCTTGCAGCAGTGGTGAGGTGTTTGTTTAGTTCAAAAGCGATGCCAGAAATAATACCTGCTACTGAGGAGGATCTTAGGATGATCAACTGTTAAACACTTCATGATCCACTTAAAATAATCCACTTTTATCTTTGTTTTTAAGTTTAGTAGTCTTTCTTTCCCCCAAAATATTTGGGGTCTTAGAATCTGTTGTTGACCTTCACACTGTGGCTAAATTTCATCTGTGGCCCCTTGCAGTCCATGGGAGATAACTTGAACTTGGTTTTGTATTCAGTGAATTGTAGAAGAATAATTGCAATTGTTTTGGAATTATTTGCCAAGTTGAATCAGGTCTTTGAAAATGCACATAAATGCTTAAGCCTTTTGTGCATGCAGTAACTGTGTATAAGTCTGTACAACAGGTGAACCTACAAAGTCTGCAGGAAGAATTTAGGGGCTTGATAAATGCTTCTTGGTATCTGTCATTCACTCTGCGCTGTGAATTCCAACAACAACCTGAAAAAATACACACAGCAAGAGAGGAGATCTGGCATCTAATATTATGAGATGCAGATAATTTAAGTAGTTACTATCACTACGGCTGGGGTGAAAGAAGCTGGATAAAACCAATGTGGCGCTTGTTTAAACAAAATCTAGTCTATCTAATTGTCACCTTAGTATTGCAATCCCTGTTCTTTTTGTACCTCCTGTTTCTCAGTTTTGAGTGAATCATGTATTTAAGCTATTAAATGCCTTGCAGACTTTTTTTACCACTGGAACAGTCTTTTCCTATGTGTTTATGCAGCGCACTGCCACGAGTCAGTACCTAGACTGGGGCCTCTGGACATTGCTATAACCATATACTTATGTTGGCGAAGAAAGTCTTCAGCAGGAATATGAACTAAGTTGGTAACTCTTTTCTAGAAACGGCTACAAATTTCTGTACTGTTCCGCCCGTGCCATTGGGATGGCAGATATAACCAGAGGATACCTGCACTGGGTGAATGACAAAGGAACGATTCTCCCCAGGGGCCCTCTCATGTTGTCCCCCAGCAGTTTGTTTTCTGCCTTTCATAGGTAAGCAGTGGGGTTTCATACATCTGTTTCTTCTCCATCTCAGAAAAAGAAGCAGATTATAAAGATTTGACATGCTAATCGTTACAGCTGTAACCAAACGTTCTGCTGGGTGCTAGATTTGCTGCTGAGACTTGATGTACCTCTAGTGATCATCTGTAAGCTATTTGTTTTGTCCAAATTTCACTTGCAGCATGCGTGTGTTTCTGCGGGCGTGTTAGAAGTGGCGTCAGTCACAGCAGCTCATTTTCCATTTTCTTCATTCCTCTGGTCTGTGGCTGATCACTATTAGGTTCTGTTTATACTAGTACAATTCTGTCTTTTCAGGTATAGCTGCAAGGATCGTAGTGCAGTGCTACTACACAACATAGAGGGAAAAGAAAAAAAGCTGGGGAATACAGACTAAATGATACTAAGTGATCATGCAATATTGGGAGTGCTCCATGCATGGCTACTTCAAAAACAATATGGAGTTAAGTTATGGTTCAACTCCATTGATCTTTTGAACCAGCCAGTCTGCCTGTTCTTGATGGGAAGAACTAATAGTGGAAAAATCTTTAGTTTTGCTTATTTTTTAGTAAAAGCAACTTGCTCCATGGCTAGCAGTGACAGCAGCTTCCATTAAGATCACTAATAGACCTTCTGCACTCTCTGTCAGGGGCAGGAGTTCCAACAAGCTTTTGTGTACTTGATTTGGTCTTCTGGTTCAGGTGGTCATCTACAATAAAAGCAGTTCACAAACTGCATTCACAGCTGGGAATTTCATCCAGTTATTTACTTGGCATAGGCATAGGTTATTCACTTATTTTTTACTATGGACGTTGGAAAACAGAGAATGTTTTATTGTCTCTTGTATCATTTTGGAAAACTGCTCACCAATGCCTATATAATTACCAATGGTAGCAACAGGAAGCAATGGAAATGTAAATATCAGATAAATGGGGAAAGGAGGATACCCTCTATCAAATCCTGATTTAGAATTTGACTGTTGAAATTTTATTTTAGGGAAGTAATAGAAAAGAAGCCTGAAAAGTTCAAAATCGAGTGTTTGAATGATATCAAGAATTTGTTTGCTCCCAGTAAACAGCCTTTCTATGCTGCTTTTGGAAACAGGCCCAATGTAAGTCTGCCCCTTTCTAATTAAAGGGTTAAAATGCATTAAATACTTGGGAAGCAAAGGAAATAGGCTTTTCTTTTTGTGTCTGTTTGAATTTGAATAAGGAAATAGGACACTGGTGTTTTTATGGGTTTGGTCAAGAAAACCCACATGTAGATACTTTAAATAAGAGGTACAAGAACTGCTTATATAAAAAAAGGTTATAAAGGTGTGTTAGTATTCTCAGGATTTTATTAAATATGTTCCACCTTCGCATATTCTTTTTCAGCATTTTTGATAGCTTTATAACCTAAGGATATTAATTCAGTGCTCCTCAGTCTTGAACCCTTTATCCTATTGTACAGTTCCTGTATTTTCTCTGTAGATCAATGCTATCATAATTGAGTTAGAGAGAGAGGGAGGGTATACTAAGAGGAATATTCTCACAAGAAATGGTATAGATTTTGTGCGTGTTTGTGGTCCCAGGCTTGGGAACAGGAATTAAGGGGTTGGGGCAGGAGGAATGTTTTGTTACAGTGTGCATATGGGGTTGGGTAATTCTCTGTTTTTTTTTTTGGCTGTTTAGGGGACTTTTTTTTTTTTTAAGAGGCAGTTTTACTGTACCTTTTTTGGATCAATCTTCAAGAAATTGTTTATTCTATCATGTTCAATAAGGAAATGTTGAAGCATGTGTTTTTGTTCATGCTTTTTGCAGGATGTATATGCCTATATGCAAGTGGGAGTTCCAGACTGCAGAATATTTACTGTGAATCCAAAGGGTGAACTGATCCAAGAACGGACTAAGGGAAACAAATCTTCGTAAGATCATTTTTGTTATTTCAGCTTAAGAAAGTATTTAGGAATGAGATTACAAAATAATTGCTGTTGTGACCATGATTTGATCTCCTGTTACATACAACATGTGAAAATCTTATTTGCCAGCGACAGATTTGGATACTTAACGGAAACTTTTCAAAAAGAAAACTGTTGAAATAAAATCGCAGTTGCTTCTGCAGTAGTGATGGCTTATTTGACTAAAGCTTTCTGGTCTAGACTTCTAAAGCTGCTTTTTGGCTATGGTTGAACAGTGACTAGACTGTAAATAATGGTCTTTCTTCTTTCTTAATATAGGTATTACAGACTAAGTGAGCTTGTGGAACATGTGTTCCCATTGCTTAATAAAGAACGGAATTCTGCATTTCCATGCCCAGAATTCAGCTCCTTTTGCTATTGGAGAGAGCCTCTTCCTGACCTTAACATGGACGACCTGGCCTGAAAAATACTTCTCACTTCGAGATGGAATTTCATATTCAGCAACTCAACTTCAGTTTAAATGTGAAGAACTTTCTTAACAAAGATGCTAATTTATATACTGGTACCATAAGTCTTACTAAAGAAATCACTTTAACTCTTGTTCGTTTAAAACAAAGAAAATGCAAAGTTACTGTCTATTTTTTTTGTGGAGGGTCTATTTTTGTTTGTTTGTTTCTTTATTGCTTGTCTTTATATACCTGTTCTAAGGCACTTGAGATTGGCCTGTCATTGATGGTCGTGGTACCCAAGTGCTTCAGGGCAACTAAATGCTGAAGTAAACTATGACTTTGCATTTTCATCAATACAGACCTTATTGTAAACATAGATAATTTTTTTTTTATTAGTCTTAATAGTATATTTTCTAAAATGAAGCCAAAAAAAGCGTATGGAAACTGCCAAATAGAATGTCAGACCTATTAGTAAGAAACGTGGTCTAATGTTCAGATGGGCAATTAGGCCATTTTTGAAAGGAGCCAGAGCTTAAGACCAGTGTGCTCTTTCTTAGCTAAAGTACAGGAAATGTGTAAACATTACTTAGCCTGACGGACTCTGAAGACATAAAATCCCTCTTTAAATGTAAATATGCCTTTTGTCATACGTACAAGACTGTGCTTGTACAATTCACACGCAAAGCTAACTCTGCTTATTACTTTTTTACATGAAATACTTACACTATTTCATGAGCTTGTTAAAATGAAAGCTGTCTTCAGATACTTGTATGGCTTTTGTTGTTTTCAGGCTGCACTATGTCATGTTGAATCTCCATCGAGGAAAAATCTTGAACATTTCTGTAAGAGTTAGGGAGCTGGCATTTTTATTTCTATTTTGAACACAGAGATGATGCATACATGTGTGTATCCTGTGTAGGCCAGTAAAACGTATGTACAGATTATATTCAGGGAATTGTAATACTGAAAAAATTATGTATTTAATTTTTTTAATTGTCTACTGCAGGTCTTTCCAGAATTCCATATTGCAGGTTTTCAGTAGCTGGAAGGAAATGCAGCTGAATAGTAAGATTCCAGGTATGAGAATGGTTAAATGCTGCAGAGCAGAATAAAACCTTTTTTTTTTTTCTTTTTTTTTCAAGTTTTGGGTTATTCATAAACATCATGCTGGTTATTCCTCAGGTTCAGATCAGAGCCTGCGAACAAACTGCATTCCAAATCTAGTATTTATCAGCTGTAAAAGCAGTATTTCTCTCTCCAAAAATACTTGAGGGCAAAGGTAGCTCTGCTTTTTAGGTTGAGTTAGTGCATTTAACCTCCTTCAGACAAATCTATGGTGAGGAATGTATCCTTCCACCAGCGCAGAGAGCTTAAGGACTATAGTCATTTAAACATGGATCCTGGGCTTTCTGGGCACAGTCTTTTCTGTCACTCCTTAAGCAAGTTCCTGGGGCCATTAAAGATCCTTCCAGGGGCAATGTCCAGACTTTCCACCAGGCTCTGAGGTGAGCTCAGCCCCGTGCACAGCTCCGAGTGGGAGCAGGGAAGTGTGAGTGATCTTTAGAAGGCGTTTATATGGCTCCTTACTGCGGTGCCTGCACCAGGGTTGCTCTTCTCAGGAACAGCTTGGGCCAGCCCTTCTGCTCCATCTTACCTAGGCTGAAGGTAGGAAAGGAGCTCTCTTTGTTTCACTACCTGCAAAAGAGGACATATAGAAGATGTTGCCCCCACCCCAGGAATGTTTTCTTTCCTCTGTCAGACTGAGTAGTGTTAACCCACAGTGCTGAGGTAGTACCAGCTGACACTAGACAATCGGTGAACTGCTTGGGGGGATAATTTTTAGATCACTATATAAATGAAATTACTTTTTTTTTCCTCCCTTTATAAAACTCTAGTGTATTCCTGTGTTTATAAAACATTACATAAAGAGTGGGGACAAGCAAAATCAACTTGGAACCTCTGTTTCAAAGCAGTAGTATGAGAGTGGGAAAGAAAACATACCCATCTGTCAGGGTGTGCCGTGCACCTCAGTGAATTGGAAGGCATCCTTGTTCTTGGACAGCGAGAACAACACCTTCTGTGACTGTTGCAGCAAATTCTCGGTCCTGTCACCAATCTGCTCAGTGTTTACATGGATTTCACAGGATTCAACTCAAAGGATATGTTGCTCTTGCTGCTTTTTTTCTGTTTTTTTTTTTTTACTCTCAGAAACTTACAAACATCATTCCGTTTTTTTTTCCTTTTCTTTTATTCCATAGATTTCATTAGAAACTGAAATTTTCATGATCACCAAGTGCTTTGAATATCAATGGGATTTGAGCTTTTAAGTCACTTAAATACTTTAAAATGAATAAATAAGAATCCAACACAATAAAGTATTTTAATTACAAGATGAAATATTCTAGCTAAAGATTCTATTTTACATAAAGGGAGTGAAGCTGCCTCTCCTAAAACAATCCTTTGTGGATGTCAAAATTCTCTTAATTTATTCCTAGTGGCCCTGGTGTTACACAGGTTTGCTAAAAAAACCCCAACTATTCACTTCATGAAACCGGGATGGGTTTCCAAATAGGGCAGGTTGTTACCAAGGTCTGGCTGTATCTTTCTTGGTTGACTTTATTACTTGGTTAATTTTTTTTCTTCACTTCCATTCATCTTTTTAGATTGTCATAAAGATAAGCTGTGGAATTAAAGGAGGGGACTTGAATAAATGAGCAGTGTGGAAAAATAGTATCAGGTATATCTCCAGACGCATATAGTTTCAGCTGGTTTGAATTAGAATATGGGAGCTGTGAGGTTAGAGAGCTCCTCATTCTGCTAATCTCTCACTTCGCATTACAGGGATGTCCAAAAAGTTGCTTCGTTAAAAATTTTGCTTTTTTGGTCAGTAACAGCTACACTTTTGATATTTGTTTTTTGATAAAATGTAAAAGTGTTCTTGAGTATTTCTGATACGAGTCGGGCAGGGTTTTTGCTTTGTTTTTCTAAATCTGGCTGGTATTTCAAGCTATTCAGATTGGCTGTTAACCCTCCTTAGGGACAGACTATGGGAGCACTGTACCTGTCATCATGTCCCTATGTAATTTGGGCTGCTGGGCACTTTACTGACTCTAGAAAAGAAATCTCGTTACTATCAAACTGTGGGCTTGTGCTGCAATATTAATATGAAGCGGGGTAAATAAGAATTATGCATTAGCCTGTCCTTTGGTACCTTTGTCGAGAGAAGTGGCCTGAAACTAATGTTTGAGAACAAGTTGTGCTATACTTATTTAAAATTAGCGCAAGCTGAATCATTCTTTCTGTGAAAGAGGAACTTCTAAGTGTGTGTGTCTGTAGGCACGTGCACACCCCTGTTAAGACTGTGTTGTTGAAGATGCAGATCCTCTTAGCGTTGGAACCATGTCAAAGGCTGAGTCAACAATACCTATCCGGGAATAAATATGGAACATTGCAATTCAAAACTTGTTAGTGACTTGGACATTGCCCATTTCAATAATGATTTAAAGATCAGTAACTTCAGTGGTACACATTTCTGGATTATTTTTTCCTTTTAACTGTACCAAGCATGTTTGTACTTCAAAAGGTTGGGCTCTCATCCCTAAGAGTATACAATTGCATGTGCAATCTTGGCTCAAGTATCCTTGGCTTCTTGTCATCAGTATACTCCTTTTAAAACTTTTTTTTTTTTCAACTGGAAAAGTTTTAACACTTGTGTCAACTCCATTATGGAACTTCTGAAGGAAACTCTGAATCCACTTATGGTAAAGACAAGAGAATTGAGATTTCATGTTAATATTTCATACAAGTTTCATTTCTAGAAAATGCTGTCATATGAATGAGAGTTGTTTAAATGACTGTAATGCAAATTCATATTGAAACATCAAAAATACATAGTGAATTTGAGATGCCTTTAAAGTGTCACTTTTGCCTGAAGAAGTTTTAGTTTCCAAAGGTAAATTCTGCTGAATAAAATGGAATTGTTTGGGATATTTTTTACAGTGTTAATTACTTCCAGATGAAAGTGGAAATGTTAGTTTATTTTGAGGGTGGGAAAACTCTCTTCAATCATTTGTTTCGTTTTTATGTTAAAGATGTGGAATACTTGATTGTTAAGCAACTCAATCACTAATAAGGTAGTGTGTTTAAAATTGTCAAATCTGTGATCATACCAATACAGTGGTTTTTGTTAAGACTGGACTATCTTGGGTACAGTAACCCACACTTCAGTGCAATGTTTATTGATGTTCAGAACAATGTTATCACAATAAACAAACTTAAACTAAAATTTTTCTTCACTTTGTACTTGGGGATTCCAATCTGGAATTGCTAAGTTAGTAGTTGTGGGCTTATTTAAACTGTATTTGTATTTTACATGGAATTCAGTTTGTTCTCCGAAGGACTATGATCCATTTGCTTTCTTTCACGCTTGGTTTACCTCTTTCAGAGTATTTGTACAACTGACAAATAATTGCTGTCATCAAACTTCTGTTGTGTGGCAGTACCGACAGTGGGTTGTAACTATACTGAAAAGCAAAGGTGCAGTAGGAATACAGAACATCAGGTAACGGATGCACAACCTGGCAATGCACGAGCTGCCTTGGAGAAAGTCTTGCGGCAGCATAGTTTGAGCTCTTGTGAATCTGCCCTAATTTGGAGTTTTATCCTAATTCCATCCAAGTTTACTTTTTCCTTTCAAGGCAAAGAATACTGTCTTCCACGACAGCTGTTAAATTGCTTGAGGCAATTATTGTGAGACCATCGTGGAAAAGGGGCCTCAAGCTTCCAGCAGAAGCTTATTCTTCCCGGTCTCCTGCTGCTTTTGGTCAATGCAACTAACCAGCAGCTGCCTGCCTTAGGAGATCCAGCCGTTTCAGTCACAGGTAACAGTACGACAGGTCTGCGTGAAAGTGTGAATGATGTTGTGCCTCCTCATCCTCCTGCAGCGTGTCACTTGGGGTGCTGCCACCGGCAGCCACAGCTCGCTCTGCTCGAGCGTTACCATCTGCTGCCACAGCAGCAGACCCTCCGCTGCTCGTGGCTTCCCCCCAGGGTCCTGCTCACACGCTGCTCCCTTCTCTTCACACCGAGGGCACCTCACAGCCCTCTCTCTTCACTGCCCGTCTTCACACCCGGGTCTCTCTCCCTTGTGGTGTGCAGGGCGTGACTGTCAGTACAAGCAGTAGGAGGATGGTGTGTCCTGTGTGTGCCGAACGTCCAGATCTGTTGCAAAAGCATTTCTCCTGTGTCCAGCTGACCCTAATGGACTCCTACTGGAGTATTCTTGTTCTCAGTGCACAGGTTTTTCTATCTTGGTTGTGTGTAAAGAATAGAATCACCCCTTCTAGAATCACAGTTTCCAAGAACGGGCTCTTTCCTGTCTGTGAGCACAAGGCCTTGCACAGGGATCTGGACAGACTGGGGCATTGGGCAATGATTAACGGGCTGACATTGAGCAAGTGCAAATGCCAGATTCTGCCCCTGGGGTGGAGGACAAGTGTAAACTGGGAGAGGAGTGGCTGGAGAGCACCAGGGGGACCTGGGGGTGCTGGCCAGCAGCAGGCTCAATATGAGCCAGCAGTGTGCCCTGGCAGCCAAGAGGGCAAACCCCATCCTGGGGTGCAGCTAACACAGCATCACCGGCCCATCCACAGAGATGATTGCAGCCCAGAAGGCCAATCACATCCTGGGCTGCATCAATAGAAGTGTTGCCAGCAGGNCCAGGGAGAGCCTGTTTGCAAAGGCTGTCAATGACAGAACAAGGGGTAATGGCTTTAAACTGGAGAAAAGCAGATTTACATTAGACATAAGGAATAAGTTCTTTACCATGAAGGTGGTGGAGCACTGGAACAGGTTGCCCAGGGAGGTGGTTGAGGCCCTTTCCCTGGAGATATTCAAGGTGAGGCCTGATGAGGCCCTGGGCAACCTGGTCTAGTTGGGGGTGTCCCTGCTGACTGCGGGGAGGTCGGACTAGATGACCTTGAAGGACCCTTCCGACCCAGATGATTCTATGATTATCCCACTGTGTTCAGCTTTGGCGCGGCCTCACTTTGAGTATTGTGTGCAGTTCTGGGCCCCACCTGTTAAGAGGGATGCGAAGGTCCTTGAATGTGTCCAGAGGAGGGCAGCAAAGCTGGTGAAAGGGCTGGAAAGAATGTCCTGTTAGGAGCAGGTAAGGACTTTGGGCTTGTCTGGTTTTGAGAAAAAGAAGCCGAGGGGTGATCTCGTTGCTCTCTACAGCTTATTGAGGAGAGGATGGGGAGAGGGAGGTGCTAATCTCTTCTCCCTGGGATACAGTGACAGGGTGTGTGGGAATGGTTCAAAAAGCTGCACCAGGGGAGGTGTAAACTGGACATTAGAAGGCATTTCTTTACTGGGAGGGTGGTCAAACACTGGAACAGGCTTCCTAGAGAGGTGGTCAGTGCCCCAAGCCTGTTGGTGTTCAAGAGGTGTTTGGGCAATGTCCTTAATAACACCCTTCAGCTTTTGGTCAGCCCTGAGGCGGTCAGACAGTTGGACTCAAAGATTATTGTAGATTCCTCCCAACCGAAATACTCTACTCTTGCTCATTCTTGGCGAATGGAATAGACCAACTAAGATGGATAAGAACTGTTGGCAAAGTTCCTGTGTACCACAAAGGCCACAGAAGAGAGCTTGCCACTGAATAAACACTTGAAATACCCATGCAAGCGCAACCAAGAAGCCAGAAACTGCAGTTTTAAAGGTGGTGGAGGAGAGAGCAAACAATTTTGGCTGACAGTGCGGCTGTGTTTGCTGGAAAGCAAAGAGCATCAAGACGTCACACAACAGGTAGGCTTTATTTGGACATATCTGCAGTTGTTTTCCATCACACAGTTTTCTTCGTGTTCCTGAATATTGCTCTTTCCCTCTAGACATGAATATATGTATACACGTGCACACATAAAGCATACTCTCAAATACGCTGTTCTGTTCTTTGCTGAAAAATTAATGTGGGGTTTGTTTTTTTTTTTTACAATCAAGATAGCAAAATGGATAAATGCCAAAACCTGCTTCTGTAGTAACATGTTACAAGATGTTCTTTGAAGTCTCCCATGCACAAAGAATTGGCACAGCTGTTCTTCTGCATCTTGTCTCAAGCCTGCGGGGTACGTTGCAGGAGGGTTGGTGCTGGCTCGAGCGCCGGTCTCTCTTGTGATGCTGACAGGACACAGCCCCCGGGTGTTCCCGGTAAGGTGACACATTGAACTCTGTGCCGTTATTATCTGGGAGCAACCAGCAGCCAAAGCCTGCCTGCTGACCGGGTCTCAGCGGGGCGCACGTTCCTCCCGGCTCCACGCTGAGGCTGGAAACGCATTCATAGCTTTGGTGAAATAGATCTGTGTCCGCTACTGGGCCGTAACACAAGGACTTATTCAGCAGATAAAACTCACTTCCGAATGCACAGTGCCTCCTCAGGAACCAATTCAGTCCCGACTGGAATCTCCTCACTGCAGCTGGGGAGCCCTTCACCTTGCATTCCCAGTGCATTTTAAAGCCACACTGGGAGTTGATGGGTATTTTGTTTCAAGTTGCTTTCCTGTGCTTTCTCCTTACAGCACGCTCTATTTCCTCGACTATTTGTAATTTTTCTTGACTGGCTGGTTGGTGTCACCAGGCTGACTGACTGGAGTCCCCCAGCAGAACCGCACAAAGTTGCTGCAAGTAACCTGGCGTACGTGGAAAGGATACAGGGTGGGATGCCACCGAAAATCCTCACTGCTTTGAGTGGTCACTACAGAAATGTCTCCACTGTCTCTGAAGCCTTAATAGGAAAATAAAATAATGAGGTAGGTTTTTTTTTTTTTTTTTACACGCTTTGTGGTGAAAACTGGCATTCCTGCTTTGCTCCAAGCTTTCCTGGGGATACAACTGCTTTGTATTGTTGTTATTTCCCCATCGCTGCTGTAGGAGAGACTTCCCAGGTTTGGGCAGAGCAGAGTCTCTGGCTGTTGACAGGCCAGCCTGGCTGCAGATGTTCCACGGCCAATGACCTGGCCGTGGGAATGTACCTGTCTCACGCGTGGCGCTGCCCTGGGGACTCTGCTGGTGTTGGTATTTGGACAGTCCCTGAGAAACCAGCCACCCTGCCTTGCGCCTGGCCAAGGGGCTCTATACACACCTCTGTACAGCTCCACCCGGTGTGGTTCGGTTTTCCTCCTGTTTTGCTGTGAAATGGGAGCACTTGGCACAACAGATACTGTTTTGCTTAAGAATCTGGCATTCCTCAGACCCTGCACTATAAAGCCACCTACAAGGTAGCACTGTGCTTTATGAAACAGGCGGCAATACCTGCCTTACAGCTCCTGCCTACAGGATTTATGGGTTTTTTAAGGCTTTCTTGGTTCACAGATGCTTCCTATTTGAGCTTGTGGATGTTCCTGGTTGTGGTAGTCAAATCATCACCCCCCCCAGCGTGAAATGTTCCTTTCAGTGCTGGTATTTCCCCGTTCTGTTGTTGATTCCCACCAAAGATGCAAATGCTTGGTTGGTGGCTTCAGGGTGTTCTGGAGCAGGGCTCTTGCTCCTTCCTGTGAGGCTGGGCTGTTCTGGAAGAGCAAACCCTCAGCAGGCCCATGAACGTGTCTGTGCTTCAGTCTCTTCCAGCTGCTGCTTTAATGAACGTTTTATTCAAGCAGATGCTGGAGCAGAGACTGGAACTCAGGTTCCCCCCTCCCTTTGCTCTGTAGGGGCCACAGCATTGTGATCTTCCCAGCTGGGTGAATGCTCCACTTTGTAAGCCCCAGGAAAATAACCTCATCAGAAGGAACCAAGCCACCTACCCTGATTACAGCAATTACTGAGGAGGTGGAAATTAAAGGTCAAGTCTCTCTCAACAAAGGCAGGAACCTAAGACAGAGGTTCCTTGTCGAAGGTTGTAGCTTTAGCTACTGCGCTGCTAGAGATGGTGGATAGGAAACTACGCCTACAAGCTCTAAAAGGTGTCCTTAAAATACATCCCTGCAGCTGGGCCCTGCTGTGACATACTTCAGGGAGTGCTTTCTGCCTGTGTACAGATACCAGTTATGCTGCTCGTATCTCGGCAGCGGCAGACCCCGAGTACAAGGAGAAACTTTCTGGTAGAAGACAGCCCTGTCCCATTAGCAGAACCGGGCTTGGAAGGTGTGTGGGTTGGATTTAAAATCTACCAGAGTGGTTAGGTTAAGAATTAGATGATACAACTTTTGCAACTCTAGCACTGAGCTTGCACTGCTGATTCTTAAAAATGTCTCACTTGGAGGGGAAAAAGAAAAAAGGAAAAAAAAAAAAAAAAGGTGGTGTTTGCCAGCTAGGTCTCCCTAAACACACAGCTCATTTTGTTTGTTTCCATGAGTCATTTTTAGAACAGGCAACAATAATCTAACAATGCTTGAGTCACACATAGTCTGGAGCCAACTTCTTAGAGAACACAGCTTTCTTGAGGAGACTGAAATATATCCTAAAAGGAAAAGTGCCTCTCCGGCCTTCGTACAGAATGAGAAATTACTTTTTAAAAAACAAAAAAAAACCCCTCTGGTTGATGTAACTGGCTTTTGAAAACACAGAAAACAATTGTTCCTGTCTGTGCCTTTGATTTTGAGACCTAGAAAGGCACGGGACGGAAAGGGGGCTGTTGATTTAGGACAAAGAAAAACCAAGCCTCCCTTGAAGAAGCACGTGGCTGCTCACTGCTCGCGAACGCTCACGTTCCAGCACAGCTCCAGCCAAACGCACAGGAAAGGGGAGGGGGGTGGCTCCTGTACCAAGCTGTGACGGTACATCTTTGGCTATTGAGTTTCCTACAGAAACAGCCTTCCTTCCTGCTACAAAATCCATCCAGTCCTGGCTTCTGCTTATCAGTAACACCCTCGTTGCTGAAGATCAGGTGCCAAGGGATCTTCCTAAACCAGGCGCTTTAAGACTCCACTCGCAATCTCCTTCCTGTGCTCACAACTGGGCGCAATCCCCGCTGCCCGGGGACGGACTCGGAGCTCCTCTGCGGAGAGAGAGCTCGTTCCGCCTGCTTTTCTCAGAAGCAGCTCAACTTCCAGGATGTGACAGTTTGTTGTGGGAAGGCCCCATCTCATCGCCTGGAAACAGGGCTATTAGGGGAGTTATCTATTCCAAAACTAAGCAACAAAGGCGTGAGCCTGCATCTGACCTCCTCAGATGGGAAGGGCTTCAGCTAAACCGTGCTGTGCTGCCCAGAGCACAGGGAGTTCTTCCTTCACCTAAAGGAATTGTTTGTTCTGAGGCTACAAACAGCTGTTGGGGATTTGTAAGAAGGGAAATCTACTACACAAACTGCTATGATAAATACAACTCTATGTAGCGTGAATAGACTATTAAAGAAGATCAGTTTATATAAGAACCTATAGGTGACAGCTGGATGGTGCTGCTCTCAGTAAAGCATGGCTGGATTTTTTTTTCAGCCATGAAAGAGATGAAAATGCTAACTCGAAAGAGCCAAACATCATTTTTGCCAGCTCCACTGAGAAGTAGCTAGTATAAAAAGAGAAATAAAATACTGCTGCCCCAAATGTGTTTATCTGTTTAAGCTAAGAAATTTGTTTCATCCATAGAAGCAGATGCTGAATATTAGAACAAACCTCACTGAGGAGCACTGATGCAGGAGGCTGTTACAACGAAGACGTAGTGCAGACAGCTGGGGTATGCAGTTGACAGCATTGGCTAATAAGACTATTTTCCTGTATCAACAATTTTTCCTCTGATTTGTTTTCTACAATGCAACAAATATATTTTTAATGCAAATACTGTAGGAGTTCTAGAAAGAAACTTTGTCAATTTTCTTTAAACTTCAAAATTACTACTTTTTCTAGCTAAGCACAGATGATATAGATTTTTCTGACCTGTTTTATTCATTTCAAGCATCAAGCTTTAATCTCAAGAGCATCACGCGTAACGGATCATCTTTTTTTACTGTATGAATTGAAAATAACTGTAATAATAATAATAACAACTCTTTCAGTAGTGACAACTGCACCTTACACTCGTGTCTGCCCGGTGGGAAGCTGAGGGAAGGTAAGTTTCTCCCAGCACAGCTGCTTCCATTGGACTGGAATGAGTCGCTCATCTCTTAGCACTGTGTTTGGCCCTTAAAGTAAAAAAAAAAAACTGATGCAGATAAGTATCGTTTTGCTTTCCACCACCATGGTTAGCAATTGCTTTGAACAAATTGTTTATGCAAATGCACTTGACCCAACATATTATTAAATAACACAAGGACTAAGAAGTGATAACCACGTCTGATGCAACCTCACTTTCTCACCCCTGCTTTACTGAAAACATGAAAATAGCTGACCACAACTGTAAACTTGAGCGAAGATGTAAACTTTGATACACTAGGGACGATGTGATAGACTAGGGAGAAGACTGCAAAGGCAATTTAATAGGGAATAGCGAGAGCACAGTGGAAAAGTATCTATTGAGAACGTATTTGTTGTTTAACATTTGTTCTGCTTGTACGGGTAAGCAAGGGCTTGGGAAGCAGTTAATTTAGCTACAGAAACATCTCTTTTGTAGCTACCTCTGGAAACAGGGGACAAGGAAAAGGTCTCGGTATAGACTATAAACCCATCACTGAAATCAAATATATAAACTGAATATATTAAAGCTTTGAATTTTATTACACTTAATTTCTTCTAAATATCTTACCCTTCTCTCCTGTTCAAGGTAAACCTAAACATGAGAAATGGAAGGATAAAGGAGAACTCCACTAAACGTGGAGTACATTTCATCAGAGTCTGTGTAGGCCAGTTTGCCTCCTGTTACGACGACGTTTACTTCATCTCCTGCTTTGAGGTGAAGAACAAGGTGGAACGTCCCAGGACCACCACAGGTCCGTTTCCCCGAGTAGGGTTTGTGATACTCCAGCAGTTCCCTTCTGTACCCAGCTGTGTGGAGCTGAGCCACGCTCGCGTTGGAGACAGACAGCACCGCTTCTACGTACTCATCCCTCTCCGGGGCCAGCACAGCGGTGATCAGGTACCGCCCTTCATACGGAGATGTGAAGATGCCTGCAGAAGAGAGACAGACAGAGCTTTTCAGAGTTACTCCAGATGGAGAGACCCGATTGCCCTAAGCTCGATGGCAAACCTACAGCAACATGGGCTAACCATTGCTATGTACAGATAACTGTGACAAGGTCAGTCTGGGCAGGTGACCAACTGCTAGTGGCCATGAAGGCTGTTAGAGCCCACCAGTCCTCCTACCGACATAAGCAGGTCCTGTCTACATTTAGAAACCTCCTGGCCTAAGCAGCTGCCATGACTCAGAGTGGGGTGAAGAGGTGAGAGCCACCCACATGCTGTGCAAGTCCCCAGTAGCTTAAGGCATGCTGAACACCCTCAAGTGACAAAGAGGGGAGATTTAGATTAGATATTAGGAAGAAATTCTTTACTGGGAGGGTGGTGAGACACTGGAACAGGTTGCCCAGAGAAGTTGGGCCATCCGCCCCATCCCTGGAAGTGTTCAAGGCCAGGCTGGATGGGGCTTTGAGCAACCTGGTCTGGTGGGAGGTGTCCCTGCCCATGGCAGGGGGGTTGGAACTAGATGATCTTTAAGGTCCCTTCCAACCCAAACCAATCTATGATTCTATACTCTGCTTGAGAAGGAAGCAGCTGGCAGTTACCAGTATTAGAGAGGCACCAATATACGTGTCACCTCCCTCCCTCCTCTCCCTGGGGTGACCCAGCTGCCTGAGCTGCAGTGAAGTGGGTTAGCGAGGAACCTCACCTGGCTACCTGGGCTCAGCTGGCCTGAGGTGGAGTGAGAAGCGCAACCCCAGAGGTAGGGGTGACTATTACTGGGCAGCTGTGGAAAACCAGCAGTGGCAAAGCGCGTGCCTGTCCACGTCCAGAGGAAGGTTTTACCCTGGTGTGTCTGCTTTCAATGGGCTTATTTTGTTTGTTCAGTCCACCAGCAAGGCCTGAGGTGGCATCAAACACTGGTAACCCATGCCACCTGCCCATGTGCCATCTCTGTGGGTCCATTCTTTGGCCGTTACCTGTATTGGGATTGTAATAGTCCCCGTCATTCACAAGCACTTTGTTGAAGTGAACCACGCCGACATCGCTCGAGAAAGGCTTCTGCGTGAGGCCAGCAGAAAATGACACCAGAGAGGCCGCCGCAGCAGCAGCAGGTCCTAAAATGGGTAACAACGTGAATCAGAGTTGCATCAGGATGACAACACAGCCTCTCCCTGGCATGGTTTATAATCCAGTGTCTCCATTACTGCACATACTCCACTTGGACTAACTCTGTCACTTGAGAGATGCCAGAATTAGCATAATACGTATTGCTGGCCCAGGTCCCAGGTGTCTCACCATAAAATTTACTGAGAACCATAATGCTCCCCCCTTGGCCACAGCCACCTCTCTTTTTTTTTTCCTCCTTCTAAGGAAAAGGTACATGGCTTGTAAATGCTGGCAGCAGAAATCCTGCCACTCCTCAATTCAACAATGCTTCTGCCAGGAACCTTCTTCAGGATTGAGACTGCCCATGGACATCTCTGCTCTCTGAACCTATCACAATGGTAACAGGAGTGGTAAGGCGTGTAGCTTGTGACAGCTTTCCTACTCGCGCTGAGAAACTGCCCGCATCTTAGATCTCTCACCTTCACTGCTGAAGGTAGTGGAAATAACTATAAGAAGTAACATTTTGGTATTAAAGCAAAGAGAACCATCACCAGGGCTCTTCTCTCTTGCAATTCTCTTTTGGGCAACTTTTCACTCAATTTTTTCTTCTTTTGTCAGCAGATCAAACAGAAGCTTAGTTAGTTTATAGTGGCTCTCTGCTTACTAGCTAAACACTGCTGTTAGACAAAATACAGTCAGTTTGGACAACTGAGACAAATTTCTTCTTTTAACAGACTGACTTAATGGCAAGTCTTTAGTGATCAACCACTTGTTAGTCCCGTTTTAGTTCCCTTCCCTCTGAACATTTCCCCTAAGGCAGGAACACCACTAAAAGTAGTCAGGTCTTGTTGCTTTGGTTGGGCAATTTGGGAAACAACTAACACACTTGAAGTTGTCCCCAGTTGCTCCTTCTGTTCTACCCTGTTCAGGTTAGGATCCATGTCTTCTCCATGCTGTTTCACCCTTGCTCCTTCTTCTGCCTGCCTTAAAATGTATGTTTGGTTTTCTCTTCCTCTCAATCTGAGATGCCCATCAGCAACCAATATTCAATTCAGATTATATCCTTTAAAAACTGAAGTTTAAAAGTGACAAAACTTCATCTAAAGTGTGGATATACAAATGCTCTGCTATCCTTTTTTTTTGGTTGTTGTTTTTTTTGTTTTTACTGAATAACTTGGCATGGGAAGAGTGGGAGGGGAAGGCAAGGGGAAGACATGCCTGCAACTTCAGAAATGGCAAGTAACTACCTTTGTTTCCCTCAGGGGCTAGTAACCAGCTGCCTCATGTATCTTTGTATCTCATGTACTATCTCTGCTTATTCGGTATTTTGTCTCACAGTCAGAAAACAGACAGAAGCCCTTTTTCATTACTCCTACCTGCTGGTGCACCTGCAGGTGCTCCTGTGAGCTAAGATGAGGTTATCTGAAAGGACCAAAATTAATTGCAGGAAGTTTACTTACTTAAGCAGCTTCTGTAAAGCTCCACCAGCTCCACCACCTTAACACCACGCCAGTTAGAGAAAGCATCTCTTTGTATTCTTAGCTTCACCTGAGACTCAAACCAACTGAAAACGCACCTCAACCAACTTCTTGTTGGCTCACCTGGAAAGGTTCCTCTCCTCTGCAGCCATACTGCATAAACAGCAGAAATTATTTGCCACCTGCCCAGAAACTCTGGCCTTTCTGTTTGCAGTAGCTACAATTCTGTCTGAGTTGGTGTCACCCGGATAAGGGAGCAACTCCTGCTCTGGCTCGCCAGGCTTCCTTCAAGATTCTCCTGCACTAATTGCTAGAATAGTTATTACAGTTCGATGCTGAAGTTGCTTCAGATCTGCAGCCAAGTTTAGTACATCATCTGAGTTTGTCCAAAGGAGAAATCTAAAAGCCCTCTAAATATCCAGTAGATCAGTTTAGTGGGCAATATAAGGAGGCGCAGGAAAGATGCAACGTGTCTGTGCTCTCTTACCCTCCTCCCTGCTTCCAGCTGGAACTGTGCCTCTTTGAAGCTTTCACAAGCTCTCAGCAGTGCTTTGGCAGAACCTTACAGAGGTGAACCACCTTCTCTTACATCTCCCCGCTTGCAAAGACTCCTCTTCATGCAAAGACCACAGTTCAGCTTCTCTAGGCAAGGTCCAGGCTTGGAAACTGCTTTCACTTAAGCAGTCAGTGTTGTGGAATTATAAAAATCAGGAAGAAATTTTTTAAAGCATTTAAAAGCTGGGAACGACATGCACAGCTCTGATGAAGAAACTGCCAGGCAGACAAAAAGTTTTGCAAAAGATTCAACCACAGTTTTACAGCTTAAGGGGGAGGAAAAAACCCTTTCACTTTAGATGTATTCAAGAAAGTTTCACCTAAGATACAAAGATAGATATGTACACGTAAGCAGGATGAGGTATGCATGTTCATGGCAATCTAAGCTAGTATAATGCATTCTGAGGAGTCAAAAGACCACAGAAGATACATGGGTGGCCTTTATTAGGTTACATCTACTTCCAGGCATCTGCTAGTTGCATTTCTGGTTCTCCACCTCTCTTTTGACTTCCCAGCACAGTTCATGCCTCCCACAGAGCCCAAAGGCCAGGAGGAGAAAAAAGAAGAGGGGAAAAATCAAGCAAAACAAACCAGTGCACAGCACAAGCATTTTCTATCAAGATGAAAGGAAAAAAAAAATAACAGAGTGTGATGGTGCTGCTGACAATTACTCAGCAACTCTTCAAGAATCTACACAGAAGAGATACCATATGTAGGTAATTCATTTGTCAGTATGCACTTATGACTCCTTTGCATATGGCAGGAGTAGGGAGAATATGTCAGATTTTCTCTGCTTGGCCAATACAACTAAATCTAAATGAGGGCAAAACGCATCACTTCAGGTGGAGCAAATGGGACACAAATATCAGCAATTTATCATCTACATGACTTTTTTTTAAAAAAAACAAACAAACTCTTCAGTTTGACCCTGACACATCTCATCTTCTGGAAAATCCTCTCTGCATATGGGATGGCCATACAGCACAGCACAGCATCACACTGATTTCCAAGAGCCAGTGCTCAACGAAGCTGGGCCCATCAGCTCTGCTCTAAGTCACAGAGTTTCTGATGTGGATGACAACTCACATGAAGACACAGATACTTTTCTCCTGAGTCTGTTAGTAACAGCTCTTTGTGCTCTTACAACTCCTACCTTTCACGCCGCAGCAAGAGATGGTTTGCCCTACCACTTACATACCCCACCTTACACAAACAACCATCTCCCACCCCGTCCTTCACCATCCTTCTCTGAATTGTGCTGTTCGTTCATGCAGCGAGGCACTGGCACAGGTTGCCCAGAGAAGCTGTGGATGCCCCATCCCTGGAGGTGTTCAAGACCAGGCTGGATGGGGCTTTGAGCAACCTGCTCTAGTGGGAGGTGCCCCTGCCCATGGCAGGGGGGTTGGAACGCAATGGTCCCTTCCAACCCAAACCATTCTATGATTCTATGAAACAGCAGCGAAGAACAACCACTGGTGCAACTGCGAGTGATCGCATGTTCTCTACCTCAAAGTCAGCAAAGAGGCTTTCCCCTGAGATGTGTACTAATGAGAATACCGCTCCCTGTCCAATAATCGAAAGAAAGAGCTAAGCATGCAGCGGAACCCGTCACAAGCACACACAGAATTTTATGTATTCAGTAAACTCTTTCTTCAAATCAAGGACAACCTACAACAACATAAATCTTACATTACAATAAACCTCATGCCTTTAAATTTGAAACGTGTCCTACAGACTGGCTCCCTGGAGCCACATGGAGAAAGTAAAGATGGCTGAGTATCAGATAAGCAAGAAGAATTAAAAAGCTCAAACCAAAATTAGCCCTTTATCTGCATGGATACATACAGCAGCGTTTATACAGGGGCAGGGCTCACTAGCTCAGCCGTTTTCTTTATTACAATTTCTTTTAGAGAGGAGCAACCACCCTCCCTTGGAGCTGCAGGGTTAAGGACACAAGCAGCACTGCAGACTGCATCAAGGGGGAGGGTGGGGAAGGCAATTTGTGCTCTCAGTGAATTTTTTTCACCGTGTCTCTCTGTACGCTGATCAGAACATCCAAATCCTCTTGGCTCTGTCCTTGCCTAATTGTGTGACCTGGGATCTTACATGCATTTTCTCATCAGTTCCCAGACCAGTTCATCAGCCAATTCATTACTTCTGCCTCTGCAATTTTCTTTGCTCCAGCAAACAAAAATTCTCATAACCATAAAATTGCCATGCTGCAATAGCACTGGCTGCTGATGTTTCTTTAAATAACAATTGGTTCAATTCTTTCTGTATTAAAAGGGATTAGGTGGATGCACTTAGGTCCTGACGCTTAACTCACCTTTGTTATAAACTCCTTGCCTGTGAAAATAGAGTTAATATGTAATATTGTGCCTTACGCTCTCTCATTAATACTTCTAAGTCCTTGAAGATCTTTACCTACAACGTTATACTGTCAGATGCATGCAAACAGATAGCTAATTAATCTGAAGAACTCAAGCAATACTTTGGTATTGAAAGTATGCAAATTGTGCCTCAGCATTCAAGAAGAGCACTAAAGTGGGATAGTGGGAGCCCTCAACTTCTTCCTGAGCAGTGCTTTTATATAACAAAAGCTATTCAGAAACAGAAATGAAAGGGAGTTCTCAGAAAGCCAATTTAATAGTACAAGCTTCTTATTTTAGGAATTACAGTATAAGAAGGCCTGATCCTCTTTCAAATTTGAACTGTAGTACCACAAAATGTACTGGGTGAAGACTGGCAAAGACATCATAAACTGTGGTCCTGCACAAATTAGGTATTAAAGATTCCTTGATGCCTTATTTAAGCATTAAGTTCCCCCTCCAATAAGCCAAAAATCTTCCCTTCTCCAGCTGCTAATTTCTACAACACTGTTAACTGCTGAATTCTGCCCCAGAATGCTCTCTGTTGTTTATAGGCAGACACTGACGATGAGGGACAGTGGATGTAAATGCTGTAACTCCACAGAAGTCTAACAGCCATTTGCACCATCCTTACCTCTCTGTTTTCTATGACTCTACCTGCCATTGGGGTTTGCAAGGCATCTGGGGGGAAGTTATAGGACAGATCAGATTTAGACAGGTCTTCAGGGACACGGATCAGGAAAAGGAACTTCTTGGTCCAGCCCAGCTCCCTCTGGATCCCAAGGGTGATAACGTTTCTTTGCAACAATGTCCCACCAAGCAGCACATGCTGCCTGCCATACCCTGCCTTTTCAATACTTTTAACATCCACCTACTGTTTCACACAGTTTTAGCATAAACTTATTAAAATACTGCTGTCTATAAATGGCAATAGGCTGTACAAAGTGGAAGAAAACTCCCAGGAAATCCATTTATCACAGAAATCTAGACATCTATATTGGCTTTGCTGGCATCAAGATAAACGAACATTTCTTTACTTCTCATCCTCTTCCAGAAACCTCATCTAGTGCTGCTCGTTCTTACCACCACAATCCTCAAATGCAAAAAGACTGCTTTAAGGCTATGACAGATTTTTTTAATTAGAAAGTATAAACACCAGAATTACAGTTTCATCTCTTTACAACTCTTTCTGTCAGTCCCCAGACCAGTCTTCAGGACGTGTATCTATGATTTTATTAGGGCCATCAAACTAAGGCCCAAGGGTAGGATTTTGGATGCCATAAAGCCCTAATGTTCTATTTTTCACATTTCCTCAAACAAATTTAGATGAAATCATTCTTCCTGAAGAGGGTGTGGGAATATTCCTTTGATCGTGGATACTGTTCCCTGGGGTTTGATAATATCTTGAGTGTGAGGTTGTAGGGCAGGCAGCACCCAAACAATGGATTTATCAAGGCCAACTAGAATGTCTCACACAAGATTTATACCTGTTTATCATACAAATCCATATTAAATTATGTGATATTAAATATTATAATTAATTAAAAAAACACCACCAAACCAAGAAAACTGCATTTTGAATCTTTTTACATTGTGGTTGTCAGTGGGAGCACTCCTGCTTTCACTGAAGTCAGGAACACAAACCCTCGAGATTCTAACAAAACCAGAAACGCCCCCCCCAAGGAGGATCAACTCATGCACTACCTCAGATACTAACAGTGCTTCAAGATCTTAGTCTTGTCCTTATCCACATCTTATTAAAGAAATATTAAAATTGTCAGAAAGAAATACATATTCTTTCATTTAAGAAGAAAAAAAGGTCAGTACTGACATTTGCTAGGAAATAGAAACCCTTTGTATTTTAAAAAAAACCCACCAAAGTAAGTAACAATAACTTATTAAATAATAAGTTATTAAATAATTAATTTTAAACTTATTAAACAATTAATTATTTTTCAAAACCTCGAAAACCTCATCTTTTCAAAGGACATGGATTAAATTTTAAAGCTTAGGTATAGCAAAAATCTGTCAGATTTTCCTCACTGCTAAACTTAAATACTAAAAATCAACATTTTGTTCTCTCAACCGTGACTTTCCAGGGACTGAAATAAAGATTAAGTACACATGTAAAGAATTTCACGAAACAGCAGCCTTACCTTGTGAGTCTGTGGTAGGAGGAGATAACTTCGGATACCCTACAAAGGAAAAATATTATGTGTGACACAGTACACCATGGAGTCCTTTATGACTAAATATCACTGCAGCATTCTAAAAAGCATCCTTTGGTACCGAACAGCAACTTACCAAAACAGCTACCAAATAGCACCTCCTGTGAAATGTTCAATTATTGTTAAACTGGGGTGGTCATGGCAAAGAAAACTAAATTCTCACTACAATGTCCTAAATCCACTGGCAAGCACTACAGCAAGAAAAAAAATTAGTTTCCCTAGCGGCCAAGACTGCTGTAGTTACCAAGGATTTTACATCAGCCCTGTTGACCTCATGCTTTGTGCAGCCTTGGCAAAGGCAACAAAACTGGCACCGAATGCGTTTCCCCTACTTCTGTGGCCAGCTGGAGGCTGCAACGGCCCCTTCACAAATCATCTCCACCGTGAGCCCACTCCCAGCCACAAGAGCTGTTAACGGGCACCCATGAAAATCTGCAAGGTGGCTGGTAAAGTGCAACACATCTCAGTGTCACCCCTCTAGCAAGACCTGGCACGTCCATTGCACTTAGACAAGAGTGATTGACCATTATTTTGGTTCTCTCACCTGGTGCTCCAGCATACCCTTCAGCAATGGGCATGGTACTTTGACCAGCTTGACCATCCACGCTTCTAAGCCGCCCTCTTCCTGACATTAGAACAGCGCCAGGAGGCCCTGCCTCTCCAGTCTCCAAGATGATCCCGGTTGTTCCAGGCAGAAATGGCACAACTCCTGATCCTGGCAGCGCTGGGCGCGGAAGAGGTCTTGGCTGCGGTGGCTGGAGGGGGGTCCTCTGTCGTGGGGGTTGTATCCTTGGCCTCGATGGCAGCAGGGATATGCCAGGTTGGGGCTGCAGGGGTGGTCTTGGTGGCAAAGGCTGCCGTGGTACTTCTGGTCGTCCTTTGAAATGATGAAAGAAGAGGAAAGATACAAAATTATTCACCTAAAATAGCATATAAAATTGAACATTTTTGTAAAAAGCTTTAAAATAAAACAGGACTCAATTGGAGACCACCTCTCTCCTCAGACCACACTGGCAAAACTGTTCCACTCTTGCAGTACTACAGAGTCCCCTCTTTGCCAGCCTGTGACACAGGGAAAGGAATGAAGACAGCCTGGAGGAGGGACAAGCAGCAGTCAAATAACCCGTGAACAGTCACCCGCTGGTCCAGCTTTGTGTATCACACCTATTCCCACCAGTGCCTTCATCTCCGTTGTGTGCTCTCTCTCTGCCTTCAGGTCACTTCTCCTGAGCCCCTTCCTGCCCATCGCTCCCACCTTCAACTCAACACCTAGCACGAGGCCGACCCTTTAGCACGACCATAAAGTATCCACAGCAAAAACCTGAGTAAGCGTACACTGACTTACAGATTATTTTTTTCCCTACTTTGAAAAATAATGACCTTAACATTCCAAGTACTCCCATTACTAATATTTTCTGACAACGAAGGCAGAACCCTAGGATATAATCCACCAGAAAAAAGCCTTTATTGTTTGAAGAGAAGAGATACCATTAAAAGACTTTTCCAATAGGACAGCCAACATATATGACATCAGGGTTGAACAGCGCTGACACGGTTATGTTCGTGTATCTGGTCCAGTTCTAAGCCCTTTATAGGAATTACGACTTATTCATAAAAATGAAGTCCTAGATGACAAGAATGAAGCTGAATTATGTCTACATTATGAACATGAATTTGCAGCTGTGTAGATTTTAGCAGATGCAACGACAGCTTTTACACAGGATAATTAGAAATTCATTCTAAATTAAACATTAGCATTGGTTACTTTGGTTGCATTTTGAGACTAAAGCGTGGCTTTGGGTGCAGGGATGGAAGTGAGTTTCTGGGGAAAGGGACAAACATCCCCTTGAGAATTTATCTGATGCAAGCCATCACAGCAGAGATGCTTGCCGGGGTCCACAGCGAAGACCACCGCTCTGAGATGACAGTGATGAGAACGAAGCACTTCAATTCACCACAGTCCAAAATCAGCCTGGAGAAATTCACCAGTGGCTAGGGCTAAACCGAGTGGCTGTGCCTAGAAGCAGACGTGGTCTGAGGCTTCCCCTGGCTCTGCTGCACAGCTGGGGACCCCCAAGAGGGCCTTACACTGAGCCTTTGGGTAAGAGCTTACAACCAAGTCATGCAGGTATTGTCTGTGATGCACGGCTGAGGTCCAGACAGTGTCACTGGCAACCCACGTGCTGTTTCGTGACTGGTTGACACCTGTGCTTTACCCTTGTGAATCTCGTTTCTTGTTTTCAATCCCATAAAAAGTCCACATAAGCCTTCCAGAGCGCTGAGAGGCTGTCTGAAGTCATAGCCTCACACCACCTGCATTCATCTGCTAGACACGCCTGCTAGAAAAAAAAAAATCTTCCCGAGCTTTGCTGGCTGACTTTAATTGTCGTGAGAATTGAAACTCATATAAGCAATGCACCACAAAGCTGGACTGAAGCTCACTTGGTAACGCTACCCATAAGGCAGAGGACTAATGACTGAAATGTTCACTTTCTACAGATTAAAATTATCTTCATAAAAATCCCAGGATTTAAAAAACAATCTTATAAAACTTAAAAAAAAAAAGGCTTAAAGTATCAAAGTAAACTGTTTAACAGAGTTGTTAACTTAGTGAGACATCTGTCCACGGTGGCATAGGTTTAGACCTTCAGCTAAAATCTTCAGATTAACCTCATTCAAAACACAAATTGGCGAAATACTTTACCTTGGGATGCATGTACCTCTCATTTCTCTAGTCAATTAAGCTGAGCTTTATTAAGACAATAACCTGGGCTGACACAGTGAAAATGAATATATTTCTCTGCCTGCTTTTCTAAACCTTTAAATAACAATCAATGGCCCAAATCCTGTATCCTGTGCAAACTGCTTCCTTGCACACAACACCAATGCTGCAATATTCAGAATTATCCAACTACACCTCCATAAAGCTAAAGCTCATTTTAAAGTGCCAGTAACCAGGTTGAGAGGGATCTGGTCTGTCATCTTTACCACCCTTTTTGGCCTCTTCTACCGAGACGCATCATAGCAAGACAAAGTACCAATAAATCACTAGACAAGGTGATAACACTGGAGCCACCCTATCCTGATGCTGAATTCCGTGTTTTCAGTTCACAAGACAACGAGAAAATGAACCCCCAACGAAGGCTGGGGTGAATCTGGCTGGATCTGCTTCAGCTTTGCTGAGCAGCGACAAACCAGAAATCTTCCCCCATCATCTTCCCGTCCATCCGGGAAGGCGAAGAACAGAGCAGAGATCATTACACAGCTGAGAACAGTAACACTGCCCTCAGCAGCAGTGTCCTTGCTGCTCCGGTTGTCATCACTGGTGTGACAACTCCATCACCGTGTCAGACAACAGCTTCTGCTCTCAGATGCCCAACCACAACTGAAACAGAAGGAAACGTTTCCTTCCTCGGATAAGAATGTTTTTGTTGCCTTCCTCCTCTTAAAAGTATTTTATTCTATTCCGTTTGTTCAGCTACGCAGCTTTAACCTGAAATTTACTTCACTGAAGGAGGAATGATTTGCGGGGAAGGAAGACAAGCAGTGACCTGGATGCGTGAGGCAGGGGGCTCTTCGGGATGCATCTGTTTCCAGTATTGTTCTGCCCTGACCAGGCTCTCCTCGGCCCCCAAAACACACGGAAACAAGGTGCGTAAAACAAACTACAGAGTAAAGTAGTAAACTGAGTACTAAAGTAGTAATAAACTACTGAGTTTTTTCAGTGGTGCCCAGTGACAGGACAAGAGGTAATGGGCACAAGCTTGTATACACAAGTTCCATCTAAACATGAGGAGGAACTTCTTTACTTTGAGGGTGGCAAAGCCCTGGAATGGGCTGCCCAGAGAGGTCATGAATCTCTGTCTCTAGAGACATTCAAAACTCACCTGGACACGTTCCTGTGCAACCTACTCTAGGTGGACCTGCTCTGGCAGGGTGTTGAACTAGATGATCTCCAGAGGTCCCTTCCAACCCCGTGTGATTGTGTGAGTAAAGCAATCTCTTACTGGACTCACAAGAAGCCAAAAAGACCTGACTTGGATTTTCTTATACAGATACCAAAGGGATTTGACAATCAAGTTGCATTTTGCACGAGCTCATAGGGATTCTAGAGGAATCAACCACATGACTCTCTCTTATTTGCACTCAAACACTAAGATTTTATAATGCTTTTTACTGATGCTGTAATGTAGATCATACATTTGGTTTCTTAGACCATAACTTCAGCAGACAACATTTAGCTGTTGCTTTCGAAACCCTGCTACAGAGACAATTACCAGAGGAATTGCAGTTCAGGTCAAATAACCGTAACCAAAGCAAACTGCAGTCCCAGCATGGTATCTGGCTGCAAGACCACACTTCTGACTCCTGGAAAATTTCATGAAACTGTATGAATAGGCAGTAAGTTAGACTAGACCACTAACATCGCTTTCAGTTTTGTGCCATTTGAAAAGCAAACGTACCTGCAGAGATGCACAGAGCACAATGAGAACAACAAAGGGGGCAGTCACCATTTAAGATGGACAGAGAGCTGCTGGATTACCTTGTCTTGGCAACTATATGGTGTGTGGTCCCCCCTGAGCTCAGAGCAGACCACTGCCTGCCCTTGCCACCCCCTTGTGTACAGGGAACGGCAGGACGCCGTGCTACCTTTATTATAACAACAAAATTATAATAACAAACAAAATATGGGTCTATTTCTGGGTCTGTATCCGACATACAATCATTCACTAAACTGGCTTGTTATTTGGACTGAGGCATTTCAAAAACCCTAATAAAAAATTCAGAATAAAACACAGCCATATTCCCAAGATCATTTCACTTCGCTCAGGTTTACAGTGTCCTGGGCTTACACTGTTTGGTAAGATTTTTATATTGTATTTCTTGCAACATATCCTTGCCTTACTGCCCTCAACAACTGTTATTAGTAACAACTTGTTTCTGTTTTGGCCCTTCCAAAGTCAAATGACATCATTTGAATGCTACGATACACTGGCAAATACTGCATAAGAAACTCAACACCGATCTACAGCCAGGGCTGAAAATCGTCTTTTCAAATGATGTTGGTATCAGAGACGATGCTGTAGATCACGGACATAAAAGCAGCTAAAGCCATACCCAATTCACGTAACAGGGTTCTCAAACTACTTCCAAAAAAGGCTCTTTTGCCAACATCCTACTGCAACTCTGGCCATCAAAGCTTAGTTAGACTGCTGTGCCAGATGGCGTTATTGTAATTGGAAACATTTGGGGACTGAAGTGTGTGCTTCACGAATCCTTCGGAGGCCAGAGGCACCCCAAGGCAGCGAGGGATGCTCAGACCGCCTGCATCCCGGCACCCGCTGCAGCATCCTTGCCTGGATCTTCGTCACCTGATGGTGGACGGAGAGCTCTGCCCTGAAACTGCGTTATGCTGTGGAAACCCAGGCACTCTGAGGCTTTTTAAAGCTTTACAACCTTCTAACAGGGGCTGATAAACACAACTCGTGAGGCCGCTCCAACACCTGCTTTAAATAGCTGGAGGAAGATTACTGTATCTTGGACCTTCCTCCAATGTTGGCCCCTAGTGCAAATTTATTTTGGGCAAGATGGATGAGAAATAGGATTAAATAGTTACATCATACTGCATTTTAACGGGGACTGGGTCTGCTTTTTCAAGATCTAGGGGCAAAGGTACTAACACTGTTGAAGTCTAGATTTCACCAAAAGAAATATCTGAGAATTACAGACCCCCTGCTTTTTCCTTCACTTTTTCCTTTAGAGGAGGACAAAGGTTTTTTTTTTTAATTTCACAGAAGAACTTCTCATCTCAGGAGGATTTTTGTGTCAAACACCGCAATACATTTGGTTTTAAACAACTAAAGACTCAGAACCAATGCATTTATCACAGGCTTTCAAGTCTCTGCCTCGGAGTAAGGATACTCTTCCCTGCAGAAATTGCTTTGAGACCTCTCATGAAGGAGAGAGAGTCTATTCAAGCAAAAGTGCTCATGGTCCCTCATCTTATCTCCCCCAGACACCATCAGCTGCAACAGCCCACAGGCTCTTCCCTCAGCACCTCTTCTTCTGGTTTATGGCCAGTCACAGAAATCAGCCTCTTCTTTATCTCACACGTGCACAGAATTAAAACCAGAAGCATCAAGTAACTGAAGAGTGCAGTTTCAAAACAGTCTCCAGTTCCTATGGTTTTACATCACGCTAACAGAAACAGGAACTCGGCTTCCTTCTGTACACTTTGTCCCTCAGAAAAACAACCCATTGCTGTGATTTGGAGCAACAACTTCAGAGGGAACCAAGTGGCTTTTGGCAAGGTCTCTAACCCTTCGTGGCAAGGTTCACCAACATGCCGAGGTTACCATTTCATAGCATTTTGAGCCAAAGGGAACCAATTCGTGCCTCTGCTTCCCAGCCACTCCAATGCAAACTTTAAACCACCTAAAGAGGTAGATTTGAGCTAACACGTTGGGCTACCAACAGAAGTGGCTGAGGGGGGAAAACCCTGCCAGCTGTGGTGTGCACCTATTGCCAACTTGCCAACTACACTGTGGGAACACAAACTTCTGGGAGAGCTATGAAGCAGAAGTCTTATGGCCACACCAAGATATGCCAGAGCTTGTTTGCGAAAGTCCTAAATCAAAGACTTGGTGCTGAATTATAATCATTAACTCAGATTAAGAAGAAAAGTTGCAGGGAAACTTTCTCAGCATAAATTTGAATTCCTTTGACTTCATTTTTCTCCATTTACTTTTCAGTTTCCCCCGAGGAATTAAGAACAATCTCACACAACAAAATACAGCAAAACAAAACAACAAAATCGAATCAAATGAACTGGAATAAGACCTGCTCATAATTATTACTTAAAACTCAGTTCAAACTCACTATCCAAAAATACTAGTTTTCCCACTACCTTTATTCTGGCTCAAAGTAAACATGACAGTGTGTAAGATTTTTTTTTTTTTTTTGAGAGAGAATACTTTTAAAAGCATTCAAAGTCCTTGATGGTGTTCTAGAGCAAAAGCCAAAATTAGAGTCATTGTAAAAACAAAGTAGAAATTGTGTAATATTAAATTTTTCCTCCCTTGTTTAGTTCCTTTATAAATGACTCAGAAAAGAAAGCCAGCTGAAAATCAAACAAACGAACAAAAACATTTAAAATGAAAAAAACCCCTTACTTGTGTCAGACTGAGATCTCAGCATGCCTTCAATGTCTGTGGTGATTTTGGAAACTTGACTGTAAAACTGTTGGACAGAATTTTTGAGGCCAGAAATATCCGTAGAATGAGATGCTATAGTTCCATTCATTTCACGGACGCAGTTCCATAAGCTGCTTATGTGCTTATTCAGACCTTCTTTTATCTTCTCCAAACTACCTGAGACAGAGTCCAGCTTGCCGCAAACTTTTTCAACATGTGAGACTCTGCCCTCAACATCCGAAACACCCTCCTGGATGCCTTGGGTCTTTTCTTTGCACTTGTTAAGATCATTCAGGATATGGTCATTCAATTGTTCTAGTCTCTCTTTCACTTCACCACAGCAACTATCGCTGGGATGAGCAGTCTGATTTGCAAATGTCCTTTGCATTTGATCGATTTTTCGGAAGACACCTCGTTGTGTTTTTCTACAGGTAGAATTGACACCCAGAAGCTGCTCCTTGCAGCTATTCAAGCCATCCTGAAGGTTCTTCACATCTTTATCCATGACATTTAGACTATACCGGAACACACGTGCATCTCTCTGCATTTTCTGGATATCACGTTGGTTACCCTTAATTAAGTTGAGTTTCTCATTAAGAGAGCTATTTAGAGACTGCAGGAGAACAGAGTTGTTCTCTGTTTTCAAAAGCAAGTGATTGTATTTGTTGTTACAATTTTCTAGCTCTTTCTGAAGGTCCTCTGTACCTTGTGGTGCAGACTGACATTTCTGCCCACAGAGGTGTTCAAGTGACAGCAGTTTGTTCTTCACAAAATTCATCTCAGCTGTAAATTGTTCATTTGCAAATCCTGCGTCACTGGGCAAGATGGGCCCAGGATTCATATACATTCCGTCTGGGTCTGTGGTATTAGCGATCTCTAAAATAGTGCCACCTAGCCTATCTTCTAGGGCACGTAGCTTTTGGTCAAACAAGTCTCTCAATTCATCTACCTCAGCAGCTATAGCATTGCGGAGAGTTTCCTCAACGTAAAAGCAATGTTCTTCAGCATTTCGTTCCGTAACATTCATCCTTGCATCTAGCTCCTCCAACCTCTCACCAAACATGTCTTCTAGATCTGGAGTTGACAATCGACTGATTTCATTATCTATTCTAACGTTCAAGATCCTGTGTGCTTCCACAACTCTGTCAATCTTCTTATCTAAATCTTTTATCTGTTGGTCAAAGTAATTTCTCTCACCCTCCTTGCAGCAACTGGACTTGTTTGATGGAATCTGAGTTCGGAGAGAATTTATTTCTTTCCTCAAGTCATTCTCTTTTCCACTTATAACATCAATTATTCCTGAACAGTTACTGTCGTTGTCATCACACTGCTGCTGGATATCCTGTAGTTTGTATTCACAGGAGTTCTTCAGATCTGCCATTTTCTTTTCAAATCCTTCCAGTATTTCCTGTCTGAGGGACTCAAATTTTGAGTCTATATACTCCTGATATATATTGTCACTGGGCATTGTTATTGTAGGTCCTTGCGCTGCCTCCTGCAGTTGTTTTAATTGTCCTTCATAGCCTTTTACTTTTCCGTTCAGTTCCTCCAGCTTGTCGTTCCTCATCTTCAAGGCTTCTTTGACCTCAGCTAGCTCAGACTTTATATCTTCCATTTCAAAATCAATAAAAGGGTCTTTCTGATCTTTATTGCTGTGGAGTCCAGGCAGATGAATACTGTCTGTGTCACCACCAACTGCACTATCAGGCTCTGGGCGGTCATAAAGGTTGTTCAGCCAAGTGACCAACATCTTACTCGCATCTTCTTGGACAGTCAACTTTAGGTTTTCATTCACACCTGCCACAGAGGACTGAAGTTCAAGCACTGATCGTGTAAGTCTAAACAATTCATCCTCAAGAAACTGCATTTTCTTCTCATATGGTGGAGGTTCCGGCACTTCTGTTGGTTCTGCATCTGTTTCATGGAAATAAGAAAGTCTGGATGTAAATATTCTCAGTGGTATCTGTTTCAATCAACTGAGGCTAATTTCACTTTTCTTTAAAGCCAAATAATGCTTTAAAATTCATAATGCTTGTTCCCTTTTCTATTCTTGTTTTCACTAGTTTATGATTGAAACGTTATCAAAACCCTCCAAACTAAAATTTTTAGCACTTTGACCAATTCCTGCCAACATACTACATTGGCAATAAATAAATAAATTAGCAAGCAGAACCCTGCTTCTTGTTCAACAATGAATCTAAGCTGTAGCATATATAACAGACCATTATGATCCATATACATCACAACACAATCACCTTAGGGGGCCACTGCATTTCCTGTAACAATAATTTGGGAGGTGCTGCTCCTGAATTCCCATTGAAAAGTGAAGTGGCAATAATTTATGTGCCTAAAGCAGGTTTGTGCTCCAGTACTTTGCTGAACTGGAGTCCAAATGCACCTACTGGATGGGGTTCTGCAGATATTCCATTACCACACATGCTTCAAAAATACCTAATCATTTGACACATACTTAAGTAGGCAATGTGTATAAAAGCCTAAGTTTTACGCATCCACACTTCTTGTATTAAAATAACACCAGCACTATCCTCTTTGAATTAAAAAAGGAAAAGTAGACTTCTAGTTGCAATCTACCTTTTACCTAGCACAAATCAGCTGATGAATCTGAAACCATCCTTCTGATCCATCTGTCACTGGCAGTACCTCATTTGTAGAGCCATGTACAATTCTGGATGTTCCGTTTCAAGCAAAAAGCCACAAAAATTATAGAAAATCAAGGAAGGATGGAAGGAAGGAGGGACAGAAGGAAGAAAGGACGAAAGGAAGAAACTGAAACATTATCAGAGGTCAAGAAAGTATAAACTGCAGGAAAAGCCAAAATAATTTGTTATTTAGGCTAGAGGAGAATGAGAGTGACATTCTGAAAGATATCTGCAAACTGGTATGGAATAAACTGTTTTCTGTATCTGCTACTGATGGGACAGGACAAGAAGAACAGGCTTCAACTGGAGCAAGTCAAGGTACGGAAAGTGAAATGCCAGAAGTCACTGTCCACGTGAGCAGCAGAATTTCCACCACTGGAGGCTGGACAGACATAGCTGATCCTACCTTAGGCGTCAGATAAACAGACCCCTTAAGGTCCCTCTAGTCCTGTTTTCTGTGATTCTCAGCCACTAGTAAGTCAAGATACTGAGTGTGATCCCAAACAATCATCTAATATTGATCAAACCTGCAACTAGAGCACCAACTGCTTTAGTTTTACAAACATTTAATACCACTTTAACGTGTAAACCCACATGACAATATTTATTTGCATACTACCATATATCTCTGCCATTATGCAGAGTAGTGTAAACTCTACAAATATGTCATGTATATTCCTAATTTTGATTTTGCATGGTATCTTTTATGCAATTCATAATCCAAAGTCCATACTGAGATAGGGTGTGAAGGACATGCAGTGGGAATTTTTCTTAGTTTTAAACTGGATTTCAGCTTAAAGAAGGAAGGTAGGAGGTCACAACTGTACTCTTCAAGACTGGCAGAGTGGCCAGTTCCTTTAATAATAAAAAAGTATGCGCACACAGAGTGCAGCTATTACATACACACTGGTCTTTTTTTGCGCTGAATTACAGTTCTAGGGTCAGAGCAGAAAGAAAATACCTAGACGTAAGCAGTGTGCAAGTTACTTAAAGATATCACCATGTTTTATTATCATCTTTTGGAAATAATATTTTGGGTGGGCTAGTAAAATATTTTAAAAGCCTGTTTTAAAGCAAGTGTATAATCTATAGGACCGGTTTAAAATCATATATTCAGTCCCAATCCATTCCACTACACAAAAAGTGGAAATCTGACTAAGCGCTATCCGTGACACTAATCTCTGATGATGTTGGGAAAAAGTCCGTCAGAAGCAAACATCTGTTTATCATTTTTTGTTAATGCAGAAAAGGCATAATACTGCAGTAACAGCACTTCTCTTACCCTTTCAGAAGACACTATCTTATACAAACATTATTCATTTTTTAAGGTATTTTTTCAGCAATTGAGGCTTATAGAATCATAGAACTGTCTAGGTTGGAAGGGACCTCAAAGATCATCTAGTCCAACCATCAACCTAACTATCAACTTATCATTCCCTTACCCCTTAGTATTAAGGCAGGTAATGCAATATGAATCTGTAAAATCTGCACAAGCCCTTGAACAAACAAAACACTGTGTATTATAGATATATAATATATAATCTAGATAATATATATTTAGCTAGAGAGCATTAGATATTGTTCAAATTAGTGCCTTTTTTTTGTTTTAATAATAGCTCCTGTCAAATGTGTATACATATATGTAATTTGTTTTGCTGAACATTGAAGAAACCACAAAAAAACCTGCAAATTCTTACCAAAAAAACCCCAGCCTTAATGCAAAGATTTTCCTGAACAATGAGTAGCCAGCTGGCATTTACGGCCAGTGTTCTACACCCACCTCTCCATTATTCTTCAGGAAATTCTCTGTATCAAGACCGTTATTGCCTGGCAATTATTTTCCCACCACACAGTGTCTTCCATATGGATCTCCTACCTGCCAGTAGTTGAGTTTAATAGAAACCAAAGAAAAAAACAGATGTGATCATGCATAAGAAAATTCAAACAAAAAGTTACCCAAGCCTTTCTTCACAACAGCTTTTGCTGGTGGTGTAGGACGACGAGCAGTGTTTGGCTTTTCTGCTGGGCCTTCTCTGCAGTCTTCCCCTTTGTACCCAGGACAACATCTCCATTCCAGCTCCGTTACCGTCTTATATGCAATTGTGTACCGAGGTCTGAAACTCGTTCGGTATCTGCCAAAACAGAAAGCATTTTAAACGATCCACAACCTAATCTGCTAGTTAGATTAAACCTGAAATTTAACCAGAGTTTTTAAAAATGAAAATCAGTTAATTTCATATATGCTTCATTTTCTCTTTCAAGCATCAAATGAACAAATGTTTCTGTCTAGGTTTCCAAGTGACTTGCACACAACACAGTCATGCAAGGGAGAGCAAATACGGCCACAGCAACAGGGGTTTTCATGTATGAGCAGAGGGACAACATGTTGTGGGAAGTGAAGGTTCTTCTCATCAGACACTGCTGACTTAACAGTGACCGCCACTGTATGACTCTCTAAGTTCAAAACCTTTTTCCTCTAACTACTTCTCCTCACAAACCCACCCACAGGGCTTGCTGGCAGCAACTCTTCTGGACATTAAAAAGCTTCTGTCTCTCTGCTTTGTCCCACTTATCTTTCCACAGTCTCCATTTAAGTCACTCCTCGGAATCTGTATGTACGGAGCAGTCAAAGGCAGGAGGGATATTCCAGGGAAGGACAAAATGCTGAAAGCATGAGTCAGATAAGGACATGAAAGAAGGAGTCAGATGAAAGGCTACGACCAACAAAGGAATCAACTCTTTCCTACTTCACTGCCCCAGCTAAGTAGAAAAGGATCTTGCAGACAAACCTGTGCACAATTCATGTAGATACAACCTGAAGTTTCCACGATTAATCACTCAAAAGTTAATAAATAGCAAACTGATTCTGGTTGTGTACTTTCTTTAACCATAGACTTCTTCCATAACTTTCCTTCAGTACATGTCCCGCGTGCCCAACTCCAGCCAGACACCATGGCATCCCACCAGACCCTAAGCAGAGGCTGTGCCGTTTTATAAAAACTAAAGCAATTCAGGGTACAGTTTTCGGGTTGAGAGATGAGGAAAATAAATAAAACAGGGATTCATCACCTGACCTCTGTAAATTGGTATACTTGGAACACGTACTGCAACAAAAACGAATTTCTCACGTGAATTCCTCTCTCTGAATAAAACTAGTGTTTTAACTTTTTAACTTAAACTTTTTAAGATTATTTCAGATTAGAACAACAGTTAGTATTCATTAATGAATGACAGACTCACTTCCCAGCTGAAGTGTCCCTAAAATAGCAATACTGCAGAAGAAATACAGGAGGGCGGTGAAGGATTCAGCAGGAACTGGTAACAGATTTCTTTCATAGCCTGGCTGGGTTCATAGGGAGTGTCATTTGGGACAGAGAGGACACAGTGCAGAATGGGCACCAGAAGCAGCCGTGCTACCACAGAAAAATAAAAATACCGACTACACGTTTCACTAAACATTTTCTTGTATTAATATGCAAAAGTAATTATTGTTTAAAAATAATCAGTAATCAGCTACCAGATGGAAAAAGTTAAATCTTACACCAACTGTGAAACAGCTTCTATCGAAAGTCACAAAATAAGAGAGAAAAATAATTGCTGAAGTAATTTTGTGGTTTTACTCAGCATCTTCCACCTTCAGAGACATAACTTTAATATCATGTCCTGCATCTGAAATGCATTTGCCATTTTGGTAAGCTGCTTAGCAAACTTAGGGCGGGGAGGCTGTTCGAAGTGTTAACTGCTAATTGTGTATTTGTTTATTTTCCAATCTTGTCTTTCCCATTTCGGTCACGATATATTCCAGTTCTTGCACTCAGGACATACTCTTATCTATAACCTCTCTTTTAAGGGGAAGAATCTACTTTGACTCAAGACAATGTTATATTTTTCCAGCAATTTTTGGGCCAAAGAAGAGTTTATTCTAATAGGCCTCTCCGGATTTCCTTCTCCGGGGAATCTTCCTTGGAAGGCAGGGGCAGGTTAGGCTGCAACTCTACTAGCAGCTTGTAACTGAAGTGGCTTCCTGGGGTTGTCAGCTTTTCAGGTTCTGACTTGAAGCACATAAACTCAGAGTAGGTTTCCAATCCTTTTTTACTTTATATGAACACCATATATGAAACAGCCTTAGACCGTTTCACTCCAGCTCATCATTTCTTTTACAATTTTCACCAGAACATCTGCTGAATCCTGTTGACAAATGTAAACTACAGACATTCCCAAGGTCAAGTGCTTTAAAAATTAAATAGAGGAGTGCAATGTCAAGGGCACCACTGGGAAGGACAACATCCTGGCCACCCAGGAACTGCCTTGTCCTTCTCCCTTATCTAAAGTATTAAAGTATTAAAAAGTGTAGGTAATTTGGGTTTGACTCCTTTCCTTCCAACGAGCCGCCAGAGTCAGAGGAATGACAGGATTAGGTAGATGCTTTAGTGTTTTGAAGTGGTCTGAGAGTCATTACAACCTCTCTCACAACCACATTACTGAACTGCAAACTTTGAACTTCCAGATCAATTTTCACATGCCAGAAAGGGTTGTACATACTTTTCTCTGATTTCCATAAAACACTTCACTGCTCCAAACTTTGTGTGTGTTCCTCTCTATGCTTTCAAGGCCAAAATCCTTCCTGAAAACTGCAGTATTTTTACTACCTTCAAACTCCATTAAAATACATTTCTCAATTTTTTCCTAATAAAGTTTTAAGAATATAGCTGAAACAAATTTTATAAAAGGGTAAGAATAAATTTTATGCAAATTTTGTACTTCTTTGCTCAAATTACAGCACAAGGATTTTCCTTGCACAATTTCTGCCATTCCTATCATACTTTTGACAAGTCTCTCTTTGCATACTTTCTCTGTAATGGGTGTTCATCAATGTGCACACCTTCAGATGACTTCAACATTGAGACAAAAATAAATCACAAGACAAAACCAAACACAAAAGAAGAATATAAACAAATTAAAAGAAACCAAGCTTAGTTTAGGATTTTTCATACCGGCAAACTCAAAACTTTTCCAAACTCCACATTAAAAATAAAAAATAATCAAGTTTGACTTTTTTTTTATTGTTTCATAGTTTCATGATCCTAATAGGCATAAAATGCTTTAATATGATTTAATACAAAAACGATTTGAAATGCAGAAGAATCCTCCCATTCTAAATAAACATTCTGTATCTACAACTTTTAAAATGTTGTAGCAGTCTATTCCTTACAAATTCTTGGGAGTCTGAGAGCTCAAGCAAATACATGAATTGGATCTGTTTTGATTTCAGCTATGGCACGTTCAATACAGACCAACCTGAATCCTAAACCACAATTCTCCTAGAACAAAAATAAGCTAGAATCAAAATGCTTCAAAACCTGGATGTAGAACAACTTTCATATTTTAGATCTTGAACTATGGTAACAAGATGGATGGCTCAGAAATTAAATTGGTATTTACTTACCGAGAACTGTCGCTCCTCTATACCACCAGTCCAGTCCCACGGCCTGCAGCAAGGCTGGTCACGTAAGGCTGGGAACAGGAACTTACCCTAACACTTTCCTCATTTGAATCCAGTCACATAAAAGTTTCTTTAAAACCACAGTTTCATTGCTAGAGCTTCCCTACCAACAATATGGTTCACACACGGTTGGGGAAGTTGTCCATGCAAGGAATGGTGTCACTGCTGGCACCGTCCAGATGCGCTCACAAATGAGCGTCACCAGCATGCATCCTGCTCAAGGGACATTCTCAATCATACAACAAGTTTTTGAAAACTGTAACTTTGCTCACTCAGTGGACTTCAGTGAAGGAGCCAGAGACTTCCAGGATTTTTCCAGAATGTAACAGCCTAACAACACAAACACAATTATATTCTTGATTACATTTCGAACAAAACAAACCATAACTTTCTGCTAGGGACAGCATCCTGACAATAATTCATGATTCTATGTATTTTAATGACATAGGACTGAGAGCTACCAGAATACACAAATCAGACATGTCTTTATTGTGCAGTATTTTGAATCCAATTGCTCACTCAAAGTCACAGCAAACATAAAACATACAAACACAAACATACAAAACATACAAAATGCACTCAGTTTAGCCAGAGAGATGAAATGTGGCTTCTCTATAAAGCTGGGCAGAGTTACGTGGTTAGAACATAACATGCCCAAGTTTCACATCTTTTTATCTTGAATGTGTGAATCTTTACACAGTTACCCCGTGAGACAACTTGGTCAAAAGGGTTCACAGAAGTTTCTAAGTCTCTTAAAGAACTGAGGCTCCACTTTAATGCCTGTATATGCTGGAATGTAATTGAAAAACAGTAAAACATTAAATCTTCCTTCAGTTGACTTGGATTTCTGCTATTCAATTAGGTGTTAATAAACACAATTATTTTTACAAGTGTCTCAAACATATTAAAAAAAAAAATCTTATGTAGGTAAAAGTTACATGCAATACACCAGCATTTATTGTGCCTAGTCTCACCCCATCCTCTTGTGGACTTCCAGCCCAAGACAATGGTCATATCCTTTGGGTAAATTGAGCTAAATACTACAAATTAAATCATTATTTGAGAAAGCATGAATAGAGGGTGATTTCAACAGTCTCTAATCTTTCCTCCCAAAAGAGAAAATAAGAACAGCTGGTTTTTAGGAGTCCTTCCACAACAGGCTTATAACTACCAATGCCTATTACCTTCACCATGAATTCAACATGCTGATCAAATGAGAAAACACATTCAGGACGCTAATGCAAATCTTCACTTTTAATATCTAAGTATTTCACAGCTGAAATAAAGTCATACAGTGTGTCAATAGCATTCAAATATTCCTCCTGTTTGAGAGAAAAGTATTTCCTTAGGAATACGCTTAATTAGAAATACATGTTTGCTGCAAATGCTAGACATTTTGACTAGGGAACGAGTTATAATTTTCTCATGGTGCTAAACCACAGAAGGAAGCAGTTAGCACTGATATTTGGAATGTCACCTAATAGCGATAAAACAAATCAGAAACATTTGGACGAAACTGGTGGGAAAACATATGGCTCAGTTCTGTAACTAGATATTAACATTCAACCTTTTGGGAAATGCAAGGAGATAAGTGCCACTACATCCTCACTGTGAGGAAGGGACTGCAGAATCAGCATATGTTTCTACATAAGCAACGTGTAACATGTTTATTCTGAGCACAAAACCTCACAGTCGGTCCAAAATTCTGTAGTCATTGGAACAGGTCCCACAACTTCAGCAGCTTGCAAATCATGGTCTTTTTGAATAGAAGATAGCGAGTCTTCACTATTTAACGCTTTTATTGAATGTAGATCCATTCTTTGTAAATTATATAGTCTGTTCTTGCATGTCCCAGTCATCCAAATCTCCAATACATTGCAACGGGAGTGCTGAAGTAGCACAGATACCCCCAAAAAATACTACTTAGAAGATATAATTAAATGCAACCATATTTTGACCAAGCATTTTTTATTTTGTAGGCTGCCAAGGCTTCCGTTGAAAATATACGTAAGTTGGCCATTTATACTACACAGTTACTTAAATGGACCCAAGTTTTCTGTTTCCAAAGAGTGCAGGCCTAATTGCAAGCCCTGCAGATGGTAGCGGAAGTCCTAGTTCCACTGAAATCACGATGAGTTTTAGCAACTGCCTGTAACAGTGAGCTCCAGCACACCTGAATTTCAGGTGTACAGGTATGGACAGGCTTTAGTTGTCTGGTTTTCCATTACAGCCAACAGTCAATACAACCAGCAGAGTCACAACAGGGCTGCATTATTTACATCCAATTACCTAAAGAACATGCTGGACACCACTAACTTGCATTAGAGTCACCACTCCTGCAGGTGCCTAAGCTCCCATTCATCCCTCTGTATGGCAGAGAACTGAAGATAAGCTGAGACGAATCCCACTTCTGGATTTTCTTCTTTTGTAACTTTGCTACTACTCAGGAGTGTTGGCAGCTGGCTTGTGTTCCAGCCCACAGATAAGCTTAATTTGAGAAAAATATGTCCTTACCAAGAGTTTATCCTAAGGCAATTACGGCAAGCAGTGAAAATAGGTTTGGACAGGAATAGATTAGCCTACAAGCCGTGGAGTTGGCAATAAATCCCAATTATATGCTGCAGCAAAAATCTATTTAAAAAGAATCCTAGTGAACCCCAAAATATTTTTTTTATTTTGATCTGGCATTAGAGACACGAAGCTGCTTCTTGCAGATGGACTTAAAGCTTTATCTTTCCAACACTACCCTTCCTTTAGCTGGCATTTTTGCTTTCCAAAGTTTATATAAAGAAGGTCAGTACACATGTTTGCAGACACTAGGGTCTGGGGAATTACTTTTCTTCAAAAAATGCCATTGACATTACACACTAGCCCAATGCCTGGCCCAGTCACAGCCACGGTCAAGTCTTCACATAACATAATAATCAGGCTCTAATACACATTATCAAAGGCAAGCAGAGAGTGTTTCAAAATTTTTTGCATTGGGAAAGACACAATTTTGAGGTGCCCCTGTGGAATACATGAAGTTATGAAGACCTCCACTAGCACTAGCACCTATTACCACAGAGGCTCAGTTTCCTGGGCTTGCACAGGCACAGAAGGGTGCTTTCAATGAAGTAATGTATAGCATGGCTGGCATTTGCACCAGATCTATTCTGAGGTAAGTCCTGAATAAAAAGCTCCTACTGGTTAAGAGCCAGGGGCTGAAACTGCGGGAAAGCAGGAGAAGTCAAAGCACTATGCATCTACAGGAATGCAACTGCCTGATGTGTAGGCAACAAAGAAATCACCCATCCATGTCACTGCAAAGGGTGCTTTAATACCACACTACAAAAGCACTTCAATTTTACTAAATGTGTCATAAAATAGGAATAAGCATTAGAGACTAAATACTTTTTCCAGTGTTCATTGTTTATTCTGTACCTTCACACCACCTGGAAAGCATGACTGGAGCAGAGATTGCCTTCTGGCTGGAAGAAATTGCCAGGGGGGCAGAGACCTGGCACGGGTGACTTGAATTCCTCCCTCCTACTACATCCCCTGCATATTGGCCCTCAGGATGGAGGGTGAAAAGTTGCTTTCCTCCACCCCTGAAGAACACTGTCCCCTCGTCTATAGGTGGCAGGGAAGAAGCAGAGAATCATGGTGCCCAAATTGGGTCACTACAGCATGGTCTCTCTTATCTAGTTCTCTTTAACCTCTTTAATTGGTTCAATACGTCCGAGAGAACCTGGTTGAGCTTTACTGCAGAGCTTGGGCTTTTTTCAGGAAGAGGGGCAGGAGATCACAGGAACTGGTAGAATACAAAAATGTTAAACTCTTCTCAGACAACACCACAGGGTTTCATTTGTAGCTCCATTCAAATCTCCAGAAGTGCCATTGTTCATTACTTATACAGCGTATTTTGATGCCACTCATCTCAGTTAGAATTCTTCTATCCAAAAAAAATGAGATTCAAAACAAATATTCTTTCTTGGGAAAGAAATGTTTCTTCTTGAGAAGAAACAACAAAAGGGGCTGCACACTCTGAAACATGCCCCCCATGTCTCATACTAGTCATTCCTAGTTGTTGTGTGTATATATCCATACACACACACACACGTATCTATCTATGTGGCTGGCTAAGTACCTCTCAGCTGCCAATGATTTATTTTGAAAAAGTTGACCACTGAAGACCAGTAGGAAATGCCCAAAAAATACCTGTCACGTTTAAAATTTTAATAGTCTTAATGTTCATGAATTACCACTCCTGAAAGCTAGGTCAGCATCCTCTTCTTACGAGCAGAAAAACCAACAGATAACTTACAGGCACAGTCAGTCTGTGGGAAGGCTCAAAACAGAACCTCGTTCTTGGGATTTACAATCTTGAATTATCTTACATGGTTGCTTCCTTCCATTTTGCCGCAAAATAAACCTATGCCAGTCAACCACACACTCACAGACCAACAGCAAACTACTAAAAATCCACTAAATAAAATAGGATAGGAGAACCCTGAAAACACAGTCCTTTCAGAAAAATTTTGTAAAGCAACACTGTGATGTAGTCTAACAGTGATGGGACAGGAGAGATTTTGCAACAGATAATGTATTAACAACATTTTCACCTGGCTCTTCCAGCAGCAGGGACCACGTTTCTCACCTTACACCAGTGGAAAGGTCAAGTAAAGATGCAGAGTGCTTCTCCTGATAAAGTTGCCTGAGAAACTGAGCTCCAGTAGCATATATTCTGCTTCTCTGCCCATGAAATAAACTTATTTCTAGTATTATTCCAAGAAAGAGCTACTGCTGACAGATTACTTGAAAACATACACAGTTAGAATAGATAACCAAGATCTTCCGAACGCAGGAGCTAACCTGGGGGATTAGCTGGGACCCAAACTTTCAGAATTAAATGCAGCGTTGTTTTGAGAGCTGACAGTTTTCAAGACAGCGGGTCAGAAGTGAACCAGAGGGGTGAGGAAAGATGAAATGTGAATGCAAGAAAGAAGTCGGATAGGAGCAACAATCTGCAACGTGAAAAATAGGCACTGCCCACTTTCTAATAGTGCAGAAGGTTCCTTGGTTATTTGGGCGATTTATGGAAAAATAGGTCTTAAAACAGGTCAGCAGCTCCCTAAAATTAACAATTTGTTGTTTTGGCCAGCAGTTTGGTGCTTAAAAGAAGAGGCCCCAGACCTCCAGGTCACACATTTCTCAAACCAGAAAAGCATAAAAAAAAAAATCTAATTATTTATACTAATGTGAAGTGAGAAGCAGTTTGTGATTTTTGGTTTGTTTGTTTGTTTTTTTTTTTTTTTTTTAACTAATCAGACAGACTGAGAACGATGTGTGAAATGAAAGTTCCCTGTCCGGTTCACAGAGAAGAAAGGCTCTGTTGCAATCAGTGCGTGGAGGCAGAGATGCACATTTCAGGCCCAGGGAGACAGCCAGGAAAGTTTACCACATGCAGCAAGGGCTCAAAGACTTTCAAACAAGCACTCCAGGAAACTGAAGTACGTTCTGAAGTTTTTTTAAGTTTCCTTGCTGTTTTCAATGCACAACCCCTTAGGCTAACCTCCCTATGTAGGCAGCTAGCTGGAGCCTGTACAAAGAAATTCTGCTTCACACAAAATATGCTAAGTAAAAAACCTCCTAAAGACCTTTCTCGATATTTGGAGGGGAAACATTAAACAGCCCTCACTCTCCCTTCAAGTTCTTGTGCATCCTGCAAGTTTGTCTCATGAGATATGCATTGCTAGAAGCCAGTGGCAAACACAGGCTCTGATCTGTGCTGACTTGTGTATCTGCCCTGCCTGGCGCTGAGCACTCTGACACAGGTTTGTACACTTAATTTCTAGCCACTGAACAGTCTCAGAGAAAACTACATTGGGACCATTGAAGGGTTGAAAACTACATGTGGATCTCCCACATATTCCTACACTGGGGCTGACGTGCTTCACCCAGGTCGCTCTGGGGTTCCCAGAAAATGGTAAATCGATGAAGCAATCTATCTTGAACTGGAAGTCTGAAGTGTTGTTTTCAGTCATAACACTTCCACATTTACTCAGCGTTATTTTATTAATAGACACTGAATACTGCTTATTAAAAGCTGCGTATTATTCATAAGTATAGTCATCTATCCTGATATTTATGCAAATATTTATTGCAGAAAACTAGCAGTAACGGTCTCTAAAGTTCTTTCAGTGTTTTGCCTTAAATCTTCGTCTTGGCAACGATTAAAACCGTGATTAGTTTAGCAGCAGGCTTATTTACGGTCATTTGAAAGTATTAAATGACAAGAAGTTGGAAAATACTGCTCAATGAGAGATTTGGAGAGGCTTGCTAATTTAGCTATTGATTCATCCATCATTTTCTTGACCATTTTCTAAGTATGCGCAACCTAGTGAAATAATGGGTATGATTATTATACAGTTATCATCGGTGTTGAAAAGCTCACACTAAATCACAAAATCCACTCCCCACAAGCTGACGACAGGTGACCCAACTCGTTACACACTTGAGCACACAAACAGCTTTACTCACATGAGCAGAATTAATGGGGGCTGGTACTTAAATTAGGGGATCAGATAAAACATCCTTTCTTCAAGCCCCTAAGCAACCTGATCTGACTTTGAAGCTGGCTCTGATATCAGCTGGGCGCTACAGGGGGATTACATGACCTCCAGAGGTTCTTCCCACTATAAATTTTTTTTCTATTTGATTTACTACCTTGCACGGGGAAGTGCCATTTGCCAGTTCCGTAGCAAAGATGAAAAGACAGAACACATCCCTCTGCCTCACCCGCTTCACTTCACTTCAAACTTTAAAATTAAAATCTTACTAGTGAAAGAGGTTTTGCCCAAAAATGCTGAGCCATAAACTGCAGCACCTATGCCACAGCCAGGTGTCCCAACATACTCTACAGCACAAGAGGCAAAACAAACTGGTGCAACAACATCCTACCCTGAAGCAGCTACGTTGACCGGAGGATGTCCAAGAGAAGCCACAGCCCTAAAGAGCATGTAGGATCTAGCCAGAAGGGAAATGCATTTTGCTTTTAGAAAAGCTTTTTAGAAAAAATCAGAAAACGCTATTACTGACAAATTCCTAATAATGCTAATTAAGTTACTAAAACATTCATAAGAAAGCTAGGAAAGGAAATTCACAACAAAAGGAGTAGGGAGGGGTCAGTTATTTATGAAGCAGTATTAAATTTCAAAACATACAAGTTCTTTTTAGTGGGTAAAAACACTAATATTTTTGTATAAGTATCTTTCAGTCCAATGACCCACTAATAACAAAGTTCCTCCCTCCTTTGCTAGTCACAGTTTTAAGAAAAATAAATCAGGAGCCCTCCATACTTCAAAGGGAACATACTTCAAAGTGGCCTTCTGCTTTTTCTTTCTACTCCCTCTCTTCCTATCTCTTAAGCAGCCACACTTCAACTCACATTTATCCTTGACACCTTAATCACCCAAAGCATTCACTAACTTTTCAGTGAGAAAATGCACTATTGAGCCCAAATACCTATAAAACACTTAAACAATGAAGTGTAATAATTTCCTGAATTTCAACTCAACATTTCAGGAAATAACCCTGTAGCTAAACTGAAATTACAGTTAGCACTTCTAGAAGCACAGTCTTTCCAACAGTGGTGTGGTTTTTTTTCAGACAAATGATATTTTAATGGGTCTAAACGATAGATAAAAAGGATTCAGGCATTCGTATGATTTTTAGGCTTAGTTACCAAAGCTTTCTATTTCTAAAACAAAAATCAATTAAAAAAAAAAAAAAAAAAAGAGTGCTGACTATAATCCATATCTGAAATACACACTCTTTCATATGTCAAGAACATGTGGAATTCAGGAGTACACTGTATGTTTAAGGCAATGAAACACTCTCACATAAAATGCAATGAGCTATTTAAGTAATTGTTATGCATAACCTAGACTGTACCTAAACACTAGAAGGGCTCTTTAAACCTCATCTTAAACTAATTTAAATCAATAGTAAATCCACTGACTGACAAAAAAAAACCCTAATAGTACTTAAGTACTAATAAACCCCATACATCTATGATACTGTTAACAAATGCTTTGTTTGATTTGGATCTCACTGTCCCCACTATCTGTAGCAGAATGAGCTCTTAGATGAACCACGGGTATCAGAAGGAGACTACACAGGGACTGTAGTTTATCCTGATGAATATCTGCTATTTAGTTCATTTTTAACTTCTCTATGTAAGCGTACAAAGGAAAAAAGAGAACAATTTCACAGTCGTTTCTTTGTTGCTTTTATAGCTCTTTCCTGTCCTATTTTTGTCAACATTGGCTAACAAACATATACAAATACATTTTGGTATTCAGACCACTACTCCTTCTGAATTAAACAATACTTTTCAGAGGAATTAAGTTACTCCTGTTTACAGGGGGTTGCAGGATTTGAACCCCGTATTTCAAACACTTTGGATTAGTTCCTCTATTACTCTGCCACTAAAAGAATGTGTGTACCAGCAACAGACAGAAAAATAAAAGTCACAGCCTGCCTACAAGCAGAGATTTTGCACACAATAACATTTCAAGATTTTGATATTCCAGCTGCTTTCAGTGTTAATCTGCTGGTGCTGTAATAGGTACTTATAATATTTTATGTTAAGAAGAAGGAATTGTTTTGCAGTTGCCATCAGGGTTATGAAGAAAATAAGAGTTATGTTCACCCAAGAAAGTCAAACTGAGGAAGCAAAGGCTTATGGTAAGTATCTAATTCCATTCTAAAAGAACAAAAAAACCCCCATGAGATTGGCCACAGCAGGCGAGACCAAATGTCTGTTTAGCCCTATATTCTCTCTCTGACAGCAGCCAACTCCAGATGTTTAGAAGAAGCACAAGGACAGATGATGCCATTACACTGAACCACAGAGTAATCTGGAAGGGATGGGACTTCTGGAGGTCACCCAGTCCTGCCCCCTGCTCAAGCTGGGCTTCCCCTTCTGACTCCTGCCAAAGATCTCACCCGCTGAAGCAGTTCGTGGTTAAGGAATTTCCTGAGCTTGAAGCAATGCCTTTGCACTTTCTTCATTATCTGCTAGCAGATAGTCTAAGAAAATCCTAATTTACCGCCTCTGAAATTCCTTATCTTAATGCTCGGTGATTTATGTGTTCAAAGAGCTCAGCTTGAACCCCTCCTCAATCCTCCATAGCTCCGCTACAGAGACTCCACAGGACAGAGGGCACACCCCATTACACAGCCCATAAGCTCAGTCAGAAGTCAAAAATCGCCAGTTCTACACTCCAAAGAGAAACAAGGGAAATTACACAAGACGGTGTTACTCAGCTGTCTGCAGCCTTTGTTATTTCCCTCAAATTCCAGTGTTTATATATTCCAATAGAGAAAAGCTTTTTTAGCAAAAGTAACAATCCAAACAAATAGAAATGAGTGGATTTGAGTGCCAGACACCCAGCACCTATTTTCACAGGCACCAGGGAGGCAGCGTCATCCATGTCTGCAGTCTATTTCAGTAGCACCCCAAGGCTAGCAGTACCAGTCTCATCCTCACGGTTTCACATCAAAATGAAAACTCATTATTCTTTGAATCCTCACCATCACCTCAGTCCAACTCTGAGCCTAATCCCTTGAAAACCTATGCGTGTCTTTCCACTGACTTCTGGTGGAGATGAAATGGTTTCACAAAGTGCTTAACACCTACAGCTTTCAAAAAAGAGCATGCAAATATTACTGCTTTTCAAGTGGGGAAATTGAGGAAGGGAGATTTGCCTGAAATCAGCCAGAAGATGAGATACAGCTGTTCCCTGCCTCGTACCTGCAGGCTCACACAGCCTTGCTCCAGCACCCTGTGCTGTAGGTGGCCACTCTGCAGACTACCACGCCATCACACTCAGTCGCACGAAGCTTAAAATCAAATAACTTCGTATCGTGCCCTGTAAAAATCTCTGCACTGGCTGCTCTCCTTGCTGGACGACCGACAGGGATCCACAGGCTGTAAATGGCTGACGTTCCTGGCTCACCCTCGCCCTTACGCACGCATCCAGCCAGCCACACACACGGCAACAGCAAAACCGGTTCCGAGTGCCGCTGCACCCCGGCAAAATCCGGACCGGGGTGCGTGGGTGCGCTCCTGGCAGGTGCTGGTGCTCCCGCCGCCCACGGGAAACCGCCTGCGTGCTCACCGCCTCCCCGCACACCTTGCGGGGTGTCGAGGCGTGCCAGGACGGGGGGTCGAGGCCGGCCAGCGCGGGGTGACCGAGCGGGCCACCCCGGGGTGATGAGGCGTGCCAGCCGCCGGGCGACCGGGCGGGCCCTGGCGGCTCCCTTTTCAGCTCTGCGGACCGGCTGCGCGGACCAACAACGCGCTCAATCTGGCTCTAATTAGCTCCCGGCCGCCTTATGTTTGCAATGAGAGGGAGCGCTTTGTTCGGGGCACGCTGGGGGAGCAGAAGGCGCCCTCCCGCCCCCGCCCTGGAGGCTTTTTGGGGTGCCGGGACCGGCCCGAGCGCAGTGGCGGCCACCGCTGCTCCGGCGGGGCTCGGCAGGGGGTGGCCGAAGCCCTTCCCCTCCCCAGGTCGCCTCTTCGGCTACTTACACCGGGGTGGGCTGGCAGGGGAACTGGTTCCAGGCGCACTTGTACTGGGCCTGGACGTAGCTCTCCGTCCCGTCCAGCACCGAGCAGCTCACGTTCTTGTTCACTATGTAGGCGCACCAGTTCCTGAGGGGGGGGAGAAGACAACGGCCGTCAGGGAAGGGCA
>VXAK01015975.1:69081-92777 GCA_013399435.1 Arenaria interpres
CCCCCGGCTCCGCTCTCGCCCCCCGGCCGAGGAGGAGCAGCGCTGCGCTCAGGCGGAGGGGCAGCCGCCGGCCCCCACACGGCGCCCGGCCGCCATGAGCGGGGCGCACCCCCGGGGGGAGTCCCCGCTGCCCCGTCCCCTGCCCGAGCTGGTTGGCGGCCCTTCCCGAGCCAGTGTTTCCCACTGGAAAGCTGATGGGGAGAAGAGGGTCGGGCCCCTGGGGAAGAGCGGGGCAGGCAGGGGGCCATGCCCTCCCCCCAGGCTCTGGGGGCCGAAGGCAGGTCCGGAGCTGTGGGCAAGTGGGGCCAGTGCAGGCCCAGTGGACTCCTGTGAGGGGGGTTGTGGTGGGCTTGCTGAGGTGTGGTGGCTCTATGGTCCCACTCAACAGCACTGCCATGACGTGGTTGGTGTTCCCTGGCATGGCCCAGTGGCTCATTCCGACCCCTGGGCCAAGGAGGGCTGCTGGCAGCTACCCCTGCTGTGGAGCCATGGACAGTAGGCCATTATTCCCCAGGAGAACCGTGCGCTGGGCAGAGAGAGCAACGGGTATTCACAGCCACTCAGGCGTTAAAATCTAACTCGGGCACGTTGAGTGGGTGACCTACCCATGTGAGGGTGACCTGCCCGTCTGTCACATCCAACTGTGATGGGTCCCACCATGGTCCAGAGCACAGGGAGGCCCCTCTGTCCTTGGCTCCTACTCTTTTGAGGTGGTTGCTTTGGATTCAGGCAAAACTGAGCGAAGTGTCAAGGCTGGGCCAGGGCTGCTCCCGCCAGAGGGAAGGAAAGGAAAGGAGAATCACAGAATCGCCTGGGTTGGAAGGGACCTTTAAGATCATTGAGTCCAACCATAAACCTAACACTGCCAAGCCCGCCACTAAACTATGTCCCCCAGCACCACATCTGCCTGTCTTTTAAATACTGCCGGGGATGGTGACTCAACCACTTCCCTGGGCAGCCTGTTCCAACGTTTGATAACCCCTTCTGTGAAGAAACTTCTTGTAATATCCATCCCTGGCTCAACTTGAGGCCATTTCCTTTCATCCTATTACTTGTTATTTGGGAGAAGAGACCAGCCCCCCACCTCGCTACAACCTCCTTTCAGGTGGTCGTAGAGAGCAATATGGTCTCCCCTCAGCCTCCTTTTTTCCAGGCTGAACAACCCCAGTTCCTTCAGCCACTCCTCATGAGACTTGTTTTCTAGACCCTTCACCAGCTTCGTTGCCCTTCTCTGGACATGCTCCACAGAGAGTGGTGCTTGGGTGGAGAGGAGGTTGGGTAAGAGATTTGGGAGCAGTGCTTGCCGCTGCCGCTGAGCCTGACCAGTCCCAGCCCTGGCCACAGGAGACAGGATAGCAACCACTTGGCCATTCTCGATCTCATGTGGAGGCAAAGCAGGCAGCAGGGCTGGGCCCTTTCTTCTGCTGTGGGCAGACTCTTGCCTGAGCTGAACCTGGACCTCACCGTCTGCCCTGACCTGCTGAAACAGGCGGGTTTCGTCTGCCAGTCTTGCAGTCGGTCTCGCCCAACGACTTGACTTGGCCACTGAGTCTGACAGAAAAATAAGCATTAAATGCTGAGGTCAAAATCGTGCTTTCAGGCTGCTTTTTAGTAATTGTTTCACTGGAAGCGTACGCTAAAGCTTTCTGCCCCCAAGATAAATGTGCTCCGTTACGGATGCGTAGGAACGCTTTGCTGGTGATAAGTAGCAATGAGGAAATGTCAGATTATTACTGTTCCCGTTTCACTTGAAAAAATGGCACCCTCCTAATGTTCTGCAGCTCCTCTGGAGAGTGTAGCACCTCACTGTCTAAGAAATTATGCTTCAGGCAAAGGTTAAACGATTTGCTGTGCCACTGTTTACATTTGCAGGAGTGTGCCATTCCGGCATCATTACTTGAGCTGGCAGAAATTGTTTGGAGTTCCTCCAGCCGGAAGAAAGCAAGACTACAGATCAGACCCTAAAAAGCAACGAAGAAGGCTCTTTCTTCCTTTTTCCCCTCCTCATCCAGTAAAGGTACTTGTGAAGTTGGTCTTTTTCCAAAAGTGATGAGGCACATGGAAGATCTGTACATTGTCCCACAAAGGGAAAGTCATTAAGTCATGAAAGACTGAGGTCATGCCTGTCTTGAGAATGACTGCATAGTACAAAAATTAATAGGCTCCTTTAAACAAAATGAACATGAAGCTACAGTGTGTTCCCATATGCAAAACACTGAGCTTATACCTTGGTGAAGGGAGGTAAAGCAGATGTCACCTGATTTGCTATGAGGGCTCCTTTCTAACCTGCGAACCACAGGCTCGATTGCATGACCAAACACAGCTCAGGGCACCGTTAGAAGGAGAGTCATTATAGCCTTTTGCTTACCCCATGGATATGGAAGACAATGAGTCAGGAGTTGCCTATAACTGCAGGATTCTGTCCTTGGAAAAATATTTGTTCGCTCAAGAGCAGCACAAGAAAGTCTCCTGTTTTTTGATGTAGAGGAATTGTCCCTTCACTGTCTGGATCAAGGGCTTTGTAAATATTCCAAAACAGGACTTTGATAGTATTTGCTGCCATTACTTTAAAAGGGTACGTGAGACTTCTTCCATTGCAAAGCACAGTGTATTTTTGAGTTTGTTTCATTTAAAATAAACCATAACAATGAAAAACAAAATCCTGCAGGGCCATTCGCTTCTCCTCGCTGAAACCAGAGCTCTGTGGGAACTTGAATGTAAGTGCTCTTGCAGGGAGTGAAGTTTTATGTGTGGCTGCGTGATGGCTCAGTACGGATTAACAGCAGAGGATGACTTGTGCTGAGAAGTATTGAGCTGAGCAGAAACGGACGAATCTGGGCAGATGCACAGAGTTGACCTCAACTCCTCTGATATTCACACTGGGCCTATGATATCAGCTGATTCAACAACAACCAGAACAGAAACTGGGCTCTGCCAGGAGAATCTTCAGCTCAGGTGCACACTGAACATGTGGTCCAAGCTCTCCTCATGGCTGCATTTTTTCTATGGGTGTAACTAGTTTTATTTCAGAGTGTAAGCATGAAGCTTAATAGTGTGCTTAAGAAGACAGCAATGCTCACACTGTATTTTTCTGTGCTATATCCTGTCATCCCTAAAATTCACAGAAATCCCAAGATGGATGATTCTTGCAGTGCATGGAAAGCATCCCTCAACCCCTCCCTCCAAACGGAGCGTGTAGTCTGTGAGTGCACTGAGGAGGGCTTCGATGACTGGTGGTGTTGGGAGATGGAGATCACAGGCGTGAGTCCATAAACCTTTTAAAATTGTTTTAAAGTTCTTGTTTCTTTACTGAGCAGTCTGAATGCGTTTTCAGCACAAAGATCAACTGCACTTTCATACTTCCTAACAGGATAATGATGGGGAAACAGCTACGGCCACGTGCAAGGGTCTGCCAGAGAGAGAAAGGTGCACAGCGTGGACAGGCAGAATAAATAGCAAAAAGATTCTCAGAGTATTTGCTGCAGAACTCCAAGAGGGAAATTGGTCTTTAATAGTGTGGTGCATGGAGAGGAAATGGTCTTCTCTCTGCAGTTTACCCTCTCTTATGTATCAGCTCTTTCTGAAGATTTCAGCAATAAATTGCTTTGTGAATTCTGGATTCCTTTTCTTCAGGTTCATCGCCTCAAAAAATTGCCATAATAACCTGAGATGAGTGGTTTTTAGAGAGCTGTTTGTATTCCCTTGACACTTCTCTTTAATAAAAAAGCGCTCTCGTCTACAAATATTGTCTGTGGTGCAGAAGATCTCTCAGGTACTCCTCACCCGGCCATCAGACGTGAGAAGCCAGCCTACAGCTGTGCATAGTCTGGCTTTACATTTGGCATGGTATTAACTCCGTCAGTGAGTCAAAGCAGGTCACAGTGTCCCTCTAGAAGATGAAACCTGTATTAGGGAACAAAGAGAAGTTTGAGAGGAAGCTGTAGGAAACGCCAAGCTACCAGAGGAAGGCTTGGATTGAGTTGTATGACGCACGCGGGTTTGGAAGTACCAGGAAAAGCAGTCTGTGGGGAAAGAGGAGTTTGAATACTGCTTTGCAGAGACATGATACAGCCCTGTCCCATTCATTGGGCCTGGTGTGTATGTCACTTAACATTAATATTAACGTTTCTGATTCAAGTTCAGGATTGGTGTCCTCCAACTTCTCCCCTCTCAGATCACATTATGAATTTTTTTTATGCAATATCTTTTTGAAAACGATTCCCCACTGCAAGAATCAGGTTTCAATTTTGAAATTTTTATGTGTAATCACTTCTCTAAGGTCAGCCAGACACATATTTAGCTGTGAATGTTTAATGACAATTAATGGCTGAATGAGAAGTAAATAACAGATGTTAATAAAATTGCTATTTATAAACATGTTAACTTAAAGAAATAATCAAAGCCCTAGTCAGGAGTGAATAAGTAAACAAACAAAGGGAGAGCAGAAGATTTTAGTTTCCTTTTTTGCTGGAGAGCCACCTTGGAGGGCCATAGCAGTTCACAACTATGAAGATTTTGTTAATTCCACAGAAAAGATCTAAAGCAAAAAAGGTCTAAAGGTCAAAGCTGCCACTCCAGCAGCTTTGGAGTATGCAGAGAAATAGCCAGTGTGGTCCTGACCAGTGCTCAGGCCACATCTTCACCGAGTTGAGATGCCCTATTTACCTATCTAGGCACTGACAGTGTGGTGTCATATGGGCTGCACGGAGCAGGCTTGGGGATATTTCAGTGCGTGGGTGGGCAAGCTGGCAACTCCAGCCCTTCTTGGTGTTATTTCCTTCTTGAGGGACAGCATTTGTGCTAAGTTTGCTCATTTAAACAGAAAACCAAATCAGTGTAGTATAAACAGCCCAAACATTGCCCAGTTGTGGCATGCATTAAGTGTTTGTGTTAAAACTGATGCTCTGTGTTGTCATAGTTATGGTGTTAGCTAGAGAACAAAATAAGCAAAGGCTAGTCCCTGGAAACAGCTGTCTGAGTACGCTATCGCCATCTGCTCAAGGCTTCAAGGCAGGACAGCAGAGATCAATATACCTTATTCTCCACCAGGAAGAATGATCTGCCCGAGTATTGGAACGTTGTAAACCACAAATATGCCATGCTTGTGGAATGTCATAACTACTTTGTACTGGATAGTCATGACAACTGAAGAAGTAGTGATTAAGGTCTACATTTGCTTCCATAGGAAGGGTAAGCACTCTGTCATATTACTTGCTATACGATGGGAGAGGACTGAGTGACCTAACATCCAGTGTTACCATGGATTTTTGAGCACAGCAAGTCTGGAGCCTGTGCAGAGAGAAGACATCAGAGTATAGGACGAAAATCAGAAGAAAACATTCTTCATGAAAGATCCACAAGATCTTTCAGTGAAGAGCCTGAGGCTGACATATGAGCAAAGGTAGAAGAAGTTAAAGAGCACTGGAAAGAAGATCAGAGGAGATCAGCATACCCTGGCAGATGGGTTGGGGGTGGGAGAGTAGAGGAGGTATGGGGAAGAGGTTTCCTTTGTGTCTGCTTATCTTTGATTTGGTAGAATTCCAAGTGACTTCAATGGAGAAGGTGCATAATGCTCCTTTGTTCTTCCACAGCTACTACTGCTCTAACCTGCACATAAAGTAGGACAAAGCTGGTTCATACAAAGCTACCCACACACAGACCTGTGGGCAAATTGCTGAAAATGCTGAAATTGCTGAAATGTACTTAAAAGACCGAGCCTGAAACCGCATGCATTGTTTACCCTTGCTGTAAAGAGTTTCCTCCAATCTTGCTTGTTATGAAATCAAGAATTGTCATATTTGATTACAGAAATAGTGATTACTCTGGTTTTCATAGAATCATAGAATGGTTTGTGTTGGAAGGGACCTTAAAGATCATCTAGATCCAACCCACATCTACCACTAGAGCAGGTTGCTCAAAGGCCATCCATTCTGGCCTGGAACACTTCCAGGGATGGGGCATCCACAACTTCTCTGGGCAACCTGTGCCAGTACCTCACTACCCTCAGAGTAAAGAATTTCTTCCTAGTATCTAATCTAAATATACCCTCTTGCAGTTTAAAACTGTTACTCCTTGTCTTATACTCCCTGATAAAGAGTCCTTCCCCATGTCTCCTGTAGGCCTCCTTTAAGTACTGGAAGGCCATAATAAGGTCTCCCTGGAGCCTTCTCTTCTCCAGGCTGAATAATCCCAACTCTCTCAGCCTGTCCTCAAAGAAGAGGTGCTCCAGCCCTCTGATCATTTTGGTGTCCCTCCTCTGGACTTGCCCCAACAGGTCCATGTCCTTCTTGTGCTGAGGACTCCAGAGCTGGATGCAGTACTCCAGGTGGGGTCTCACCAGAGCGAGGTAGAGGGGCAGAATCACCTTCCACTTGGCTTTGTTGAATTTCATGAGGTTTTGATATCTCACCTCTGATGGTAGTGCAATATTTTAGAATAAAGAATAAAACTGAGGGCATTAATTACTGTGCAGTCCTTACCTCCAACACAGGGCAGCCTCCAGAGTTTCATGGCGTGCACTGCCCTCCTTAATGTGCTTCTCTCTGATTGAATGTGTCAGATTTCAGCTTTCATGATGTTTTAGAGATGAGCTGGAAAGGAGAGAAAGGGAGTGGCACGTTATTTTACAGTGTTTGGGACAAAGTTGTCAACAGATTTTTAAACAATTACATTGTTCCTGATAGAAAATTACATGATTTTAAAGCTTTAATTCCTTGTTCATCAGTTTTTCCAGTCTCTTTATGAAAGTTCCTGGTGTTTTAACTAAGCAAGAAATTTATGTGAGTTTAACCATAACAGGTGTAATTTTCTATGCAGACATCACATTGCATTTTAGGCATATTAGGTGTTGGTTTATTCCAAGGACCATATTAAAAATGCAGTAAGTCCACTTAATATTAAAAAAAGAAGCTCTTCCTGAAAATATGACACAGAAGTTCTCCGTCTTGATAAGACCTAATACTGTAATTCACAACACCATTCTTCCTTCCTTGGAAAAAAATAACTCCTGGTCTAATTATTTCCCGATCAAAATAAACAACCACTAGTTTTGAGGAAGCCTTCTGTACATTTCTTCTGATTCTTATCTATTTTGCATACAAAAGAAGGTTAAATTTAACTTCTCTCAACATGCAGACTGTAAAGAAGATTTAGGGTTCCTGAAGAAATTTTGTGTTTCAAAGTGAGCTAACCAAACCCAAAAAAGGCAGGAATATTTTAAATAAGACCTCATTAGGTGAAGACCATGGCCACAAATATTTCATGCCTCTCTGTAGTCACACTGTGTTTTTAGAAGAGGATTTATACAGGCTCGTTCATTTTTCCGATTCACCCATTTGAACTCTGAGCAAATTTCTTCAGCTTCTCTAGTTTCTCCCTGGTGAAAGATGCTGCTCGTTATTTGTCCTGTAAATTTTCATTAAGGTTACAGCCTCGAAGGTGCAAAATCCCAAATAAAAGGCAGGAACAAAACCAAAATCTCTTTTTGCCTGTCTTCTCCAATCTTGCATTTTCACAGCATCGCAATGGTATGTGACTGTCCTTAATCTCCAAAACTACAACTCAAAATGTATGACTGCAGCTTCTAGTGAGCAAAGCGAAATGACGTCTCCAGGCCCCAGAGCCTGCAGCCAGTGAGATTGCTCACCAGAGATGCAAAACTATGGGGAAGAAGTGGGGAGGAGAGTCCCTTTTAGCAGGTCGGTCTTGTCACCTTTCCCCAGGGCAGTTTCCTCCCCCTAATGCAGTACCCAAAGGTGCTTTTCGTGGCACTGGAAACGTCCTACAAGTACAGGATGAGGCTGTAATACTTTTTATGCATGTAGACCTACTAAAGGAGCTGGACCTCCTATGTACCAGTGAGGCTATCACAATCCAGTTCATAGAAGCGAACATGTAGCTTCTACACAAAAGAGTTTACAGTGAAATCAGACTCAGGCAGCAAATGATATGCTGCCTGTTTTTTCAGCACACCTGTAAGCTCCGGTATTGTCTTGTTTGTCGTAACGTGAAATGCAGAGGAAACTTGCTGATCATTTTTTTGCGTTTGCCTTTCATTCTCTGTTTATCATTTGAGAGTTTCGGAGCAAGTGGCAATTTTAGAAAATGAGAATTTAAACAAAAGAAGGAAGAAGATGAAGCAAAATGTAAGAGGCTACACAAGGGTGTAGCTGGGGATAAGACACAAAAAGGCACTGGAGGTAAGAAGGTGCAGAGAGGAGGTGGTGAGCTCCGTCGTGAAAAATGGGCAGCATCTTGCTCTGATTGTATGCTCAAATCCTGTGAAACATCATTATTCAAACAACTGCCTTATTGTATTGTACTTTCGTGCATTTCATGTACTCTAACATGAATTTCAATTAGTTGAAGCTGAGGGAGAAGTGTTTGTTCTTCCTCAGGCCCCCTGTGTCCTGGGGAGAGGCTGTCTGTAACCCTTCCACTGTTGAACCCTAAATACCTTCTGAAGGGATGTGTGGCTGCAACAAATATACCAAGGAGCATATTCAACTGGGAAAAAGGAAAGTTTGTATCTTATTTTGTTCACAGAGTATACAAAAAATTACATCTTTATTATAGAGATTGTTCTAGAAATTATTCTCAGGAAATATTTCGCATTGTGTCCTAATTGTGTGTCTAATTATGTGTTAATCAGACTGCACAAACCATTTGCATTGAATTTCCCAAGGCTGCAATTAAATCCACTGGTGATAGCAGTGCTCTGGTTTGATCAGATAAGCAATCTAGATAAGCCAAGGGCAACATCCTTAAAGTAGGATGTTCACTCCCACCGACTTGGATGGCAGTTAAAAGCCTGCATCTCCATGAAAATGAGAGAGAGGTTAAGCACCCAAGATTTGTTTCAGTCAAACCTCTGCTGGATAACATCAGCTGGTACCATCTGTATGCATTGTACGCCTCACTCTGTCGCCTTCTCTTGAAAATCTCATGCAAGAATCAATAGCTTAATTAGAAAACCCCAAATATTCTTTTGTTCAGACATGCTGGGTTAAAGCTATGCCATGACTTAGTTAGCAAAGTCCATGGAGAATGGGGAAGTACAGAAGTATTTTCCACATCCGATGGCCTCGTTGATTGTTTCTTCCCAGTACTGGCAGAGGTGGGTAGGCAGGTCTGAATACATGCCCCCTAACAAGTAGTAGGCCTTGTAGTTACTTACAATTAGTAGAAAGTGAGGAATATCTAAATATATAATTAAATTGTCTCATAGCTAACCACTGAAGTTTCAATTCTGCATCACAACATTCTTTAGCTAAGTATTTAGTGACATTGATAAATACTTAGATTTTAGAAGACCCCAGAGATTTTAGTAGTATCTGTAAGCTATTTATGAGATGAGTCTGTGTCTTGAATTTCCTTTTTCCCACCTGAGATCAAAACCTCGTGGTGACACCATTTCCTCTGATTCTTTCAGACACATCCTCCACTTCAGCATCCTTCCTGCTGCAGGCTGTGCCGATGGGTGTTCTTGATCAGCCATGGACTTGTATCCTCTTTGTCTTTTACTGTTAAAAGGAAACATCCATTGCCAAAGGAGGGGGTGTCTTTTATATCGTTTTGGAAGAGCAACATCTTCAGGAATGATGGTTGATGGAGAAGTTGTTAAAAATTCTGAATGTTGCTGGTGTGTTTCCTGTGCGGGGGACTGAAAACCAGTGGATCAAATGACTGTGATACTTTCACTGAACAACAAGACTGTATGCAGTAGTGGTAAAATGAACTCATGGTTTCAGAATTTACTTAAGAGAACATAAGATATGAAGAATTTATGTATAGCAGCATGTGTTCAAGAATGAACTCAGTCATGGACTCAGTTCAGGGCATCTGGCATTATTTACAGCATTTGCTTTTACTTTTAGGAGCACAGAATTTCAAGCTTGTAGAGTGTTATTTGAAATCCTTTTTTATGACAGTTAAAACGGAACCCAAACTTTAGGATGAACTCTATCGGGGATTGTTAATGCTCTTTATGCCTGTTGGTGTTTGGCTTTTCTTTTTAGTCCCTTTAGCCATTTACAGAACGCTACGGTGGGGTCATTACTGCTCTAGGATGAGAAATTATTGAGGAAGGAATCCTGTTGTTTTATAGGTACCTGGCAGTGACGACAAAATTCAGAGCTCCGTTGTCTTCAGTGTTGTAGAGTCACAAGCTTTGTGCCAAGGCCTGGTCTCTACAGAGAGTTTTGCCACTTCAGTTATACTAACAATATTAAAGACAGAAAAAGATCTCTAGATACAGATGTGGTTATCGTGCATAAACTGGTATAGCCTATTGCATTTTAGGAAGTGGTTAAACTCTGTGCCAGATGAAATTCCCCATATTCCAGTAATAACAGCACCCACGCTAAGTGTTGTAGTCCAACTGAGGTTGGGATGGAGGGAGAGGCAGTGGGAAGGGAGCAGAGGAGAAGGAGTAGGGAGTTTTTGTCTTTTCTTTCGTGTGGTGTAGCTCTTCCTGAAAGAAATTAAAAGCTTGCATTTGCCATTGCTCTTTAGAAATATGTTAGCTATCGTTTCTCTCCTTTCAAATTTAATTGTGGAGAAACGGACAACCTCTGCTGTGAGATGCTGCCTTACTTCACGTCAGTCTACACGTTCAGTTTGAACAGTTTTCCAACGTTACCAACAATAGGCCACTTGAAGGCAAGCATTCAATGAGTAAGTTACACCAGCTCATTCCTGCTGTTTCCCTGGAGTTTGTAATTGATAAAGAAATAACATCACAGAAGCTGTAGCTATAGACATATTTTTAAACTGCACTAGGGGGAAATAAATGGTCTGAAGCACATTAGGATGTTTCCTAATGGGAGGTCACGGAAGTCACTGCAAATAGCACACTGCAGAAGCTTGGTGTGAATTAAGGGGGACAGTTCTCTTTCACAGAAGAAGACATCTGTATCCAGAGCATATAAAGCAAGCCAAACATCTAGAAACGTCAACTGTGTATAATTGAGGAGGTTTAGATTAGTTGTAGATAACTCAGAAGAGCCACTTCACTGACTGTTTCCTGAGACAGCCATCTCTTCACTGCCTCATGCATGAGCTGTCCTTTTTGCCCTGAAAAAGTGGGAATGCTCCCAAGACCTTTATTCCTAGAGAGGTCTGCTCAGTTCAATGGACTTTACGAGTTACAACAGTGAAACTCTGATGGAGAAGGAATATCTTATAATTCTTAGATTATGGGTTGTATTTTGTTACATCAGTCTTCTCTTTAAAAAAGTGAGGCAGAAAAATTAATCTCTGGAACTGCTGTGCTTCATTTATCTTTACATTTTTTTCAGTATTGCAGCATCTCATACATTTTGCTTTTCCATTCAAGCTCCAGTTCCTGGAATTCCAGTGTGATTTGAGCACTTCAGATTGTATTGCAAGGAAAAGTTAGTTCTGGCATTCCTTTGCAGAGAGTAATTTCAAAACCTTACTCAAAACCACTGTACAGACACAGAAACAAAAAGGCAAGTACAAAGAATCGTATACTTTTTAAATCTCATGACTTTTAAGCCAGCCTCCTGATTTTCTTTATTGGTAGAGCTTTGCAGTATGTTGCTGTCTTTATCCAACTGTTTCTGACTTTCCGCAGTCCTCTGGAGTTGCTGCTCTGGAGGTGGCAGTGCAGGTTATCTTACAGCACTATTTGCTATGTGGCACATTAAAAGACAACAAAGACTTTAATTAACTTCTCTATCCAATTGTGGAATCAGAATTCTTCACTCTTCTATCTTACAGTTCAGCCTTCTTTTACAGTTACTTCATTCAATTATGCTTGCATGTAAACGTTCTCTGGCGCAGGTCATTTATCTGGGTTGAGTTATTGGTGTGAAACTTATAGAATAGGTACGCACTGTAATTTAGAGTAAAAGACACGTTCCCTTCTTTTCCCTCCATTCAGTCTGTGGTAACTGCGTATTTATGTTTCAGCTGCCTCCCGAATGTATAGACAGCACTTCACGACTGACTCATTTCTCGGTGACTTGCAAAACTCTTCTGAGATGAGTAAGTGTTCAGGCTTCATAATTGTTTCCAGGCTCTAGTGATTCTAAGTGTGAGGAGCTCAGCTTAAAATTCAAGCCTAGATCCTTTGTATGGGTGTACTCTTCTGTTTTTAGGCAGTTAACAAAAAATAACAGGGGTAAAAAAAAAAAATAAGTCCACAGCCAAATATTGCAACATAGGTTGGACACACATCCAGGGGTGGAAACAAAACAATCCTTTCCTACAGACTGTCTCTAGGGTCTGGCCCTGTTTTGCAATTGGCAAAAAAAGGTTATAAAAGATATTAGACTGACAAGAAAACCTCAGTGCTGTTAAGGACAAGGTTGGCTCGGGCCTTTTGAAGGTGAGAGGCCTCTGCAGGTTCCACGCTCTGTGCAAGAGCAGTAAGTACAGAGTTGCTCAGGGCATGTGCAGTTGGTGCCAGGATTGTCGATAATGCAGAATATACCCACTTGTGGTCCTTAGACCATTAGCAGACTGCGCTGCAGGGTATTGAGAAAAGTAGGCAGTTGCTGCAGAACTAGGCAAAATACCAACAAAAAACATATTTTTTTTGCTTTTCCTACCAGACACTGCCTTTGATTGTACAATACAGGGAATCAGTTTGTACAGAGTATGTCTGGGCTGGTAGATCCTGGGAGCCATTCCAGGTGGGAAGCCTGAATTCTGGCCCCCTGTGTCTGTGCTTTAAGGTGTTAGCATCTGCTGTGGCTACAGTAACCTGCTGCTGCTGAAAATACATACTTTTTGAACATTCAAAATTGTGCACACATAAATGAATGATGGCATCTACCTCTGGTCAAGCCATTTATCAAGTGCAGTAGAGGAGCAGGCTGTTGAAAAAGACAAGATGCATCTGCTTTCTAATAATCGTTAGAACATTGGTTCTTTTTCTAATACTTCAATCAAACAAAAAGGGTTTTAAAACCTTTGAGTGCAGGTTACTAAATGACACTTACATCATCCAAAACAACCAGATTTTGCAGCTGTAACAGTAAATGATGAACAGATCAAGCCTTTGTCATCACCATCACGTACAGAAATGGGTACCAAAAGAGAGCGACTGTATTGCGTTCTGAGGGTGGAAATCCAATGGTTTGATTTTCAGTAGTATAGAATAGCAGCAACTCCCACAGAAATCTACTGCATCACTGCCTACAGGAAGGAATCCTATTTAATCGTCTTTAATTTCCATCCTGGAGGGATTTATACTAGCAGACTTAACTTGAAGTTTAGGAAAGAAAAAATTAATTGTGTGAAGTGACATCCAGCACTTCATCTTCAAAGCCTTCCAAACCTATTGGCAGAGACAATCTGATAGTTCTTTTTCATCCTGAACATTCTGGTTTTCCTTTTTTCTTTTGAGAGGAAATTTACATTAACCACTCACAAATCTTTCTCAGACTTTACTAAATATATATATGCAGAGGATTAGAAAACTTTTAAAAAGGTAAACTGACAGAGGAAAATACACAGATGAAAGCTCTAAATATTATGGATTCTGAGATGGCATTATGTATTTTTCACCTAAGTGAATGTTAATGGGATTTGACTACTTCTGTATCTCTCTCTTTGTGTAGTTGCTTTGCCAAAGTGTTCCAAGAGCAATAATGGGCACTGCCTAAAACCTGAGGAATGTTCTCACAAATTTCCTTCTTTCCCAGGAATCAGGAGCACTGCTGGAAGAAGTGAGGGGAGATATACAGTCAGCGTGGATGCAAAATATGGCAGATAGGTTCCAAAGACAGAGCAGACTTTAAAGTGATAGCTGTGATTTTGAAATTCAGAAATGTTCTGAAAGCTGAAAACAAAAGAAAGAGGTAACAATTAATAAACTTGCTGATTTCCAAAGTTTTAACTGTATTGTAAATGTGTGGCAAAATTGCATTTTGATGCAGAACAGTGAACTGCTTTCTGCTTTGCCAACTCAGGAAAAAGAGCCCAGTTTTCTTTCCAGTTCTTACCCCCCAGGAAGATGGCATATTTTTCATTATTATTTTTCACATGCAGGAGAGTTTTTCAACAAAGGAAAGGCTCACATTTCAAGTACTGCTGTGGAAAATGTTCCATATCATCAGGTCCTTGACATACTACATAGAGGTGTCAGCATGTCTTTATAAGGATCTGGAACAGCCAGTCTTGGCAACAGAGCTAACCAGCAAACTCTTTGACCCCAAATTCCTCTATTTTGATAATGTTATCATGCATTGACATAGGGTTATTATTACTCTCTTACATACGGGAAACATTCACAAGAGAAGCTGGGTAATGCTTATTCAAGAGAAACCCAGTTTGAAATGATAAGACAGACCCCAAACCAAATACATTGCAAATCTCCTTGGGTTTTTTGGCTAGTTTTCTTATCTGCCGAGTTAAAGAGGATCTGAAATATGAAACAATGCTGACAGATCACTTGAAAACATGGTTCTGCTATTGAGAAGATCCACCTGGAAAAAAAAAAAAAAAAAAAAAGGGGGAAAATATACCATTTGATTCAAAATCACGAAGCATGAACTAGGTTTGAAGTTCCTTAGGAGCATCCTGAGTGTAGAAGTTGGAATATAAACAAATCTGAATAAACCATGTTAATTCCAGATAATTCTATTTGCCAAAATTCTAACAAAAGCCTCCACGTTCTGCTCTTTCTCCAAGCCTGGCAGAGGCCCCTCCAGACCCTCGGAGAATGCAGAAGAGTTCAAAAGTTCACTTGTTATTTGCACTTCAACACATTTGGTTAAAATAATGTTTCCAATCTTTCTTAACACCAGAAGTCAATATATATTACCATTCTAAGATCAGGTAGAGCACTTCAGGAAAAAATTCAATATGAACATTTTAAACGTATTTATGGGATTTAAGATTTATTTCTCCAAAATACCTGACACTGTTATGTAAAGCACATGAAGGATATCTGCATATATCCATAGTTATTTCTCTTTCTCCAAGCCCACTTAATTTTCTAGAAAATACTGCTTATACTTCTGAAATATTAATATTAACATAAAAAATTAGTTGGAATTGCATAGCCTAGAACACGTTCCCACGCTGTGATTCAGTGGGTGGTTGAGTAACTGGTGATTAGATGGCTCTGGCTCTGAGAGCCACAAAAAACCCCACAAGATGAGAAAGCTAAAAAAAATCAATGTGTTTTCTTTCCCATAAGAAAAATGCCTTATTGCACCACCAAACCTTGTTTAAAATTGATTCCGCCTCCATGATCTTTCAGTGACTCCGGGAAGTTGTGTGATCACAAGTGCGAGGAAAAGCGGCCCTAAAAAGTCCTTTGGAATAACGTATTTGGCATAAGTCAGTTGAAAATCTACTGCACTGAGGTTTTGCAATGTGTAATCACTAGAATCCTGAATCCGAGCCCACCTCTCAACGTTCGGAGTCTCGCTGGCGAGGTCATCCGTAAATCTACCACAGTAAATCCATCTAATGTTGATAGATGTGTCCATCTCTCAGTTGAGCTTTCACGTTACTTCTCAAATACTTACCTGAGATTTTACTTTCTGGAGCTCCAGCAGTTTCTTGTTTTCTCTCATCTTCTCTGTTCCCTTCAGCATCTAATTTAGGGAACTCCTACCATAGAGCTGAGTTGCTTGAGGGCTCCTGAAGTCATCTGTCAGTTGATGGCAGTTGATGAACCATGGCTGGTTCATCTCTAACCTCAAGCCACTTCAGTCTTGGAAGCATCCAGCAGCAGAGACCTAACAAACTGTCAGGTCTCCTTTTGAGAGATGTAAAACTTTGGACCCAGATTCCAAAGCCATTGATGTCTGATTCCTTATGTCTTCTCTATCACTTCCACAGTTCCCCTCTCCTTGCCACACACTCCTCCATTCAGACTTCTCTGAGGGTCTTGTTTATGTTTGAAATATCTTGTAGGTAAAGTGTGGTAGAAAGTGTAGAAGACAGACTCTACGTCTACGCCTCAGTAACAGTTAAGAGGAGAAAGTACAGACTTCTGGCTTTGCGTGGTGTGAGATAAGTACAGCCCTCTGCCAGCGCTCCGGCTGGCCTCACGGAGTGAGGAGGACATGGATGCTCTGACGCTGACTCCCAGATGGGCTCAGTTTTGCAGGTAGATAAAGTCTCCATCCAGAGTCCAGCTGGGTAAGTCAGCCTTGGCCTGACCACCCACTTCCAGAGGGACTTTTTTTCCTTCAAGCTGTGCATGACAATAAAGTGCCTTTGGCATCTGAAGGCTCTCCGCTCGGAATGCAATTACAAACTTCAAAAGGGTGGTTAAAACGCCAGTGAAGGACATGATTAGTTGCAAGCTCACACATGTCTGTCTACCAACACACTGCAACAGCAACACAGCAGTACTTAGCAATTGACCCATCCCCGTTTTTACCACGCTGTTGCAGCAGTTTGACTCAATCGAGTTTTGTGTGTACCTTCAGGTCAATTCAGGCGTGGATGACGGAAGACAGAGTTGCTATACTGAGGCAGCTCTCTGTAGCCAATTTAGCTGCCAAAACCCCCAGTTGCAACAGAAACAGGCCTGATTTCAGCATGTGAGGTTTCTTGCATGTGTACCAGTCTTCAGTGTGCCTCCACCTCAGCAGCTCTGCTGTGATTTCCCATCACTGAGCTAGCTCTGGCATTCGTTACTAAAACTACCCTCATGACTGCTTCTGCCAGAAGTCCCTAGCATTGTGAGGACTTCTAACCATCCCTTCTCACTTTTCACAAGCCATCCTCTGTCCTAGAATTGCCCCAGGACACTACTGAAGAAAAGAAGCTCTTGAGCAACTGGCAGAATGGCCTCCTCCATTGTTTCAGAAGAATTCTTTTCACTGCATTCCTCGGGCTGTCATGAATCTTCCTCTTGCACAACCAGCTCTTCCAGCTGGGGCTGAGCTGGACCTGCTATCTCTGACTTCAGACAGAGCAGACCTTAATTTAGGTCAATATCCTACATGCGCACGCACGTACGTGCTAAAAGATCCTTAGAGTTAAAAAGCCAGGTTCTTAAAGGGAAGACAAAGCGGGACCACCTCAGTCTGCCTTGCCCATTTATTATGGGTTAGTTTTTAATTAAGTACTAATTTTATGATACTGCCATTTCATTACTATATTTTGGATCTAGTTATAAGAACATGATAAAATCAGGAGCTGTGTGTAACATGAAATGCTTGTTTTCACTAGCTGTTTACTGGAGAAAGTTAACAGCTTTTTGGGATCATTTCCTTTTAGCAAAGTAGCAGCAACTTTAAATTCAATAATTCAGGTTTTTATTCAGTAACTTGTTAACCTACCATTTTTTTTGGTGAAAAATGATGAATGAGAAATTCTTGGAGTTATTTAATTGGTTCACCATTCTTCCAAACTTATAAGTACATTGGGGGAAAATAGAGTAATTTTCCTGTTCTAGAAATTAGGCTTGAATGCAACAATTTGTGTATTTTTTGCATGATACGGTTTACTTGATTTGCCAAAGTTACAGAATAAGGGATAAAAAGAGAGTGGATAAAAGGAAATGAGAGTCCACTAAATATCCTTCAAGCAACTAGAATGTAACATTCCTTTGCTAAAAAAAGGTTAATATTATATAGTTTAGGCAAACATTCTTGGACTACGTTATTAGATAAAAAATAATTTAAAAGAAATCATAATTTGTTCTGGTGTAAGACTGTGAAACAAATAGTTCTGGTGTTAAATATTGGCAAATTGAAGGAAGGTCTAATCTTTGTGGCCTATTTGTGTTGCAAACTACATGTGTGCTTGATTCTTGTGCATACAAACAGGACCTAAATGTTATAAACAGTGAGCTGCCAGCATATTACAAAATGATTACACACAAAGTAATGAGTTGGGACTTCTTTAGAGCCCTCAAATACTCAGTCCTATTAAAATTAGTGAGAGTTGTAAGAACCCATTGGCATACATTAAACACAGAGTAAAAATTGTGGAATGCATTATTATGTGGCATGCAAAATTAATATATTTGCAAAATGAAGGTGCTTGTTGTTTGCCTCTAATATCTGAAAAAAAATTCCTTAGTTTTATACATAGGTTGGCTTAAAATAGAATAACATTTAATTAGTTTATGTGCACAAATGTGTATGTAAGTTTTGCTTGCTAAAGCTGAGACTGCTCTGTTCCTTGGAACCATTTCATTGCAGAGAAGAGAGGCAACCCAGGCAGAGACAGAGCATCTCTGCAGCTCAACTACATTGAGTCAACACCATAGCTCTGTTGCAATTTTATGCACTGCCATAGTCACAGTGGGTGTGGAAGAGCCTGTTCACGGAAATACAAAATAGCAGAGGAATTATATGTATGCATATACATACCTTTGTGTGCGTATGCACATACACGTCTATACTTTTTATGAAACAGAAACGATCCCTGTTGCTGAAGCCTGGGGAGATGATATCGTGTGGCAGGAATGTCAAGATCCCTGGATCCACCCTCTCCAGCAGCAGGCAGGCCGGGAGGCCAATAGCTACTTCATACTGAAAGATGCTTCAACAGAAACTAGCTTCTGGGTCCCAGGCCCCAGCAAGAACCACCTCCTCTCACATTTCCTCCACCGCCCTCCACCAGCCCCTCCTGGAATCAGTGAGGATGACATACACACCCCTAGTTCAGTCCCTGGTTTTCTCTGCTACAGAGTACAAAATGGATAAAGAGAGAAAAATAACTGACACTTACCTTTAGAGCTTGAATGTTTGACCAGGACTAAACCAGCTGAGCTAACAGTTCTGCAAGGCAGTAACGTGCACTGAAATAACCTGCTATCACTCCGCTGAAAAATCCTGAAAATTCCCTGGTGAGATTTCCTGAAATCTCTGCTAGCTATTGCACAACTCTGGAAACCATCCTTAATTTTCTCTTTGCTTCTTCCAGGAGGGAGATCCATCACATGGCACTGGGAGCACCGATACTGACCGCTGAAGGCAAGAGATGAGTTTCAAAAGGAAACATTTCTGCTAGAATAGATATTTAATCAAATAGGATTCAAGGTCATCCAGAGGCCAAAGGCTGAGGCTAGGCAGATGTCAGAATTCAAATAAATGCATTTAAAAGAAGTACTACCGAGTAACTCAGTGTGATGAGACAATTGCTTATGCGGCAAACCCTCCATTAGGGCTGCCTGGTTCAAGTCTTGATGTCTAAATTTAGAAAAATGGGGAAAGGGGCTGATGCAGGGCTAGCATAGTCATTAAACTGGAATATATATATATATTTTTTAAGAATAGGACAAATTGATGTCTAAAAAGACATTAAGACTTGAGGTTTTGAAGAACCTTCCACCAGAGAATGCATTCATTCAGAGAAATTACATTTTATTAGAAATGTCATAGAAACGTGCACCAGTGACCAGCATTCTGAAACTTCCAGCAGGATGTATCATGTCTTTTGAAGTTTAAAGTCTCTTTTCAGAAAAGCTGTATATAAAATGCTTGTTGCTGAGTGAGTGTACATCAGTAGATTTGATACCAACGTTCACTCCAAAGCTGAAATTCTTTGAGGCTGGTGTGAACCAACGCATCCACATCCTCGTACACCTTCTCCTGCTACGCTCTTTATCTACGTAGCTTCAAATAGTAGTTTTACATTGTCTCAAGCTTAGCTTTCTACTCTAGCCCTACCTTTTTCATCCAATCAAGCCTATTTCCAACTGCTCACTCTGACCCTGGCTGAAATTGTATCTTTAATCCTGCCCGGTCTCAATTACTAAAATCCTTATGGTGCAGATAACTAGAGGCGATCTTTTTTTTTTGGTCTCATTTACCTGTTGACTACTTTCTCTAGAATTTTAAGACTCTGTTTTAAATTCTGTCCAGGTATCTATGGTTTTCCAACACGATTATTTTACCTCCAGCTTGTCTCCATTTCCAACTCTTAAAATGTATACACACAGTTCACATATAAGGATTTTTCCTTTGTGACATTACCGTTTCCTACTCAAATCCTTCTGTCATAGTTACATTTTTGGTGTCAAGGACCAATTTTTGACCTGCTTAAGCACCAAAGTCCTTTCGTGAGGGCTGTGGTAATACAGATGTTGAAACGTGCTTAGCATTGGTGTGATATTAAATCTCATTTGCACCTCCCTGCCACTCTCCCACAATCCATAAAATAGCAAACCTGTTACACTTTTCATACTCACATGTTACCACTTCGTTTTTTCCGTTGGAACTCTCTGAAGGAGATATCAATTCCCATGTCAACACCTTGGACGCAGCCTTAGCCACTGGATCGCTGGTAACTGTCTGAAGACTCTACAAACAGCTGTGGTTAGATCTCAGTACATCGCTGCTCCAACCTTCCCTTTTAAATTGGTATTACTGTGACAGCTTATCCATCGAAAAACAGCAGGCCAGAAAGTTCTCCTCCTCAAGACAGCCTGGGATGCTCTTTAAATTAAAATGTCATTTCATGGCACAATCTGTTGATTTACTGCAATTGATTATACTGGAAGTGCTTTGTACTGAAGCAGTTTTATTGAAAAGATTGATTTTTTTTCATAAATAAAAAAGGATATATTTTAAACTTTTTTTCACACATGAACATAAAAACTCTGAAAGCTTTTAGAAATGAAAATTAACTATACAAAAATTAGGCTATCAATGTTAAATACTTAAATTTTTGTTCCTACTAACTGAAATACATTTATATCTTCTATCAGTATAAAAATCTTCATAGTAATGGGTAATACAACGTGAATATTTCCTTTAACTGAATGTATTCACATTTTCAATTTCCAGCAAGTCTCATCAGTCTATGCCTTTCTCTTTCGTGGAGGTCCATTAAATTCTGAAGGGGGTATTTGCAACTGTGGCTGTTGCTGCTGCTTCTTTGTGGAAGAGGAGATCCATTCTTCTGAGCTAAACAAAAACATAGCATAGTACCTTATAAACAAAGCCCCTTTTAATATATATATATGTGTCTTTTTTTATTTTTACGTATATATATTTGATATAATTGATGTAAAGGCACAGAGCTCCCAGTAGTAAAAATATTACAAACCCCATATTTGTGCACAGCATCTTATTCCTGTAAGTATTTTGTTAAAATGAGGAATAGCAATTAGACAGTTTAAATATATCACCCCTTAAGTTCTACATGTGGATAAAAAAATTAATAAGAAAAAAAATAACAAAGAGACATAGTAATATAGTGAAAACCCATTCTGAGATTTACAGCATGCAACTGCACAAGACTTAAATAATCTCAAAAATGTGCCCACAGTTCAGCAAAGACAATGATGCAGCCATGAAGAGAGACACGAGAAATGGAAAGGCCAGTTCCACGTCATTGCAAAGATACAGACGTAGAGATTTCCCGTGTGTACGAATGCTCATCAGCCACAGAGGCAATGTAGAAGTAGATACACAGGTAAAGAGGTATCTGTGTCAAATACTTTACCACCAGCTCACCTCAGTTACTTCGAAAAAGTTATGTAAGAATGATTCTTTCTCTGTTCTGTCAGAATAATTAATTCTCTGTTCATCTGCCCAGTATTTGACATCAAACCTTAAAAGAGTTTACTGACCAAGCCATCTCAAATATTTCTGGGCTGTAACAAAGTTGAATATACCAGAAAATATGGGGAACACGAATGCACGAACATGCCAATCAACCAGTTCATAAAGAGAAACAGAATTAGAATTAGCAAGCAAATCTTTATATCAAGCTTAAATAACAGCAGAGACTTTAAAGGAAATGAAAAAATACTTTGAAAATCAGCCTTATGCTAACTCTACTCCTGGTTGGTTATCGTATACAAGCAAAAATTAAAAAAAAAAAGAATCTTCTATACAAAGAAACATACTAGTTTTTGCTTTGAATTCAGGATACGGGAAAGTAACAACTAGATTCAGAATAGACTTACCTATACAATTTTTTTACTGTTTCTCTTCGCATTCTTTTGGGAGGGATGGGAGCGTCAGACATATCTATCATTACAGGCTGAATTAATGATTCAGTGACTCTATCTGATGGAGTCATACCTATGAAAAAGTTGCAAGTAAGAACATATTAAAAAAATAATATTATTCATACTGGTTATAAATGGACCCTGTAACAGGAGTGTTAAACCTTTGAAGTATGGCTTTTAGGTATGTCATAAATTTTATAGTTACCTTATGTCTGAAACTGAGTTCAAAGATGATAGGTAACAACATTTGCTTTATTTACAGTTGTCAACAAGAAAATGTTGGGGTTTAAAATACATTTTGAAATACCATAAATTATGTGATATTGACATAAAAACATTTCTAAGAAAAACTATCCTTGCAGAATTAGGGGTGTTTCTTTTTATAGTACAATGTTTTGATTGCGTTTCCTTAGCAAAAGCAATTCAGCTCTTTACTACACAGTCGTTTCAAAAAAGAATGTCAATGTTCTCTGCCGCTGGGCGAGCCAGACTAACAGTTATATAATCTCCTATTAGTGAGATCATAGTTTCATGTCCACAAGATACTAACTGACCACATTTTTATTATCCGAATGGGCAGTGCTGGCGTAGGCAATATCCACGGCATCGTACTACATACAGTTTTTCTGTCCTGTCCCTAAAATGAGACATCTCTAAGCTCATAATTAATTTTAACAATCATCCTTCATAGCTTGAAGTAGTTAGTTTGTAACAGTAGAATACATCTGGATGCAGTTAACAGTTCTCCTCCTTTAGGACATGAAAAATATAATACAATGACCTACCCAATTTTTGTTCTATTAGCTTGAGGCTTTTCTCTTGTTCGGCAAGTTCCTGTTTTTTCTTTTGCATTTCTGGAGTGTTCAGTGACTGCAATTGTAACTCCAGGTCCTTATTCACATTATCAAGTTTCACCACTGCTGCACGGTATTGCTGAAGAAGATCTAATTGAAGAATAAAATAATACACAAAATAAATACACAAAAATAACACAAAACAGTAAATAAGTGGTCATTTTTAGTTTGAAGGCTACCAAATACAATCCAGACAATGTGTAAGACTCACAAGAAAACGTATCTTTCAAAAGCTCTACTTACAAAAACCCACCCAAACTTATAGTGGACTAGTGGCTGTTCTTAAAATTACAGTAAAGACAGACTGAAAAAAAATAATAATCACATCCAATATTTTGATTTCTTTTTGAGCCTGTATCTTAGATCACAGTAAAGTACCAGTGAACTCTGAAAATGACACGGCAAATAGGTATTTCTTTACACATCCTGTCACTTGCGTGCTCCAAACTGAATCCTCTACTTTTGATGCCACTAAAACGTGCTTGTAGTTGTTTTGCTTCTAGGGCTACAAAGCTGAAGCTTGTACCACTGGCCTGAATTCTAGTCCACCTTGTGGAACAAGGGAACATTTACTGAGTTTCACTTTGCCCCACCTATGAATATTTAAACCAGGGAATATTTTGCTGACAAACTTTGCTCCTCTTTTAACATAGGAGATGAAGAATTTTTCTCCGTCCAGCCATTAAATTAATGTCAAATAATAAAGAAAGGCTTCAAGCATGTTAGCCCAGGCTCATTCATTTCACTTTGTGGTGGATACAAGGCAGCTTGCACAAAGCATAACTGAACACTAAATTACCTTACATTCGCCACAGGGTGAAAGTGTTCACATAGTTACTGCAGATTGACAAAAGGCAATGTAAATTCTTAGTATGATATATTTTAGAAGTACCTTGTCAGTGTAATCACAGTTTAAGTAACTACTTTCCTTTTAT
>VXAK01015977.1:0-20384 GCA_013399435.1 Arenaria interpres
AAAAAAAAATATTAAAGAAATACTCTAATAAATTACCTTGCCAACAGATATCCTCAGCTTCATAAGGATGAGGTGTTTGGAGAATAATTGTCCTGATCAATCTATTTTAGTCTTTTATAAAGATGGTTATGGTAGAATGCTTCTTTCTCTCCTTTTTTTTTTACTGACTCTTGTAGTTAAAACTGCAAGATAAAGATTGAAAACTTGTAAAGAAACCAAAGAGTGTATACAAGCAGATGTAATGATACAGAGAATACCCTCCTAAAACAAATCCTGCAATGGCTTTTAGTTACAAAAAAAAAATTACTCATTCCCTTTTTCAAATCCAGAGTATATTTTGGGGTTTATTTTCAGATGTTAGGAGGGATTTCTCAGATTTCCATCTTAATCTCACTTCCAATAGCATTTTTTCCCCTGTTGACATCTAAGGATTTTTCATGCCCCTTTTTTTTTTAACTTGGCTTCCAGAATGTTGTGAGACAAAACACACAAAAGTCTCAAAATAGCAGCCCTGTTTTCTGTTCTAACCTGGTAGCTATTACCCATAGAAAGTAAGGAAAGAAAGTATGCACCAGTAGTTCAAAAAAACTCTCAGAAAGATAATTTTATCAGTTCTAGGACAACAAAACAGAACGTACCCACATCACTAAAGGAATAGAATCAAGCCAAAATTAAATTTTTGATAGACACTTCCAAAATATTTTTACTTGAGTAAAAGATTCTCTCAATTTCCAGTCATCAAAATCAATTATATGTCTGTAGTTCTGATGCTGCAACTCCTCAAAGACAAGTGAGAGCTACTGAGAGCTTCCAAGCTGTATTTACTATCCAACCTACCAAACCAATATTTTGCTTTATCATGCCAAAAAAACCCCAGGAGTTTCACTGAAGATGAGTCACTGGTAAGAAAATTGGTACTTTTCTACCCCCTGAAGCCTGCAGGGCCTTCAAGGTGTTTCACGTTCTTTAGAAGACAGCTTTCCAAACACTTGTCTTGCTGTCGCACCATTGTCCGTTCATTTAAATTTTTATGTTATGATTGTGATAAGAACTGCCTTGGAAAATATTTTCTTCTCCTTTGAAAAAAAATAAGGTCAAGAAAAGGAAAACAAAGAGTGTATCTTGAGGGCTTTTTAAGTATAAAGCAAACCAAACACAAACTTAGATCCAGTTTAGATGAATTTTCCTTGACTGTAAGAGATAAAGGCTATCAAACATTTCAACCTGAAAAATGTATTTATTTACTTACACAATTCAAAGTGATTGCTTTTGAAAAAAATTATTTTGCTTTTATTGAACTAACATATTCTTAAGGAAAAGAAGTAACATCAAAAACTTCCTAACATGCTCCAACCCTGAACTCCCTTACATTATATTTTAATTAGACTTATAATTTTGAAAAAAATTGCTTATTCTCAATGATATGAATGAAGAATCAGAACTGTTGCATGGGATTCTAATGTATAGATATTTGTCTCAAAAAGTGTTCCTAATGTGCGTTTCATGTGTGTGAAGTTCATTCTCACAATTTTTGTTATCTCATGAGACAGTGCGTTTATTCCTGTCCATTTCGTAATTCACCCAAAGATACAATAGACAATACATTTCAGGATCATTATATAATGCTGCAGGTAAAATTATATGACAGAATACTGAAGAAAAAGTAACTGTGACTTCTCAAAAAACTTGAGTAATGACATTAAAAAATGCTGCCTGGAAAGTCTTATTAAAATCATTATAAAAATAATGAAAAGAGCCTTGTACATTTACTTAGGATTATTGGTTTTGCTGTGACACGCCTGACAGTCAATTATAAAGTTTCTATTGTGTCCCCTGTGGAGGTTTAGAACAATTTCATATTTAGTAACATTTTTTTCTTGTTTATGCTTTAGTGCAGGTGTGACAAGCTGCTTGCCTGAAGCAGTCTCTCTATTGTTCGGGACATTTCTCCAGTTCTTCGTAATAAATTCACATGTGGTTAACAATTCATGCCCTTCCTTGTGTTATATTAACCACACACAAAAAATGACTCTAGAAAGCTTAATATTGAGTACCTGGTAGTGCTTGATACTATTGGATCTCCAGTCAATTTTGTGAGCTCTTTTTTTTGGTGCTATTTGCTCTGCAGCATTGGGGTACAAAGTCTTGAAGAAGACTTCTCCAGATACATCTAGAACAAAGGCAATAAATCTGTAATAACGTAAGCTTTCCTTTGACAGACATCTGCTTATCTCTTCATAACTCATTATTAAAAGAACCCAACATGTACCCTCTCAAAAATGAATGTTTCTCTTCTTCCATTTAGAAGAGATTTTAAAACTTCCTACAAAAATAACATTCATAAATAGTGATAGCCATCTGTTAAAAGCTGTATCTGAGCACAGTTACTCAGCTTATGGAAGGCTGATAAGGCTAAAAACTCAGGTAAATATTGTTCTTCTTCCACCTTAATTGTATGTGAAATATTCATGAAATTGTTTTAGTAAACTATCCTCATGCCTTTAGGAAGGAGGAAGCCTAGATGTTTTCTTCACTCTTACTTCTCTTTCAGTCTTCTGGTAAATTTTTGGAGATTTATTTTATTTGCAGCTGTGATTTGTGAGAATGCAAATGGAACATTGTAAAGGCTGATATGGAACCGATATATATGAAACTTTTTTATATATACTGATTTGTCACAATACCAAAATGTGTAGGTAACAACTAGAATCTCTCTTCCTCTGACACCTTTCTTTCTAACAACAGCAAAGATAAGCAGTGGAGAAATAGCAAGGCCATAGTTATTTCCTTTCATATCCTGGTAAGTTGCAACTACTGGCTGCATCCAGTGACATAGAGATGCAGAACCCAGAACATCTACTATGCAGCCTGGAGTAAAAATGCGTAGTTTACTCAGAGGAAAGAAGGTGCAGACTCAAGGAATGGGAGAGGAATCTGAGGTGAAGAAGTGTCTAGTGAGTGGCAGATATTCACAGAAGACAGAGGATCACATATGGCTACTCATTCACTGGAAAAAGAAAACTCAGTAATGCGACCTAAAATTGACATGTATGAGAATTTTTTAATTTTGTTTCCTAAGGAGACAAAGCTTAGTTGATTTGGTTGTCTACTTCCCTCCTTACTTCTGATAATTTTGAGGTTTTCTGACCAGATTCAACCAAGTGAATCAATGATGAATGCGTCACTAACATACTAAACTCCTATACTTTCTGTGAAAATGTAGCTGCCTTGGTGTGGCGGTGTGCTCCCCCGGTTTTGTGCACCCCCCCGCCCCTGGCTCCTGCCCGGCCTTGGCCACCACGGCCATCACAACAGCAGCTGTGATAACTTGCACCTGGTCTTTGGGGGATGGCTGGCAACGTAGTTAAAATACTGTCTGGAGTGGGGACCTAGAAATTTTGTTGCAATGAAAATATGACTATAGGTCAATTATCTTACTGTATAAATAGTGGACAGCCCAAGAGCCCTTTGAGCTCTCCTGTATGACAGCAGGCTGCACGCCAGGATCTCCCCTTTTGTGAGGGCGCTTGCTTAAGGTTCTATTCCTCGAGGTTGAGAGATTCCTTGCCGCAACAGATTCTTGGTAAGTGACTAATAGTGTGCTAAACTTTGAAATCTTAGCTAAGTAATGTAAAGGTTTGATTGTGCATATATAATCCTTTAGANATGAGGGAAAGAATATTTTATAAAATTCAAATTTGAACAGGACCTAAGCATTAGAAGTTCTATACTCAAAAAATGAGAAAAGTTCTCATATTTCTGTATGTTTATATATCTATAAGGGTTCACATATTTCAAGTAGAAGTTGTGGTTCATTAAACTTTACCTAAATCAGTCAGACACACAGATATAATATTGTATGTGCAAACAAAGATGGGCAAGAATATTCTTTTTTATTGTGAAATGTAATATGAATATGGTATTCACAATTTTAATTTTCTTACTACTGTAAGTGCAAGATAGCTATAAGCCGTGCTGGTGCCCTTTATCACAGTTTTACAGAACAGTGTTGTACACCTTGTTCAGTTTTTCTATGTTTTATTTTGTATTTTACCTACAACATATATTTGTTCGAATGAGGCAATTAAAAAAGTTCTGAACAAGAGGATATAAAGAACTGTATCTTAAATACATTTATTAGCTCAGATAGATCAGGGTTGGGGAAGAAAATCTACTATATTTGTAGGAAAAATTCAATGAAGTTGTTTTCACGTTCAGTCAGATATATTTGGATGCTCTTTTCATGGAATACATACATAGTTTAAGGAATATAAACAATGTTAATATATAACCATACAAAAAATCTACAACAAGGGCAGACTTTTGAAAACAGCATCTCATCTTTGTGCAAAATATTCTGCAAGTGAAAACTCATCTACATCTTATTCCTTTAGCGAACCATTTAAACAAGTGGACAAGAAGTTCTTTAATGACACGTTAAAAATCTTAACCTACCACTTACCATAGATTCTTACGACAACATCCTTCAGTTGAGGCAAAAGGAGTGTCTTTTTAATTCCAGTGCTGTAAACAAGTTTTGTGCATGTTCTGAAACTTGAGGTTACAAAACTATTGGCCCCAAAATATTTGATTTGAAAATAAAATTAATTTTTAATTTTTTCTTTTCTGAAAAATTCTCCACAGCGTCATTTATTAAATGGCTGGACTGGGTTATTCATTTTAATCTAGTTGTTGACTATGTAACTTGTACAAGGTCGGAATAAATGCTCCTTTTGTGAAGTGAAAGACAATGACAGGGACTTCACAAAGATAGGTAAAATATGTATAAAAATACATTTTAAAGTGCATAAAATGCAAAATCTTTGGGGTTTGGATGATAGTTTTCTGACTAAATTAGTTTTTTTAGTAAATTATTTGAAACTCAAAATAGTGGTTTAGGTTCGTAATGAAAACTGAAGTACTCACCAGCCAAGTGGTCAGGGGCAGCCTTTCAACTGTGAGCCTTTCGAGCTGGCGAGAAAAGTGATGTAAAAAAAATACCCCAACCAACCAAAACAACTACTTTGGAAGTGTTTGTAGTGATAATAATTAAAAATACCCAAACACATGGAAAGACAGTGCAGTTATTCAGTGGCACATGAGTACATGCATACACATACACAGCCTTTCTTTATAATCATAAAGAAAAATACTGGTTTTACAGAATATTAATAAGAATCTTACATCATTTCAGACTGTATTTTCTTTCCTGCACTGCTTCAGGGATATTTTATTTTTGGAGAAGATGCAGCATCACTGACATGTGTCTGGTTATTAGAAGTTCAGCTTTTGGTTCACAGCTTTTAGCAGTGAAGATCTACCTGGCATTATGTTTGGAAATGGGTAGAATTTTTGTGAATAAACGTAGCCTTCTGTTGAGTTGCTGTCATTTGAAGAGAAAGATGGTGCATTTCTATATTGCCATCTAAAATAAGTGCTGGTTCTGTCTTATGATTTTGGCTGCTGCATATCAATATTACTGCAGACATCCTTAGCATCACAAGAAAGCAAGATGTTAAGGAGATGAACTCCATGGAAATATGAAGTTGCTACTTCCTGTTACAAGTTATCTGTTCACTTCTATCCTTGGCATATCTGGGAATGGAATAAGTGATCAAAGGCTTTCTTTCAGATACTGCAATCTTATTATTTCCCTTTTTTTCAAGTTGTCCAGGTGTTATATATATCCTTCACTTCTCCTTAGCATAAACTCCTGCTGGTCTTCATTTACACAATGATCCTGATAAAGACTCAGCCTTTTGTTGTCTTAAGGGTTCAGGAAAAGTTCTAAGATTTCTTTCTTCTTCCCTCCCTCTTTGTAACTGCATAGTGGTGTTCATAGTGATGCTGTACAGAGAAGACAGATCAATTTCTCTACTTCCACTTTTTTTAAAAAACAGTACAGATGGCATTGCCAAGATAATACAGTCTTGTATTACCATCTAGATTACTATTCCCTAAATTTTCCCTCAGAGCTTTACAGCTATAACTGGCTTTCTCAATTCTCATATACGTCTGTACTGAAATTATTTTTTTTTTTAATTTAATCCATTTAGATAAGATATTAAGAGTATGGTAGCAGTAACCTGCCCCCTTATTTATTTACTTCCCTCCAGTCTGTCATCAGCAAATTTTATTATCAAAGATATTTAGATCATCAATCTTGATCATTGATAAAAGAGCGTTAGTGTCATACCTAATATCAGTACTTGAACTACGCCATTAGATTATGTAATGCACATTGATATCTCATCATTAACAATGACAATTTAAGATGCCATACACATGATATCAGACATGAAATCAAAACTCTAACCAGTGGGAGATAAAGCAGCTGTAAAATGTATCTTTTTTTACAGAAACTGAGAGGCTGCTAAGTGTTGTAGACTGAGCTATGGTAAGTTAATCTATTAATAGTTTGTACTTGAGTATAGATTAAAACAAGTTCCTTGTCTGCTGATTTATGTTTGTAGGTTTTATTTACCCCTTCCTGGGTCTGAAACCAAAATAGCCCACTTCTATCTTCAGACTAGAAACTATACTGTACTCTGACCTATGAACAGAGAGTTCTAGCATCTGAATCTCCAAACAAAAGAGAATATCATAATCTTAAAATACACAGAAGCAGAGCATATACAACTCAATAAAATCCCACCCTCAATGACAAGAAGCTGAGTAAGAACATTAAGATAAATGCATGTCTGTCTGGCAAAAATTCAGAGGGGAAGAAGAAGGAAGACAGCTGTAGCTAATGTATCTGGAGTTTCCTCTCCAGTTCTTTTATTACCTTAATTTAAAATGAGTTTAGTGCTAATAAAGTTTCTAAGCAAAACAAAGTTTCAGATTAGAGACAAGAGTTTGATTGTCTGGGGAAAAAGGCTGATGACTGCACAGGATCCAGCCCTCTGTTCAAGCACAGAATTAGATTAGTTAGAGAATGTTAGCTTTTTCTGCTGCAGAGAATAGTAAACAAACATCTTTCTTGGCTTCACCTACTCACCTTAGTTATATGCATAGGGAGCTCAGTAATTATATCTGCTGTGTAAGGGAAATAGCGACATCCTCCACTCTGTGGCTTTATCTTTTCAATATGTGGCTGGCTAGGAAATAAATACGTATGCTCAGTGGAATTAAGAGAAAAGCCTGATGTTGACATTACTGTGTTCAAGAGATTGCAGTTTTGGCCAAATTAAATAGGTAATTGTGTTAACTTGTAAAGAGACAAGATTCCCAAACTCGATCTTTTTCAAATCAAATTATTATTGTTAATAATTGTAATAATTTTGTCTTTCTGCTAACATGTTTTTGCATGAGGGCATCCCATTTGACCTTTCTCAAATGTCAGCAATAATATTTAATATGAATATGCTTCACAGACACTTTAAACACTCATATAATATTTAATAATAAAAGATAATAATCTTGGTATTTGTACTCAAAATGTCACTGAATATTGCATGAACAGTGATCATGCTGGCTTAATAGCAAGGTGTATCTCCAAACCCTGATACTATCAGATAGCTTAAAAAATTAGTATAGAAGAGAATTGTTGCTTTCATGGTCTTTGTTGTTTAATTACTGAGTCTTTATAGAACACTTTCATTTTAAGGAATTTGGTCATAGGGATCTGTCTTCAATAATTACCTGGAGATATGCAAAATGGAAAAGGAAATCTTAGTTCCTTCTATCAATGAAGATGATCTTAATGCTTTTAGATTCTAAAAGTTCCTCGGAATGAGTACATTGGAGACCACATCCAGTGAAAAACCTAACCTCAGGAACCTAGTTCCCAAATGAACTAGGTATTAAGGCATTCCAAACAGGTAGAAACCTCAGATGGCTGACTTGGCAAAAAAACCCCCCACAATTTAATTGACAAGATAGTTACAATGAACCAGTATCACTTACATGCTGCGTGTTAAAAGAAAAAGAGTTCTGAGTCAAATTCTCTAAAAAGCTTCTCCATCCACTTTTCTTAAATCAGAGTAGTCTACCAATGGAAGGTTCCTACAATCACTGTTTTTGGTAGAATTAAGTAAGACTCATTGAGTCCATCTAAAACTTGAATTCTGAACTAAAAGCCTTCTCTTTTACTTTTTGAGGAAAATGGGAGACCTATTTTTCAAGTTTTCCACAGATTTAGGACCTTTAGATTCACATATCCAAAGAATTCTGTACCCACTGGCTTAAAGGGAAAGAAAAACCACAAAACTTATGTGACCAAGAGGAAAAAACATAGGAAAAGGGATGAAACATGAGCCTACCAACAGCATATTTTCTAAGGATTATGAATGTCTGAACCTGAAATTGCAAGGCTTTGCACTTTAATATAAGGAAAATAGTATTTGGATTAAACAAAAAAAACCAAAAAAACCCAAAACAACAAAAAAACAACCAACAAACAAACAAAACCAGAAAGAGAAGCAAATGAAAAATAGTGCTTAGAGCAAGAATGAGGCTCTGCATCTCTCTTCATGAGTGCTCTTGTTGCTACTTAATAGTATTATACACTTGTCTATATTGAATTCCATTCTTTTGTAAAGAATAACTTAATTCCTGTTGAACTGAGCAACTGCCTGTCCTGTCCTGGAAGCTTCTGTGTATTGTGCTTGTGAGCTGGGCAGGTACAACAAGTTTGAAGGAATGATAACAACTCAGATATTGTACATGACAGATCTTCTGCTAAAATAGATGCAGAACATTTTAATTATGCTTATGCGAACATTTGGGATCCCTGAATATCCATCAACCCCAAAAGAATTTAAGTGGAAAAAGGACTTTCTATAGGACTCATTGAGGAAAAAAAATGTTAAAAGGAAGAAAGATCTATGGATCATGTAAACATCCATCACATGGCCCTCAGGATATTTATATCATCATTTGCTGTGGGTTAACCTTCATAGACAGCTTCTCGCTCACTCCCCCTCAGTGGGATAGGGAAATGAATTAGAAGGGTAAAGGTAAGGAAATTTGTGAGTTGAAAACAAGGCAGTTTAATAGGTAAAGCATAAACTACACATGCAATCAGAGCAAAATAGGGAATTAACTCACTGATTCTCATTGGCAGTCAAGTGTTCAGCAATCTCCAGGACAGCAGGGCTTCATCTCGGGTAATGATTATTTGGGAAGACAAACACCATGATGCTGAACATCCTCCTTAGTCCTTCTTCCTCCAGATGTTTTTCTGAGTGTGATGTCATATGCTATGGGATATCCCTTTGGTCAGCTGGGGGCAACTGTCACAGCTGTGTACCCTCTAACCTTCTTGTGCACTCTCACCCTGCTTGCTAGCAGGGCAGCGTGAGAAACAGAAAAGACCTTGATACTGTGTGAGTAATGACAATTTTGGTCACTAATCCAAAACACAGCACTGTACAAGATACTATGAAGAAAACTAGCTCTATCCCAGCCAAAACAAGTACATCTTTCCACCTAAATGTTGACAAATTTCACAAAGTTCAAACCAACAGATTAAATTAAGGGAGGAGATATAGAGACTGAAGTTATCTCTAGTCTCCATCTGACTAAGCAATAGAAGTACAGTTACACTTCCTAGTATTTCCCAGTCAAACTACCTGAGGAGATCAGAGGGAAATGTAAGTAGAGAGTTAAATAAAACTGATATTATTATGTCAATCTTGATATGAAATTAATTGAAGGTATTAAATGGAAGCATTCTGTTAGATGTTCTTTCTGGAGGTACATAGAGACTGGTCTATCCCAGAATTCAAGAAGATTGTTGTCTCTGAGGCCCATGAGGCCCATAGACAAACCTGATTTCAGTTATATGTCACTAGTTTATGTATCTGGATGTTTTCTGGGAGTTTCCTCAGTTGTCTTACGGATTTCTTAAATAAAGTCTACGACCTACTTGTCTGCTATCAAGAAAGTAATTCTTTACCAGAAAGCAAAGCACATACATCATTAGCATTTAATTAAGACACCGCATATGAAAAACAAAGCAACAAACAAATAGAATCTCTTGCCCCAGGCAATAATTACACCACCTGGAAAGCAGGAATAGATAACTCCTTAGAGTTGCTGGAAAACTCTTCAAACTTCCCATCAAAGGAGGTTCTGGTTTTGTGATACATATTTTCCTGCATATCTTAATGTTTTCCATTATTAATTATCCTATTCTAAATTCATGGAGACTGGATTATAGTATGGCTGGGTAGATATTTACCAATAATATAAAATTGATTTATGACATGCTATGATATTTGTATAAAATAAATGGGCTGTTAAACTGTGATATGTATGTTTCTATGTGGGTAAAGGAGACAAAATTGTTAAGTACATTACACTTGTTATCTAATGTGAACATTTGTTGTAATGACCTTCTTACACAACATTTTTTGTAGCTGGAGGAAGGAGCATGGGTGCTTTGCTGTCAATAGACAAAATAGATTTTCTTATGTTAAGATGTCTAGTTAGTTTATTACAATTTCTTGGGCTTCTTCCCCTCAACTTGTGCTATTGAAATAGCTTTTATGCAGAAGGTGCTCTTTTTCTCCATCTTTTTTCTTCTCTTTCTGATGGACAAGATCTTTTCCAAGATAAAATGAGATGGGAGACCCATATTATTTCTCCTTCTGACTGAGTGTTCACTATTCAGAAAGGTAACAGACTGTGGTTTACTCTCACAAGAAGCTACTTGTGTTAGTAGTTCACTAAAGCCTGGAACTAGAAATTGAATATGCTTCGTGACTTAGTGGGATTTTATTATTATTTTTTTCTCCTAATAAGAGGAAAAGAGACCAGAAAAAACTGAATTTCACCTCTAAAACAATTTTTCTTTGCTGTGCAGAAAAAATGTTGGAGAATTAGATGTACAATAAAGCATCCAGAAGTGTTTTGGACATGAAAAGTCATGTAAGAAAAAGGAGGGATGAGTAAGAAAGAAGAAATACTTGTTTACATGAGAATCTCTCTTTTTTTTTTATTGGAAAATTCTCTTTTATTTAACCTTTTCAAGGTGCAGAAGAAAACATGTCTCTCCATAGTCTTTTTTTTTTTTGGAATAGTGAACGGAAAGTACAAAGGAAATACATATATCTATCATGTGTGTGTGTGGATGGGTGAGTGTGGGTGAGTATACACGTGACATTCAGACTTCTGTCACATGGCTGTCATTTGGAGCATCGTATAATGTAATCACTACTTTTGGGGGACTGTCCTCATGAAATGAAATCAACCAATTCTTATTTTATTTATTAAATCTAAGAATAAGATTGGGTCAGTTAGCTGTAGTATCAAATAGAGACTTAGTTCAGTAAGTAGAAGACAGGTAATTAACAATGAAATAGGGAAGACTCGATATTTAGCTGTCTTTGCAGAAGTTCTTGAATTTAGCAGCAGAAAGATTAAAAAAATCTTACAAGTAATGTTAATATTAAGTTAAAACTGCATGAAGAGAGAAAGAGAACACATCAGAATATATTCTGACACGCACTTTCATTCAAATTTGTTTGAAGTTACATTGTTTATGTAACAAACTCCAAAATGAATAAAGGAGTCTGGTATATGGTGTGCACAAAAAAAAAAAAAGAATACCATGCAAATAAGAATTAAAAAAAAAACGAACTGATTTCTGCAAAATAGTTAGCCTTGAAATCTGCTTTTGCTAATTGAGAAATCAAGTTTACAGGAAAGAAAATAAAATAAATTAAGAAAGGGACAAATAAAACCTTATTAAGTATGAGAAGCTCTGAACATTGATCAAGACTCCAGAAGCAGTCATCTCCCAAGAGATACTAATGGGAATGGGAACAGAAATTAGAGAAGCCAACAGAATACCCTTATTTGAGAAGAACCCTAGGGACACAGCAGGAAATTAAAGACCAAATAGTTTAACTTCAATTTGCAGGAAAGTATTAGGAACTATTTTAAATCACCAGATCAGAAAATGCTTAGAGAAGCACAACTTGATTAAGCAGAAGTTGGAATAGGAAGGTTATGCCTTACTAAGTTGTTAGTTCTACGAGACTATCATTGCCAAAGCAGACAAAGGAATTGCAGTGTAGACATCATATTTAACAGCTGCTCAGAAAGGTTTTTAATATCAGAGGTTGTGTAAGGTGCAGAGTCATTGAACGGGGGAGAGTTTGCAATATTAATTTAAAAGAAAATGGCTAAAGAACTAAAGGACAGAGAAGAAACCACTATAAACCTGGAACAATATCATTTGGGGAAAGGAAAAAAAAAGAAGACAAAAAAAAAATGTGATCCCATAGAAATAGCTTCTGATCTAGTGCCTGGAAATTTAATACGCTGGGTTCAGGATGAGATAATACAAAGACCTTGTACTGTATATAAAATTCTATAAATAAAAGAAAGGTCAAAATTTAATAAACTATCTCAAAATATTTTATAAAACTTTTTTGTATCACGGGCTTTTCCCTCCAACTTCTAACGGCAAAGCAAAACTGTGATGGAAGTACAGTCCATCTCTCTTTGTGATACTCACCTCATCCTACAGTATGATATAGAAGTGCCAACAGATGTGCTTTAGGTTTTGGTAAGGGTTATAAATGTCAGCGTAGATCAGGAAAAAATAAAATTCACTGTTCAAAAAGCAAGTTGTATTCTTCTGTCTGTTTCTATATATGTTAAATGTATTTAAGACTTAAAAGTAAAAGTAAAAAAGACCACCTCATCTTAGAAGAAAGATAAAACCAAAACAAAACAAGAAAAAAACAACCAACCCCAAACCACTCATGTTAAACGGAAGTGAAAAGACCACTTGCATCTTGCTCTTCATCTCTTTGGAAGACTGATGCGGTTTTTACCTGCCAGAAGTTTCTAGTGAAGATGTCAATAATATCTCATGCGTAGCCTGAAAATCGCTGAGATCCGCTTTTTTTCTTTTTCTTTGTCTTTAGCCTGATGACAGTTACTTACAGTTACAAAAGAGAAATTGAAAAAAAAATTCCTTCTGGATTTGTGGCCACTGGACTGTCAAAAGATTTGGAAAAATAAATTATATCATAGCATTTTTAGTCCTAGAATAATATTTCATACATATAAAAAAAATCTCAGCAAAATTCCTGCCTAGCTTCTGATTTGAAATATTTTTTTTAATATTTGCATAATATTTTGAGACAGGGAAATTATGATTACTGTACCAGAGTGATACATGCTTTTAAAAGAAACAAAATAGATTCTTATCTGTCTTTAACACACCCAACTTCTCTCCTCTCCATGGGCTGCACTGTGGATATCTGGTCTGACTTGGTCTCCTCCACACACTGGAGGAGTCTCCTCTAGTCCTTAAAGAGAAAGCCCATTGCAGCCCAGTACGTTTTTTCCACCACTACTAAAAGATCACTGTTTTTTTACTTGGAAGTGCAGACATGTCAGGACTAGTCTGGGCTTGCCTTGTCCTGAGCTTATTTTTGATTGTTTCAGCTGTGATTGCAATTGCCTTGTGGCCAGATAACCACTACCTTGTGTTAATTAAGCTTTCACTTATAGGAATGACATAATAATAAAAACAATTCTGTAGAGACTGAATTGTCTACAGCTCTAAAATAAAAAATGGTATGGAATAGTGAAGACACAGGATGATAGAGGAGGTCCCACAAAGGCAATGTTGTGAATCAGGTGAAACTGGTTTAGAGATAAAAAAGAAAGCAGAAAATTGAGTGACTGTGAAATGATGAAAAGAAGGGACACAAGAACTCCAAGCGGACTCCACAAATGAAGTGGAAGAAAGGTTTACTGCTAATATCTTCGCATGGTTATTTTGACAACTCAGTTTGGACACCTAGTTTCTCTTGATTTGGGGGCTTGGTTTCTCCAAAGTTCTTCTCAAGTTTTTTTGGAACTTGATTCTCTCTTGGTTAGGGAGGAAATTATGCTGTGCAATTCTTTCCACTGGGTTAATGGAGAAGTGTAGAAAGTGGTAGCTTCTCCAGCCAATTATCCAAATCCTCCAGACAATTTATTCTTCTTGCATTGTTTCTGCTCTCTTTAGCTCAGCTGTATATAAGCTGTAACATCTCTCCTTGTATCAAGAATTTCTGATGGTCAAGAGTTTATGATATTGACTTGGAAAGCTACTGTGTGAAGGAGTTTAACTTGGATAGTGAGTGTGAAGATTTTATTGACTTAAGCTGTGATGTTCAGGAAAAGATGGGCAATCGTGAGGCTCATCTGGACACTGCATAACTCAAAAATTTGGTGACTCCTGTCAAGACATCAGTATATTGATATCAAAGACAGTTATTTGAAACATTTTTCCTAAGTCAAAGACACACTTTTCCTGTGTCCAGAAAAATATTACGAGTGAATTTCTACGAATATAGACTTATATGTCACCAGTTGCACTTAGCTGTATGGAGGTGTTGATCTCTTTTTGTTACAGAAGTTTAAATGAAATGGCATGAAATCTTGAATTATATTGCCTCTGTATGCTATAGGTTTAGCATCTACTAAAGACTAAACAAGTCATTCTGCCTGATCCTCAGTACAGTTAAAATGGTATCACTTTGTGGTTTATGTACTCTGTACAAAATACTGTCATGTTTCACACTTTCCTTAAAGTTGTTTTTTTTTTCCTTCTGTTTTCCACTTGTCTGGGTTAGGAAAGCGCTACTGGAACAAAATGTAATTAACATTCAATTATTCAATGTTCTGGGATGGGATGAAAACAAATTTCTTTTCAGGAGAAAGATAGTTCTCTTGGGGATTTTCTCAGGAGCAAAACATTGAGAGTTTTCTGAAATAATACATTACCATTAACAGTACTAGAATGTAGGTTCCTGTATCATATACTTGAAAGAAAACCCTCAGCTGACCTGGAAAATAACTTTTCAACTAGCACTCCTTTCGAAGCAGGACATGGAAAGAAATAAAAGCTATCTTGTTGCTAGCATAAGTCCTCTGCCAGTAAATTATCTGTAGCCAAAGTGGAGACCTGTGACACCTGTAAATCATAAATATCCTAATTAGGATATCATTAATATTAGCTTCCCTTGCTCATGAGTGTAGCGTACTGAAATAGTCCAATTAACAACAGCATATAAACACTTTGCAACACTGTGATTGTATAGCCAGACATAATTTTACTGTGTGAATAGTGAGCAATGTGACCACCAAAATGTCAGAGAGCTGTAATTGCATACAAAAGGCATCAAAGTAAACAAAAATTACCAGACAAAGAACATGATAAACACAAGGAACTGCAAATAGGCAGAATGTCCTCATGAATATGCAAGAAGAATGACTACTGAGAGAAAAGGAAAACAAGACAAGCAATATTGGGAGCAGATGAGACACCACCTCCTACTCCCCCTTTGGGGATGGAGAGCAATAGCATAAAAGCATCAGGTATAAAGAAGGAAAATTAGAGAAGAAAGACAACGAGCTCACTTTGGCTTTGATATCTCTCATCAAACAGCTTCCAAGACCAATTGCCCAGACCTCAATGACTGAGAATCACCAAGGACTGCAGCCATAAGATATGAGCTTCGTGGTACATTGGTAAATTATTCCTAAAATTAACAACCACAAGTTTTCATGGCACCACAAGATGAAAATGGCAATGTCACATCTTTGGTCTCTTTCCTTTCTGTAGTAGAAAAGATTTTGACCCTTTGCCCTCTCCCAGCAGCCAAGAAGATGCAAGACAGTGATTAGAAAAAAATTGTAAAGCAGACAGGAGAAAGGGAGAGGGCTTTTTAAATAGAGGTAAAAACATGCAGGGAGGAAAGAAAGTATTTGCTGAAAGTATGTCCATGCTTTGGGGAAAAAGAAGAGGGCAGTTCAAGTCAAGACATGTGAGTACCAGAGCCCTGGGCTGGGCACACAGAGAGAGAAGTACCTGCAGTAATTCTCAATCTTCTGAAAACTTACTGGTTTTCAGATCTTGCCTCTTACTATCTGTGGACAGCCCGTCTCCTGCAACCAATAGAGCGATAACCACAAAATAAACGTTTGTTCCTTTTATATATTATATAAATAATATGTGTGTGTGTGTTACTTGTATATATTGTATTTCCAGTACATTGGCAATGATGGTTAACTTCATTTGGTTAACTTTTTTTTGTTTTTAAAATGGTAATGAGAAATTTGGATTAGCCTTAGTCTCAGAAAGTTTAGACTTTAAAAAAGGGCCTTTGCAAACAAAAGACTTTGCTCATATATCAAGTGGATATGACTATCTCATACGCAAGGCCTAGTATAGCAAGCACATCTGGGAATTCCTACTAAAACAATGAAAAGTGATGAAATGCCCAGTTTAACCATTCCCTTATGTTTCAGCAGAATCAAGAAGTTCTTTGTGATCAAAATCTTGTCTGCTATGTTCTTGATTGCCAGTGGAAAGTTACATATGTAATGAATCCTACCCTTAGAAGGGGTAGAAAACAAAAGCAATTTCTCTCTAATATTGTAGGTAACCGATCTTTTTAAAAAATCTGTTCACCACACTTAAGAGTTGAATTGCTGTATTTTTGTGGATGCAGTCACCTTTTAACATCTCACTACATCCTAAGTGCCTTGTCTATGGTCACATTTCAAATTTGGCAGGACTATAAATATGGCCAGGCTTTCCTAACCTCTTATCTTTTTCTTTGTCACATTTTCATTACCTCATTCTTGACTAGTTCCAGCAAAGTGCAGCTCCATATATCTCCAATATTAATTCTGAGCCCATGTGCCACATTGTTGAATTACAAACATAAGAGGATGCAACTTCTCTGAACACTTCATAAGTTACTTCCTTTTATTTGATCTACTCTGGCTTCTACAGAATTATTCATTGTGGTTCATTCTTTACTAGCTGGACTGAAAGTTATTTTCGGATCTGGACAAATCTTGTTCACTGGTTGGTTGGACTGTCATAGCTATAAATGTCAGGGGTGGTGGGGGAAGTAGGGAAGAAAAGAAAAAAAGCCTGTGGCAGCTGACATCCCCAAAAAATGGTGTATTTAAAAGACAGATATTTACCCTACGGGAGAGGAATGCATATCTGGCTAAGAGGCAACTATTGCATAGTAAGCCGTAGTGATTCATTAAATCTAGGAATATGCAAGGGAAAAAATATCCCAAATGATTCAAAGGCATATAGACTCCTGGAGGGGTTCCTCAAGATACCTAGTTATGGCACTCCCTCTTGTTTGGTATAGATGTTTGTGTGATAGTAAGCATAATAGTTGTAACTTGATTTAAAAAATTCTTCATATTTTTTTTAACTCCGAATTTATACATGTTATGTCCCTCATCCTGTAAGAACACGTGGATTGTGTGATTTCCTAAGTATCATAGTGTTCTGTTGTTTGTATCATAAATACTTTTCCTAATAATTTTACTGAAGGAAATATTGTAATCCAAATGAGTGAAAACTGCACACTGTTGTTTGGGTTGAAAGATCCCTTTCAATAATTGCATGTTGAGTACTTTCTGGTTCCTGGCATTGTATGAATGCTGATTCTGTCTTCCATGACCTGACCATTGCTGGGAGTATTTTCCATTCATACCCTCTTCAGTGCTTCATGGGATTATTTCCTAAGACCAATGCTTAAATGTTATAAAATAAATACAAAATATGAACTCATATTACACATCACAGAATCACCATAGTTGGAAGGGACCTCGGAGATCATCAAGCCCAACCTCAAAAAAAAAAATTACAAAAATTATGTAACAGATTCTGATTTTCACTGTCTCCTCAAAGTCCTACCTCATTCTTTTGTTGCACTTTTCAGTGGACTTTTTGCTTGTTTCTCCATCTTAATTCTTATAAAAACAATATGCAACCTGATAAGTCTCACACACACTTTGTGAAGATTGCTTATATGATCCCCTCTTCCCATTCTCTCACCGCAGTTCTGGCATCCTGAATTTTTGCAAGATGCTAAGTTCTTCCACAGGCCTTGAAATGAGAGTTCCTCTGACTGGTGATCAAGTATATGGTTCCAGGAGCTTCAGGGACACTGTGACGTCCTCGTCCTCAACAAAGCGCTGGAAGAGGATTCATTCTGAACTGGAATGCTACAGCCTTGTGACTCAAATTGGAGTGTATCCTGTGGGTGGCCCAATAAATTGTTCGTATAAGAAACATATAAAAAGGTTTACTCCATTACAGGGGGTATCTCATAATCTAGTGCATGTATAAATTTACATAAAATGCATATATGACCTTCTCCATAAGACTGAGAAGCTGACATTAGTTGCAGTAAGCAAAAAAAATTTCCCTTAAGGGTAACATATACTTCCATGAGATGGGAAGAATATCATTTCAGCAGTTTAAAAGTATCTTCTATGTCTTAACTTATGATTTAAACCTATAATCTTGGATTGTGTTAGTTTACTGAATCAAATCAGTAATGGCTCATCCTACATTTAAGCCTCCAACAGTATTACAATTGACAGAGAACAGTAAAAGGATTACAGATCTAAGTGATCATCAAGATATAATAATATTTTTTTTCCAGTCACAGTTGCAGGAAAGCTGTCTCCTACATAAATTAATAATAAAAAAATGCAGTAAAAAAAAATATTTGGAATACTGGATGGCAGAAGGCACAGAAGATGGCCAAACAGCAAAATGATAAGCAAGCTAACAAAAGAAGGTTAAAAAATCGTAGTATTAGGAGATAGACCTGTTGTTATTTGATCCTCAGTCTCTCTCTAGCTTTTTCTGCAGTAAATTTAAAAAGTATTACTTTGAAAAACTCATTTAAAAAGTATTAAAAATTTTGAAAAATAAGGAAGGCTATAAAGAAAGAAACACATAGGTTAGCTTGAGGAAAGAACACCAAAGCCAGCATGTCTATAGTGTTTCATTATTTACTATTCACCACCATTATAATGGGGAGAGAAGCCAGAAATGATAAAAGGACAGTTTACGCTTCATAAATTGTGATATACCAGCATATTTATCACTAATATTCAGAGACGGTATAAGATGCTATCTTGCTCAAGAAAATATCAACACGATTACAATATATAGAGATAGTTCTCCTATTAATTCTGATGTATTATAGCACATGAATTCACAAAAGAAGTTAGATTGACTAATTAAAACTTTATTCTATGTAAAACTTGAAAAATGAAATTGCTGCTCAGCCTTTCATGTTGTTTTCTGACAGTCAGCAGACAACTTCAGACTAGCTTGAACTGTCAAAATAATTTATATATATTAAATGTCAACGCAACTCAGGAAGAAGATAAAAATTTGCTTTCAATATGACATTTATATGCCAGTGCTTGATTTAGATATGCAGAGGTAGTAAGACATGTTAGCTAAAAGTAGTTATGCAGCATATTTCTAAACATGATGTCCCATTTATGTTCAAAATGATGTGGACTGAATCAATTAGGAGAAACAAGTGAGTTCCAAGAAGTATTTTAAAAAAGCTGCAGAGTTGCTTAGTAACCTGATGTTATACTTCATTTCCCAACAGAACTCTAAAGCTGTCAGACCAGTAATGGGGACCTCCCCAAGATAAATGGCACCTCATGTGCTTTGCCAAAACCATGACTATATTAAATATGTTATACCTATCTGTCAGCGGTTATGCATATGCATATACTAATACATGCAATAGGACAGTTATCAAAGAATATGACTTTTACTTGCACTTTGTCATAAAAATCCCATACTTTCCCTCCTTAAATGCATTATCTTGTCAAAAAGGAGAAGGCACTGAATCCAGAATGCCTAAAGGGAAAATTTTAATCCGGCTCTTTCTTAGTGCTATATTTACCTGACATCAGCTTTGTTCTTCCTTGACAGTAATCTACCATAATCTACTGTATGCATCTTAGCCTTGGAAATTTAGCTTTTTCTGCCTGAAACTTCTTTGAGAACCCTAAAGAAGTCATCATGTAGTAGTCTTGTATCATAGGAGTTTGCTTTCACAGAATGGCAAAATAGATGTGTCTTAAATTTCAGTGAAAATTCAAACTGCCAGAGTCTGATGTGAATGTCATTTAGTTACTCAAAATACTTTAAAAAGAGGGAGAACATAAAATATCTAACATAATAGGATCAGCTTGTCTGTTGAGGTGACATGGACTGTTGAAGTTAGTCCAGCTATGTTAATTAAATTTACTCCAGAGTTCAGCCAATTCGATTTTTTTTTTCCATAAAATATAATAATGACATATTTACAAAGAAAAACAACTAAATAGAACAGAAGGTTCTTGTCCTTTTTAAAAAGTACTTTCTTGAATTCAATCCAAGTAGCTTTCACACCCTCTTCTGTTCTTAAGCAACTTAAGTGCTCCTGAAAATCTCCTTTAAGTCCACAGTTTGTTGTTCACTTTTCTAAATGGCAGAACTAGGACAAGATAGTTCACAGTGCTGAAAATGAAAGCAGTCCTAAAATATACATGGAGAAAGATTTAAATTGAATTAATTTAAAAAAAAAAAA
>VXAK01015979.1:0-23563 GCA_013399435.1 Arenaria interpres
AAAGACAAAAGACACAAGAGAACTTGACTTTTTCTGTCACTAGTTCTCGGGATTTCATAACTAACGTAGTTGCAGTAATGTGTTTTATTGGAGAAGGCTACAGACAAGACTTTTTGAATTTGATTCCAAACATAATGTATAATTGCACTGCATTGTGAAGTGCTAAATACCATTTTCACAATATTCCCAGGTTGAGGAAATTTGAGGGGGAAAAACCCTCTGACCTTGGTAAGCGTAGAAACAGATAAAACAGCTTATTACAGATACTGATGAATTATCATCAGCTAATTAAGGTATTCCACAGTATTTTCATGGCTAAGGTAAATATTTAAGTTCTAATGATTCTGTGTTTCATTAAGGAAAAAACTGTAAAGCAATGGATAGTCCAGATCTTGCTTACACTCAGAATGTTGCAGGGCTATCTACCACAGCTTTTATAAACAGGCATGTTGCTTGTTCAAGTTTCCACATTGTTAACTATCGCATTAGTTGTAGGCAGTGTCTGGCAGCAGATGCCATTTTTTGTCAGAATCCTTACAGTGGGGGTGTTAACACCTCATTTAAGGTTCTCTGCTGTAAGCTTTGGAGAGAAGACAGTTGTTAAGAAATGTAGACCATTATAGGAGAATCATGTTTTATCCTCAATACAGTATAATTTCTAACAAGTTATCAGCATATCTGTGGTTGTATAGCAGGGTGATTTCATGAGAAAAACTCTGCTGGGAACTTTAGGAAAGCATTTTGGTTTAGCCTGAGTCAGGGCTAGGAGTTATCCAACACAGAGTAATATTCTGTGCTGATTGGTAAAGTGGTATTTTAAATATGCCTGCCAATTCTCTGTTAGTATTAAGAAGACGACATTGAAGGAGGATCTAAATTGCTTTACCATGCATTGTTCTACTGCCAGAATGAAAGACGAGTTAATCCTAACAAGTTAATGACACAACAATAAGAAAAACAGAATTAGATCATCTTTATTTAGGGTATCTAGCTGCTTTTCATAAATTTGTCAAACTGGAACTCAGAGGGTTTGAAATCTTGCATTTAAGACATGCTTCTGAAAATAAGCATGGGAACTTAAAGAAAATATTGACACATAGGTGTTGTGCTTGGTTACTGCCTGTACGATCTGCAATGGAATGTAAGTATAGTTCATCAAAAGTAGCCAAAGGACAAGGAAAAGGGTTTTTATAAAAAAAAAATTAAGCTAAATATATGAGTGGATAAGCTTCCCAGGCTTTGATGTAGCAGGCTTTTTATATGAGGTTTGTTCTGCCAGTTCTGAGCAGGAGAGAGTATGCATGTCAAATCCTTTTCCAAACAAGCCTCTCTGATTTCTGCCAGAGAACCGGCCTTACTAAAGCAAGGCAAAATTAACCCTTCTTTAAGAAAAAAACAGCCTTATGTGACTTGAAGCTCACTGAAATGATGCTTCTAATAATAGATATGGATTTAGGCAATTAAATAAATTATGCCATTGTTTCAAAAATGAGATAAGGCCAATTCAGAGCAAACTTTCAAGTCACTAGAACAAACCGCAATTTCCCAAATTATCACTTAACTTTTCTGAAGAAATAATGAAAAAGTCAGTTAACAATTAATGACATTTTATGGCTGAACATCTGCCCCCCTGAAACTTACTGGTAAAATGTGAGGTGGATAAATGTGTTTCTTTGTGTTCTTTTACTATTATCATACAATTAACGTTGGTATAAGTAATGGCATAAGTAGTAAAACTTAGAAAATATTTACCTCTTTGTTATAAATATTAGTATAGTATGTTATGTCCTCCTTTTGTGGCAAACAAAATTCAGAACAAAAGAACAGCTTTGAAAGATAAAATCTGATCCTCCTGAAAAAGGCATGCACATACTAAGAACCCCTGCTGAAGTCACATCTAAATCCCAGGGAAAGAGCAAGCTCTGGACTGCCAAGCATTATCAGGCAATATTTGGAATGAAACATTTGGATTCAGTGCTCTGGATAACGATATTCTGCAAAGCTTTTCAGACANTTCTGCAAAGCTTTACAGACAGAGGTTAAAATGTAATGACAGATGAGGACTAGTATGATTTTAGCATCTTGTGAAACCAGTGACTGGGGATTTGGACAACATAAATGTAACTTATTAAAGGAAATACTAAGGGTGGGAAATGGCTGTTTGTATGCAACTTGTTGCGTACCACTTGTAGATTTAATGTTTACGCACCCATGGAATGTTTCAGAAAAACATTGGGAAACTGCATCAGCTTTTTGCCAACAGAAAATGCAGAACAGCATTATTTAAGGACAGAATAACATTTTTAAGAGTACAGATATCAGACAGTAATTTTATCAGCTTTGTATGCTGGCTGATGGTTGTTGACCTTGCTGAAAATATGTAGCAAATACTTTGAGTTCTCTGTACCCATAAAAGCTCTTGCTTTTAGTGAAGTCCATATGCTTTTAAAGATAGTAACCAGTTCTAATTATTGCTTTTATACCACCTAGTATCCTCTGTGAATCAGAATCTATTTTTAGATATGGTCGAAGGATTTGTCATAAGCTTTTGGAAAACACTTGGTTTACAGCCCAAGTATTTTATTTCTTTAATTTGTGGTCAGAAAGAAGGTTATTTTTCTTCCCCAATACAGGAGAAACACTTAAACTTCAAAAAACGTAAATGCGAGAGAAATATTGTCTCTAAAATGAGAAAGAAGTATAATAAACATAAGATATTGAGTATTTTATCTCTGATATAAATGCAAAAACAATTCTGAAAAGACAAAGGTATTTTTGTAATTTTTCAATGTCAAACTTTACAAATATCCAAACCATAAACTTTCAGATCCCTATTTTCGTTTGCAATGACCTGACTCTGATTTTCTTTGGCTTCAGTGGAATATCCACTTAATACCTTATGTGTATGTAGCTGCTTGGAAACAGATTTTAAAACCCAGTAATATTGTAGGTTATTTTAGCCAGAAATTCAAATGGATTTTGTTCTTGTTTGATACCACTAAATCTTTTCTTTTTTTTTTTTTTTTTTTGTTGGAGGGGGANTTTTTTTTTTGGTTGGAGAGGGATAGACTTTTGTAAGACTATTTGAAATGAACTATATATGTTAACATGAAAGTAATGAAAAGGGCTTTTTCAGATACTAATCATTTAATCTCTTCTGAACATTTGCAGACCATAGTAATTATCTTTAAGTTCCCAAAAGGTACTTTAGTCTTGTGCTGGTTGGAGTAGAACCCACCACATTTCTTACCAATCCTCAGAGCAATGATATTACACACATCTTCCAGAATGTGGAAATAATAGGGTTATCAAATCCTTTCTTTTATGAACAAAAATTATCTAAAATGTAAGTTGGTTAGGTTTATGGTTAGGATAGTGGGTAAGACTGTATGCATGTGTGTGTATGGATTCCTATGATAATCCTTTTAAAAGATTCCTACACTTAAAAATATTTTCTAATAGTCAAGAGGAAACCTCAATCTTACCAGTTTAGAAATGATGTATGAATGATAGTCATTGCACTCGGCATCTGATATGCTGAATGTGAGTTCATTTTCAGTTTTGTGGTATTTACCTGGAAAAGACTTTTGCTGTCATTTTGGTTAGTTAAGGGTGGGGGTTCTGTTGCTCTTGTTTTTCCCTTATTTGACAGTTGTACTGAATATCAAGCAGTGAAGCTGGTTCCAGGTTTATTGATGGACTAGATGTAGCATACTGCTACTTCAAGAGTACTAGGATGTGTGCATCTAATTCTTCACAGACTCAAAATTATCAACACTTGACCTTTCTCTCTGGGCTTTGATTGCCAAACACTGTGTTTACAGCTACCTCCTCAACATCACTGCCTCCCAGGAGCAAATCTGAAGTACACGCTGTCTCTCCACTGGGGTAGAAACAGTGTCAATTTGACTATACAGTTGATGGATCAGGAGACCTACTAAGCTAAGGCCCTGCCAAACTTGTTCCATTAAACCATCAAAAATGACTATTTTTTTTTCTCCTTTTCTCTGCTACAGGAAAACTCTGGTTGCAGATTGAGAGACTGTTAGTTGCTAGATTAACTGCATGGGTTAGCTCTATCCTGTACACGGGAGGAAACTTGAACATCACTCAAATGCCTGGCACATCTTTTGACACTTCGCATGAGGTTTTCACAGCTCACTTCATTTGATCAATTAAGTTTTGCCATCTGTTTATCTTCAGTATGTCTTGAGTGTGAGTCTCACTGATGAAGCTGGTTTCACACGGTCATTTAGAGGTCGGTCTTCACACAATCTGTTAGAAGTCAGTTTGTAGTCATCTAATCTAAGCTTGCTGAACTGGAGTGAACCTTTTTTTTTTTTTAATAAGCATTATTTATGACAAAATAAGGCTGCCAAAGCAACACAGAAAATGTAAAGCTGTGATAGCCCATTAGCAATTTCTGCAGTGAGCCTAAATTATGTTGAATTTTTTGGCGGTGCACAGTTGCGAGGTCACTTTTTTATGAGAATATTCTTAAAAAAACAACAAACTACATTTGTTACACTCTTGTTTTACCAAACTGCCAAAAGATGTTTCAGGGAAAGCTATCCATTTAAAACCGGTTTGTTCAGCTCAGTCAGTTTGAGTCAGCCAGCCAAAACAAGGCAGGTTACTCCAAATCACTGTAAACATGCTCTGGGAAGGAGAAGACAGTAGTTGTTTCTTGACCAATTAATTGCACGCGTTCAGTTATTATTTTTAGTGGGCGGTTGTAATAACCCAGTGACCCACAAATACCCCATGGAAAGCTTAAAAAAGTATTCTGTTTCAAGAACGTTTTTACTGTACACTGTATAGCTTTTGTTCTTTCATGGAATTTTTAATGCTAAGAATAATTTCAGAGCAAGAGATCCTGATCATAGCAAGTAAAGGAGGTGCTTTAAACTAGCTGTAGCAAACCCACTTTTCTTAGATGGTTGGGAGCCTGAAAGGTTTCCAGCCTTCTGTAGCTACTATTGCTTTTTTTTTCCATAGGCTTTTTATGGATTCTTAGTGGTAGATAATATTAGTGATACACGCTCCAGGAGGCCTCTTCTGCTTTGGCCTACTTTCAACATGCCAGTACTGAAAGATGTGAGAGGATTAGTTTAGGCTGTGGTCTCATGTATGCACTTTCAACAAGCATAAGTCACTGCTGTTGTCACCCTGTTCTGGCCTCTTCTCAGCCAGCCTAGTCCCATGACGCTTCCTCCCTTGGAAAAGACAAGGACTCCGCCCCAGATGCCAGGTGAAAACTAGTAAAGGCAGCAGATGCCTCCATAAATGCTCGTGCTGGCACTAGGGTGGGGGCAGTGAGCAGCACCCTATTTAATGGCAATAATGCCACTTAAAACGTTTATCTGTGAAGCTGTGGCTTCAGAATTCCTGCCATTCCAGTGATGGTGACCTCCTGCCCAATAACTCTACTGAGAGAAATGTTTTTGTTGCTTTTGGGTTTTTTCACAAGATCAGAGTATAAATGGGTTTTAGTTTAACAGAAAAGACTTTTGGCTCAGGATCTTTATCTATGAGTTCATTTGCTCCTTCTGTTGCTGTTTTTTATTTCTCATCATGGATTTACAGTCCCTTGAGGTCTGGTAACTGAAAAGACAAAGCTGCTATAACAAGTATCCTAGAAAAACAGACTCCAAAGAAACACCTGCAACTGATTTATACTCCGTTAATGAGTTTCACCCCATCCTTCAGAAAAATACGGGGAAATGTTCACTCATTTGGGAAGAAGGAGAGTTGTAGGAACTTCCATAGGGATTGAGCAGTGTAATAGCACTGGTTTTTGCACTTAGCTTTTTGTCCTTTGTTGTTCCCTTTCCCGCCTATCCCCCGTCCTGTCCCTCTCCCCTCAGTTTTTGTCACTTCAAACATAGTAGCCTTTCCCCAAATCCTTTCCAGTTTTCCACTGTTTAATCAAAGCCAGACAAACCCCCTGACTATGAAAATTAGGGAATACATCTCTCCTTCAGGTCGAGTTTATCTTTCCTTCTCTTGTACAATGACAGTGCTATTGGGAATCTTGCATTGTGTGCTTTTAGTATCAGTTACTGATTTCAAAATTTCTCTCATGCAGCTGTGAATTTTGCTTCATGGGTCAACTAGTAACTGATTTGGGAGAGGAGAATAAAAAAAGTACATTGTGTGTCTCTGAGGTAAGAGAAATAAATAATTATTTAACAGAAATATTATTTCTGTCACCTCAGAATCTAAACACAAAAACATTTGTGTTAGCAGAGTGAGAAGCTATGGTGCCTAAAGAGATGAAGAAATGACTGAAAAAGAGGGGAAAAGACAGATTCCTAAAATTACTGATGGAAAATGTTTCTGTTCCACTTACTTAAAATTTCCATTCTCTGTCCCCAGCTACATGTTCATCTCCATCAGATTGTGCCAAGACCAATTGTTTGTGTGTGTGAGACACAGAATCCTCTTTAAAATGTGATAAAAATAGAAGCGCATTATCATCTATGAATATGACACATGATAATAATTCATATAGATTTATGGTGATTTCAGAGACATAGAGACATTTCACAAAATTTGTCACTGTTGTCAATTAAGGCAAATCAACCTTATATAAGGCATCAGACTGTAAGGCAAAAATAACATCTAATTACCTAAGTACCAACTGAGGTAAAATAGTTAAAAGTAGTCAAAAAATATGACAAATATTACTTTCCCCACAAGCTGATAATTTCTATTTTATATGTATCATTTACTCCTGACCTTACCGTTCTTTTTCTACAACTTATATTTGCAGCTTAGTGTTTTTCTCAGAATTTGAAAAAAGTAAACCAGATCAGATAAAATACGAACACAGTCACCCCAGCTCTTGGTCAAAAGCCTGGTGCGTGTACAAAAATGTTTAGATTTTTTTGTTTGTTAGCTGTCAAAATTCCATCCCCAGGCATTTTTTGGTTCTACCGTTGGACACAAGTATGCAATATCCCGAGCTTTTGAGGCCAGTGTCGCAAACGAGCCTGTATCTGTTTTTTCTGATCATAGCTCTGTTTTTGGAAACAAAGTACCAGATTTTTTTTTAAAAATGTACTTGTACAATTCCATGTAGTGTTTATACAAGTGCTTGGTCTAAACATCCATAAAAATCTCATCCATAAAAAAAGGGTATCTGTGTTTGGATATTTGTGGGTGGCTGCGATATGCACCCATGTGCATTGATACGAACTCTATTGCGCAGCTGGTTTTTCTCTTTTTAAATAAATGACTCTAAAACTGTTTCTTTACACAAAGCAAAAAGGCGCTACTCTAAATAGGCTTCCACAATGGCTTTCTTTTATGAAGCGGCAATGTAAAAAAGGATTTTCTTGGGCAGATGAAAAACACTGGGTGCTCCAGACAGAACAATTGAGTATTTCAGAATGAATTATTCTAACTTGCTGAACCAGACTCTTCTCCCTGTGGGCATGTATCTGTTTGCATATATTTATCAGTCTGCTTGGAAACAGAATGAGGAACACTCATGCATTGCCTTTTAGAGAAGAACCTGAATGAACCTTTTTTTTTATTATTGTATTAGGAAAAAGAGCATCCTAGGGAAGATTGTAGCTACTTACTGTAAACTAGAACGAGGCTTTAAAGGCTCTTCTTCCCACTGATTTTCACACAGCGTGAGTTGTTAGTTCATCTTTCCTTTAGATAATTCCAAGCTCCAGTTTAGCAGTGAAGCATACTAGAATTCACTGTCTCCAAGTTTAATCTCCCTAAGGGAAGTAATTCAGGAAGCCCATACTTTCTTGTAATTTCTTGATTGTCAGGCTCTTCTACATCTTTATTTTTGCTCATGACCACCCATGAAGCACTTCAAACTTAATCTGATTGCTAGGACTTTAACAATAGGTTCAAATGCTTCCAAAACTAAAACATTTTTCAAAATAATGGGTCAGACACGACACTTAATATTTCAGTAGCCGAGGTCTCATGAAAAAACCTACTGATTTGTTAAAGTTATGACCTCGTGGTCTCAAAATCAGATTAGGTCTGACAGTAAGAGTGGTACTTCACAGAGTACAGGCCCAGCTAGCAAGCACCACACGGAGCAGTTACAGCTTTCAACAGACTGCTGGAATTCTGTTCCTTTGTGACGAACTCTTTGTCCAGCAAAAACTGTTCCAGCATTTGACATAAAACAAATGCTTACTAGTCACTGTGAAAGAGGTTGCTTGCAAAGAAGTACTCGTTGTTCACACTGCTTAATGCACACAAAGGAAGCTATATTAGGAGGCCAGTCATACATCATCTCCTATGTGGTTAGTAAAGGGTGAAGCTCTTATAGGGGTTGCTTCAGATTATCGCAGAACCCAGGAGCACTTCAATGTCCAGGTGCCACATCAGACCAAGTCATGAGCAAGGAAGCCTGATTTTCATCTTCTCCTTTTTCTTTTGATGTTATTGCAAATCAATGTTATTGGTCATTTTCTGATTTCTAAGCTAAGTTACTTATAGGTCCCCCTCTTAGAACTCTGAATTGAAAAACAAAATACCAATACAGGTAACTTTAGCATAGTTTATCTGCTTCAAATAGTAATCATGTCAAAAGCCAAAAATATTGCTCAAAATAATGAATTTGTTATCCACATTTTCCATAATGAGGAAAATGGCATACTGTTTGTTTTTTCAAGAATATATTCAGGATCTAGGAATATAGTCTCTTCATTTAAAGCTCCTTTTCTTTTTGTGAAAGCTTTATTAAGTGACTAGAATGGCAGTTCTACTGTTTTTGCTTATTTATGCTTACTTTCTAATTAATCTGACATAAACTACACATTCAAAATGAAGCTGATTTATTGTGAATGCCTGCTTATATCATCAAAGCGTAAAGACTTAAAGCAAGGCTTTCTATAGGTATTAAAATGTATTGGCAGAAGTTTGAATGTCTTGGGAAGAATGTGACCAATCTGCACCAAGCTCTTTTCAGTGAAAGCAGTTACTCACTTTTTCACATTATCTAGTAAATTATAAAAACTAGTAGAACTTTTTAATAAGGAACAATACGAAATTACAAATTGGTGGAATTGCGTAACTAGGGAATAACACAAGGTAATGTAAACTCCACATTTTGATTTATTTGCACTTTTCAAACTAATCTGTAAATTTACATAACACAGAAGTTGTAGATTTTTATTAGAAATGGCAGTTGTAACCATAACATGTCGTGATTATTTTCCTCTCTGCATTGGCTGTTCATTTTCAGGGCCACAGCAGTCTCAGTACCATAACCTGTGTAGCATTTGATTTATTTTTATGTATTTCCCATTTACTTTTTCCCAAGACTTGTTTTCTAGACTGGGGATCAAGAAATAGTTCAGACTGAAAATTATGAATTGGAGCTCCAGGGGATTTCAGAGATGGGCTTTTGTTTCAGGTCCACCTTCAGCTGTATATAAGAATGACTAAAATCTCCTTAAATTCTTTTTCATGGTTTAAAAAAAAATATATCTTTTGAAAGATGTAGCTTAATCATGAGGTGGGAGGAGAGGAGAGCTTCAGCTTACATCAAAAAACTGAAAGTTAAGACTTGAAGATCCCAAAGGAAGAATCTAAACAAGACAAGTGTTTGACACTGTCCTGCAGAATATCAAAACCAACATCACATCAATCTATGTTCTGGACCAAGTATGAAGCAATATCCCTGAAATTTATTTGTGGTCAGAATTACTCTCATGAGCTGGCCCAGCATCATAGCTTAGTCTTAATATATCCTGAAGGGTTCTTTGCCAAGTAGCTGGAAAGGCTTGGGGAAGCTCTTGAAAGCCTTTCAAGATAGTTTCCCTACCCCCTTCCCTTGCAGTGAGACATAACCTGTCTCACGGAAATTTAACCAGACTGCCTCACAGACCTCTTGGTCTACTGACTTGAAGCTGAGATAACTGTGGTTTAGATTTAAGGCAGTTGCGTGGAAATGAGCTTAGTTGCATGGCTGTGATATTTTTTGAGTTGAGGTGAGCACTTTCAAACACAATTGCATGTTTTAATTCATTAGTGTATTCAGTAAGGATGGATTATAGACACAAGAGTCTCAATAGTGACCTTTCGAGATGGAGCCTTCTGTCGCCTTATGCAGCTGACACTCGCAGACCTTGTAATGGGACTGCACAAGGACAGAGCTGGTGGTGCTGGGCGGGTAGAATGGCAAGCACGTATGTTGGGAGATTTCTCTCTGCCAGTATAGTTAGCAATACACTCCCAAAGTGAAGGTCATTGCCAGTGAGGAAAGTTTGTTCAAGTAGGTAGGGTAGTGCAAATTACCTCTCCCTCCAGCAACAGAAATGCAGAAACCAGGCTCTTTTGCCAAGTAGGAATCTTCATCTACTCCTTGGACTGCTAGTTGGATGATTAAAGAGGGAATGCGACCTTTGTGCTGCCCACATTTCTAAAATCCCACCAATGTCTTGTAGAAACAAATGAAAAAAAAAAAGGTAATGTTTGATAATATCATACCCCTTTTTTTTTGTATTCATACAGAGAAGAATTTGAAAGGTACTGCTTATTGTTGTTGAAGAATGACAGTCATCCATATTAAGCCATGTGAGAAACAGTTTATAGAAAACAGTATTGCTTAAATTCATATCTGTCTTCAAATGCTATTCGTATCTGTCTCCTGAGTGTTACATATGTGCTGTTGTAATCTTGACCTGCTCTGCTGTTTTCACAAGTTCGTCTGAATTCTTATCAATGTCAACACTCATGTCAGCATCTGAAAAAGGTTATCTATCTCTCTGATTTTGATTTTTAATTAAATATATGATTAGTAACCTCTAATGTTTATTAAGTAAACCATTCTACATCATTTCAGGTGGTACTGCAAAATTTAATGGATCATGCGTGCCCTGGCTGTTAGAAGGGCTTTAACTTCGCAAAGTGTGAACAGCGGGAACTTGTATCAATAGGTAGAGAAAAAAGGGTAAGAGAAGCATACTTTGATTCAGAAATGAGCTGGCTTTCTTAATTAGGTGGAGTTCTGTCCTCTTAGTGAAATACCTGTAACCTGCTACTTGCTCAACTTCCCATCTGTTGAGTTTCATAGTTTCTTCTATAAAGCATTTCAGATAGTCTCATTATGCATTGTTTTCCAGTCTTTTTAAGTGTGAAAGTTTATGATTTGCCCTATGAAGATATGCAGCAGAATTTAGTATCTTCATACTGTTTTCAGTGTGTATTTTGTTGACTGGCTCATGCTGCACCAAGGGTCATTTTTTACAGCAAAAAGCATAAACCTGCTTTTCCCAACCCCCATCTTAAAAATTCTTCCTCTGTGAAGGCACCAGCAGTCATGCAGCCCCATGGCCAGCTGAATTACGTATCTGTTATGGTTGAAAAGTAAGCAAAAAAAAAACCCCAAACCCTTAGTTTTTCAGCCAGATCACTACCCTTTCAGTGTTGATGCACACTTAGACCAGCTTAAACTAACAGTGAAACTGCATGCTTAGCGTGGAAGACGGCTTCAGTACACCTTTAATAAAAATCCTTTAAGTGTTACTCTTGGTGCAGAGTATTTAGAAAAGGGGTTGTTGAAATATAAACTTGTATGAGATATGACTGACTGTGCTGTGCTGTGTTAGAAAAAGAAACTTTCTTGTAAGAATGGCTCACTAGTAATACTGCAGGGTAACATTTATTGTGTTGATTCTGACATGACTCCCTACAGAATAAAAATCTTGACATTGATGAATGTCTTTAAAGGTTTCCAGGAATTCTTTAAAACTTTGCACAGTACAAGAAATTGTACCTGAAAATTTAACCAAAATATATATCAGAAGAAATACAATGGGAAAAAAAAACAACTTAGAATTTCCTATTTTATTTTGGGCAGTTGTTTTCTGCGCAATTCATAGATGTTGTCATGCATGTTACATTATTATGTGAAGGACTTAGTGATCTTCATTAGCAAGTACGTTTGAACTTATTTGAAAGGTAACATTATTAAACCCATCAGAAATATTAGACCAGACTTTCGGAGTACCACAGCCTGTTTTCTGTAGTATGGCTATGTCTTACTTCATTTGGTAAAGTTGTTTGTTTTTTGAAGCACTTTCATACTTGGAGAAATTTTTTTTCAAAGTTACACCATCAGTATAATCCACAGAATTCTTTCTTTGCGTTTCCAGCTGCTCTATAATAAATTCCATCTGTGTTTTATATAAATTTGTATTGATTTTTCAGCTATGCTAGCTTATGTCTGTCCTCTGCCTTACTGACCCCGAAGTCAACCAAAGTGGTGGGCGTACAGCCAATTTCAGATGGCATTTGGTTAGTTTACTCCCTTTTAAAGTAGTTTAGGAAATGTAACTCAAATATTTCTGTTATTCGACAAGCCTGTTTAACTTCTCCAGTTTTACCCCCTTTACTCTGAATTTCCTCCTCCTTAGTATTTTCCAGTTCTAGAGAAAGGGATTAGAAATGTACGTCACCTTTAGCTATTTTCATTGTGCTTTTCTTTCTAAATTTCTAGTTTTGTTTGTCCTGCTATGGATTTGTTTTTTCCCAATCCTGGATTTATATATATTTTTCCTTTGTGCTACTGTGCATTTGTCTTTTAAGACATAGTTATATAACCCTGGCGCATAGCCTAAACTCATAATTACTTTAAAGGGAATTAGGGTGTGCAAAGAATTCAAGATCAGGCATTTGGAAAATGCTCCAGTAGAGTTGCGTTTTTTTTCCCCTGTACAATGAGTATTTATCTTAAACAATTTGCATGACTCTTGGAAACTTATTTCCCTTCTTCTCAGCTAATATGTGTTCCATTAGCATTTTTTGGCCTGCAGCCAGTTGATTCCTTCAGGCTTTGTTGAAGTGTGGGTTGCTTTTTCTTCTTTTGTTTGGGTTTGGGTTTTTTGTTGGTTTGTGGTGGTTTTTTTTTCTTTTAGCAGTTCTCTGTCTGAAATGATTCAGCTTTGATTTAGTGGCTATTGTGATGTTGGGGTTTGGTGGTTTTAGTCTCCCAGATCAGTGACTAGAATTACAGCCCTTTGTTTCAAAAGTCCAGACCTTTATTTATATCTTGTTTTATTGCAGAATGTATGGGATGCTATCCAGGCAATATCTGATTAAAGTAGGATAAGAAAGTACACTTAGTGATCAGACTTATTAGGCTTTTTTTAAGAATCACATCCCATCTATCAAACCATACTATCAATAGTACCGTTCCGCTGACAGTACTATTTAGGGCTTGTTTTTCTCATAGCTTACTGGGATTTTTTTTTTAAAAATCCACTGTATTACCTTTTACATATACATGGGATTGTTTCCTCACTTCAATATGTGTTGTATTCTTTGAAAGGCATACTTGAATAAAGGAAGCTATACAGTATTTCTTAGAAGAACAAGCCAGGAAATAGTGATGCAAATAAATCAGTCAAATAGGCACAGCTTTTTGAAGGTCCTAATAAAACATGAGCTAGGGTAATTACCTATCTGACTGTATCCAAAAAAGTATTGCATGTTTTTCCCTAGGGTGGGCTGAGCGGGACAAAAGATCCTTAAAGCATAAAAGAAAAGATTCAAGGAAAATAAAGTAACTTATCATAGTAATGAGACACTGGCTTCCTTGTGTACCAGCGCAAAAGCCCAGCCAGCGACAAGGGGAGGTTGTGTGCAGCAAATAGTTCAGAGGTTGGTAACCATGCTAGACTTTCCTCCTTTATTCATTGAAAAGGTAAGACTCATTTTTGTGGGGTATTTTTTTCTGTTTCTGGAGTTGCTTAAACACATTTTTTGTTTTTAAGTACAATACTTTTTAAGTACTGTGACATAAATCGCACTTTTTGAAGAAGCAAATCTGTATTGCCAACAAACTTCTGAATTAGTCACAGCCAACACCTGTTGTAATCTGAGTAGCAGAGTGAGAATAATCAAACTGGGGAATTTCCCTTTCCAATTCTGCTATCTCTCTAAGAGTTAAAGGCCTGAGGAGTTCCTCCCTTTGGGATATGCCTTATGGGATACTGAGAAAAGACATTGGTACAGATAGTCAAGTGGTCATGGTCAAGACATCTCTTGGTAGAAATTTGTGCATGTTTGTGCATGGCTTATCCTAAATTGATTCCAGTTGTTCCTTTTTTAGAGATGCTGAACTGCTGCTTCGAACTGGTTCTGCAAAAATTAATTGGGGTAATTCAGCCTCTTGTTTCATCAAACTTTTAGCTGTGTTACTTTGAGTGAGATTGCTGTTCAGTTATTTTACAGCAGCATTCCCCACTAATTTCCCACTAAAATAGATTACATGTGCTCAGTGAATATCTAAAATATGCTTCTTGAATTATAAATAAAATACTAAATAAAAGGTAAACAAATATATAATATTATTATATCATTTTGTATACCATAGTTTAATTCTACAACACTTTTCCAATTGGAATAAATTTCCTGCTTTGTTTGCATGACTGGTGATACCATTTTTATCCTTAGTACTTTCTCAGGTAACCTTTTCCTTCTGATTTTGCAATTCTTATGCATTCACCTTCTCACACATAGATTCTTAATGTGGTGTTGTTGCTGTTTGAAATCTAAAAGCCCCTTGGGACAAACCTGAATATTGAGTCTTTCTCTCTGGCCCTGAACAATTTCTGAGATTGAAATATGAGCTTTTTCTTATTCTTCTTCACAGCAGCAGTTCCATATGGTTCCTGGCTAGGTAAGGACTGCTGAAGTAAAACCTGCTGCCACCATAATTTTTCTTCTTTGAATCTTGCAGCATGCCCATCTCTTTTAGGTGTGTCAGAAAGTTGGCATAGTGACCACACATCACCTGGGAGTCCTTCCCCTGTGAGGCTAGAACAGTGTTGAACTGTCATGAAGAGATTGAGCCATCCTTTGAAGTATTTGCCTAGCTACCTATAAATCTATATGGCCAAACCTTTTTCCATGACCATTCTCTTTTTCTCCCCAGTCTTACTTATGTAAATGATTTGCTCAGAGCGTGGTTATTTTACCACCACTGGATGATTGAGCAAGGAATTTTGGTTATTTTATTTTTAAATTACAAAACATCTGTAAAATATTTCTACAATGAAAAATAAAATATTTAAATAACTTGCAGTAATTGCAGTAAGTCTAGTGTGAGAGAGAGGTCATGCAAAAAAAAAATCTCATTACAGCCATAGACAACTGTTAGTTGGAATGTCTTTATATTTTATAAGTCTATAAATATTCAGTGAGAGACACTTATAGTGAAGTTTGTTACTTTGAACAGGTTGTCATAATGGGAGCTTGGTTTCAAAATTTCTATACAAGAAAGATTGATTCAATTTAGAGTCGGTGATATTTTCCTGGCCCCAGAAACTCTCAGATAATGGTCTTGACAGTGTACCTATCATGGTATATAGTATATCATTTAAGTGCTGATTTCAGTATGTTAAACAACTTATTTTTCTGAAGTCCTCTAGCATAAACATCCTATAGCAAAATTCTAAATACTAAACAATTTCAACTAACACAGTGGAATATCTCAGTGAGAATTAGTTAACCCCTCCTTTCTTCCTGAGAAGCTGAAGGAAGGATAGGTTTTGCAGAATGGCAGAGTGTTAAGTTGTAAAAGGAACACAGTAGTTCTTTCAGAACAGACTCTCCATAAACTGAACAGACCCTGCAGCAAAATAAACAGTGTCCCATTATACGGGATACCTATAGGGACTTCTCATTATGCCAAGCCCAGAAAAAGATTTACTTTGCTTTTGGCAAAGAAGTAATCCAAGAATATGTTTGGCAATGAGTACATTGGGGAACTGTCTTATTCTCCCTCCCCTCCACCACCCTTATTGAATTCCTAGTGTTTTGGGTTTGTTTTTTCCAAAAGAGATTCTGCTAGTTCTGTGAGTTCAAGGTAACCATAATAAAATGTTGTAACTCAGCATATGTTAGTGTATATTAATCGTAAGGACTGTGTTTTAACAAAAGGTGTTATGTTTCTCCAAATATGAACCATACGTGCTATATAGTATTGTAGCAAAAGCCTTGCTGAAAGCATATTATGGTTTTAGTTTGATCAAAATAGTAGAATTTTGAGGGAAAATATACAATGATCAGTCATTCTTTATTGGAACTCACCCATTGCTCGGGTAAAAGGAGACCAAACTTCTTCTTAAAAGTCCAATTTTGGTCAGTGAGTAAGATCAGTTTATTGATAGGAGCTGTAGGTCTGCCATGCAGTCTTTTTCCAGCTGGGAACATCATTGTTATTGTGATATGGAAAAATCCTCATTTGCTATGGGTTTGGGGACTATTTTTTTGTTTATTTGGTGGGGTTTCTTTCCTTTTGATCATACTATATGTAATAAATGATGCTTAAAATAAGCATCAAAAATAAGTTAAAATAACTCCTCTGGATAAGTGCAGTTGTTGGGCTAGAAGATAAATTTGCTTCAAGAAATTTAAAAGACCCTCCAGCCATCCTTCCTAATCAGAGTAGACAACATCCAAACTGTTGCTGTCGGTCAAATTAGTGAATATGCAAATGATGAATGAATTAAACTTCCTGCCTAAGAACTGCTGTTTGCTGCTGATGCACTTGCTCTCACAATGGATGTTTGTAGAAGTTCACGAAACTATTGGCATCGCACAGATCGATGCCTGGGCACTGGCCTGCAGTACTGCTCCCTGGGCACATCCTCTCCAAGGAACACTTTGTGTTGAGATACAGCATCCCTGACCATGAAGCACTTCTCAGTCATAAGAGTCCTTGTCATGCTCCTGGAATACAAATATTATGTGCTGTTTAGCTTTGCCCAAGAAAGGCCTTCTCATGGCCTAACTAAAACTGTAGAAGGGAAAGTATCAAAGTTTATTAGCACCTATGTGTCATCTCTTAGCAGCTGTTATCTGTCTTCTCCATTGCATTCTTTTAGTGTGCTACAATTTTAAAGCTTAGTTACAAATTCAAGTAGGACTTTAAAAACTGATACAACCATGTGAAAGCAAAATGTCACTTAAAGGAATTAATCTATGCCTCTCTGCATGCCATTCCTTGGCATAATCAGGTCTTAATACTCTGAGAACAAACAGTGTCTTTATAAAATGCTGTTAAATTCAGAGTTCAGTTAGAAGAAGCTTAGCTAAAAAGTAAAATTACTGAACAGAAAATTGGTTCTGTTTTACCTCAAGCCAGGATATTGTGATTTTTACAGAGCATGGTCATTTTAAACCATGGAAACTGCATACTTACAGAGTTGTTGTACTTAATGAAAACCTGTATGGATAAATAGGATTTTGGTGCTTTTAAGAAAGTCTATATATCTTCTTCTTCATTCGCTTCTCAGAATATTTTACCAGTGGCCACTCCATGATACTTATTCAACTTTGTTTTTAAAGTTAATTCCGGTTTTGTTTTTTATTTAATTTTCACTTTTAATTATCAAAAACCCTCTTTTAGAAAAGGAACTGGAGAACACTTCAGAATCTTCTGGATGTCTGTAGATTGGTATTTCTGTCCTATAACAGAAGTGTGGACATTTCATTGCATGTTTTAACTGAGTTTCAAGTGAAAACCACTATATTTTTAATAGAATTCATAGGGAGAAGGGTAAAGTTTTAATCAAAATTCAAGATGAAACAGCAGAAGTTTTATTTTAATGTATGGAACAATCTTTTTACCGGTTCTTATCTGGGTAATGAAAATAAAAACAGGGGGGGAAAAACCCCAACCACCCAGCATTGACTGGAAATTAGACAGAAAAAATTTAGTGATAGCTGTGAAGTAGTTGAAAGTAAGAGGTCATATAGATCTTAGGGAGGCATCAAAACATGCAGTCTTATACTACACTTCACAGATTTACAAAACTGTTCCAATAATCCTGGTTGAATGAAATGTAGCATTTTAATATTCAGGCTTACTGCAGTATAAACAAATTTGTCTTAACAGTACTGTCTTTCTGAAAATGAAGTTTTATGATACCATATTCCTTTGCAGTTCATTTTCATCTCAGCTGAATAGCTAATGTATGCAAAACTTGATGCTTCCCAAAAATACTGGTAAAAAGCCCAGAAAGACCTGTACGGTGCAAACTCTCTCAAAGGAGTTCTGTGGAAGTTGAGCATGTAAGACTAGACGAAAATTGAAGTTAAAACTAATTTGGACAAGTTTGTTCATCCATTTCTACCCATACATATCACAAAAATTACATGGAAAGAAGTTCGTAAAGTTATTATGTACTTCATAAAGTAAAAGAATTTAGTTTTATGGTCTTCTATGATCGCCTTTAATCTTTACTCTCTCACCTTCATACAGAATCTCATGCAGTTGCCCTGTCATCATGTTAAGCAAATGTTGGGAACGTAGGCGAGACAAACTCTTTGTTTTCAGTTCTTATGCCTTGTATCTCTGACTCAGAACAGGATTTCTAGGAAAGTCCTGCTAAGCCAGTAACAGTCCAGAGGTCTAGCGTAGACCATCCTGTGTGTATGATCCATGGATTTCTGACCTGCTGGAAAAAGTCTGGCTGGAAATTCTGGTGTCATACTGAGCATGTGCAAAGCTTAATTTTTGGTAGGAAGGGTTTTTGTTTGTCTAGTTTTAAATAAAAGAGCTCATGATCTAGTCAAACATACCCATAGTTTAGGGTAGCAAAAAAAGACTTATTTCTGGCACTGGTAAGATCCTCTGCCAAATAAATTAATTTTTCTAATTAATGTTCACATGCTAGAACATCCTTAAGATGTAAGAAACACATTGCCCTGTCCTTAATTTTAACTTCAAGACTTTTATTTCAAAGGCGCCTAAAACTTCTTTGTATCAAACTTTTTTTAAAAGACAACAAAAATCTTCTGGTCAGATCTTCGCCATGGATTATTTCAGCACAAATGGAAATTTTGCAAAGCTGTAAGCAAATGATTGCAGATTCTTCTTGCAATGTGCTGTGGACATCTTTAATAAAAGATGGTGCTATACTTTGAAGAGGGTATTATTACTTACCAACAAACTGGATGCTTTCTCTTGTAACTGTGGAAAATACCCTGGTGGGTTTCATACCAACACCTTTGGCATAGGTGAGGGTTGTGCTGGTTTAGTGTCTCTTTGGTTGCCATAGAGAGAGAGGACTTGCTGACACAAGAAGTTTTGGTCTGTAAACAAGGTACCATACAATGGTGAAAGAGCTCTCTTAAAAAGCATTTTGATACAGTGTGGAGTGGTTCATGATCCACTAAGTAAGGAGAAGCACCAGGCAACAGCTTTTCTGTGTATTAGTTCAGAACAATTGCATTCCTTTTTCTAAGCCAAAACATAGCCATCACCATTATATAAATGTAAATCTTTCTTGAGAAGTCTGGTTCTCTTCCTTCATTTCCTGTAGCATGTTAGCTGCAGCTTATTTCAGACTGTTTTCTCTTAGGCTCCCAGAAAATGTAAACAGAGCATAAAAATCTTGTCCACAAATCTTCACACTAAGTCATTCTGAACTCCCACTAGGAGTACATTACCCATAAGATCAGTTATTGCAAATTACTATTGAAGTCTTTTTTTTTTCCTTTTTTTTTCTTCCTTTAAATATGCTGTAATGTCTAGGAAGAAGGAACCTGGTTTCTAAAGGACAAAATTAACTCTGTAACGTGTTGTGCTTTGACAGTCCCAGACTTAGAAGTGCATGTCTTTTTGTTATACATTGTAGTGGGTTTTGGTTGCTTGGAAGTTCTGTTCTCCTCCTGAGCATCCAATAAACATGACTTCTACAAAAGAAGAAAATCTCACTAGTACAGTGCACCAAGACAGCTAATATAAAACTGATATTGTATTGCTGAGTTAATTTATTACAGTGCTGCTTTATTCTCTGTTTAGCACTGTCTGATCTGTGGATCTTTTATTTTGCCCAACAGTGTGTGAAGAGTTAAACTATGGAATAATGCTGCAAGTTTGCCGATATAGTGAGCTTCAATTTGTCATTTCTTAATTTCATTCTGCTGCTACCCGCTGTAGCCTGTGCTTATTTCTTATTTACCAGTTGCAGTAGTTACCATTTAACAAAGTCAGGACCAGATGGAAAGCGGTCATCTACTTGCAATTGCCAGTGATTTCTGCTGCCATCCTGTGTATTTCCTCCATGTTGACAATAACATGTCGGCAAATGTCTTCCAGATCTCAATACAATCCGACGCAGCATGTCAGCCATAAATATGGAGAATAGTTCTTCCTATTCCCATGAATTTGTGCCCAACTCTCTCAAACATGAGCATTGTCCTTGGCTGCTGCTATAAATAGAAGTCAAGTGTATGACTTTTTACCACTCATAACTACATTGTATTTCAGAATAGCTTTCATTCAGGTTTCTCCCAGCATATGTTGTAGTACTTCTGCACTGAAAGTTCTGGCAATACTATTTTGATATGAAAACATGGTTTTCATTCATATATATATGTAGCTAATGTTGCTCATGTGGGTCTGTAATCAGAAAAGCATGCATTAAGATTAAATGAGAATTCAATTCAAATGCTAAATTTATGTGTAATAATTAAATATTGCTGACCAAAGTCTTGATATTAAGCAAATGTTTTTGGTTTCAGTTAAAGATGGCCTTTCTTTTAGAGTCCCACTTATATTTAGTTGGCAAAAATCTGTGATACTTGGAAAAAAATATGTTAGATATGATAGTTACAGCATCATGAAAAGGCTCTCTGTACAGTTATGTTTAAATATTTAATGCTATGCTGTAAATTCAGGCATGTAGCGCATAGCGCAGAGTTCTTTTTTGTATCGGCTGTCTGTTTCTCTTATCACGATGAAATGCCAAGGCAGAAATGTCTTGTCTCTATCTTTCTTGTGATTCCATGCAAACATGGTCAGCTGAACTGTGCAGATTAATTTTAAACTGGGAAATAACCATTCTTTGCCTGTGTCAGTGTGGCTGCCTATGGGTACCTATGCGCTTGGATGTGTGCATTCCATATCTTTCCAAGAAAATTCTGGGAGAAATTTGCAGCAAGCAGTACTATCTTGGTTTCAATGTGGACATGTGATCTTTCCTGGCACGTTTCTATTCTACTGCTCCTGCAGAACCTTCCATCTTTTGACTACGTCAAACTGCTCTAACACTGATGTGGGGCTGGCCAGCACGGGTACGCTCTGGCAGAAGTGCTGGGGGGCAGCATACGGTGCAGTTCTCCAAGGGCAACGCTTCAAGCCTGAGAGAAGGACTTGGCCACGGCTCAGTCAAGTTGCAACTCTCGATTTGCTGTGTGCAGTGGAGTAGTTTGAGTTGAGTGGGTTCACTGCAGGAGGAGAAGGATTCAATTATGCAAACATGAATTGGCAGCTACCAAAATGAGAAGATGGCATGGAGAACACATACACTCTCCGTGCTGAAAGAGTGCCACTGGGGTCACTGGTAGCAATTTAACTATGTGGAGTATTTAGAGTGAGAAAAAACTGTACTTTGAAACCTGTTTGACCAGACAGAGAGAGGTCTGGAATTATCACTGGAAGTTAGTTGGGTCCAGGTCTCTGGACATGGGAGATCATCCTTTCTGCAAGGGTAGAGGTCTAAGCTTTCATCTGCATTTATCCAAGTCTTTAGATAGCTTTCCTGAGAGCGTCCCTCATTCAGCAGAGAGATACTCTTATTTGCAGAGGAAAATATGGCACAACTGCAATAGAACAAACGTAGAGCAGCACCCCAAAAGTCGAAGGATATGTCCTCCTACCCTGAACATGTACGTTATGGTGTCATTCGTTCCATTCAGAAGAACTGATGTCAGATGACAGGGCCTGGACAGTAAATTGTTTGCAGAATAAGCAGTGAGTTATTTGTCAGCAGCCTGAACACCTGCTGGAGATGATGGAGTTGTTCTGAAATAAACCAGTGCTGCTGCAGCCTTTACCAGTGGAGAGGAGGAGCTCTTTGAGATATTCCATTTTGTTTTCAATTGCTATTTGACAATCATATGTCCTTATGACTTTTAATTTATTCTTAAAGCATTTCTATATATTTTGAATTTTAATTTTAGCACATTTTTGTCAGTTATGAATGTTTTAATTACATTCATCTCAAAACAGGTAACTTGAAACCAGGACATTTTTCTGGACATAAATTCTACTAAATTGTTCCTCTATGTTTCTTCTTTTGCCATAAAATGTTTGGTGGGTTTTTTTTCTGAGGTGAATTTTAGCATGCTGGTTTACATACGTAATGTAAATATGATGCGGTCAATATACCTCTTATTCTGCTATTTTTAAGGAAACTAAGCTGTTTCCTTAAGTTTTTCTAGTTTGAGAGTTTCTGGCACATAAACAAGCTCGTTCAGGCCTCTGTTGAGGGCAAGAATGCAATGTAAAAATACCGGAGTCGGTTTTCTGTTGAGCTGAAAATACAACTGGCTTAATGTGTTGGGTGCAGCTGAAGGAGTGTTACAGGAAGGTGGTTACAAATGCACCTTTGTGCTCTCCCTAATTATTTCTTTTCATGCACTTGTGCACGGGAGCAGTCGCTGTTGCCCTGTATGTCGGTGACTTAGCGCAGTGCTTTCTTTGTTCCAGTTTGCTACTTGTTTTCTGCTTCACCCAAACATCTACAGGAGCTTGCAATAATGGAAGAACTTGTAGCATTACTTAAGGACTTCTTTTCACAACCTAATACTAAAGGAACCACATTGAAAAATATGGGAATGCTTCCAGGCTCCCAAGCAGAATTAGAAAGTTAGAAATTTAGCTACAACTTCTTCTTTAATTTGTTGCAAAATGCTGTTTCTTGTCACGCTGCCTTAAAGAGGACTGTCTCACAAGACTTTTACTAATTTTGAGTCATCACTTCGTAAAGGGTATTCCTTTTAAGGAGCCACAGCTCAGTAATTTCCTTAGTCAGATAGAGATATCTGCATATAAGCTTTGTTTGTTTCAGTTGTCACTGTGGACGTATTTGGTATATATCCTCCTGAACCGTTACCATTTTCAGGTTTAAATTTAAAGAAGGGAATCACATCCTGCAGGATTCCTTGGCATTTATTTAAAAAATTACTATCACAGAGATGTCTGTGATACTCTACTTCAGAAAGACTGCATCTCAAAGATGTGAACAAAAACTACAGTGACCAGCAGGGCTAATTCTTTTATTTCAGCATTCTTCCTTGCTCGCTGCCGCTCTCACATGTACAGTTAGACTGTAAATGCTTTCTCATGAAGTACCTGATGCGCTACCAACCCGAAGTGTCAAGCAACAGTAATAACAGTAGGAAGTGTTCTGCTAGCCAATTTACACCGCCTGCGAGCGGGTAAGCTGCTCTTTATAACGCTACTTAAAAGAGTTTAGGGGTATTTTGAGAGTAAAACTAGCCTCACTCACTTTCTTCATGTAGCATAACAGAATAGCCACTCCTTAAAAAAACAGGTAGCACTGTTGAGGGACTCCTTTTTCTCTGCAGAAAGCACCGGTTAAATCCCCAAAGGGCACGCTGTAACCTGTTCTAAAGAACAATGGAAAGTATGGCAAGAATCTGTGAGTTTTTACACTGGAACTCCGCAACTTCATTTTCCTTTGTCCTGCTGCCAGGGCTTTGCACACCCGCCGCTGCGGCAGCTTAAAAAGCGGGACCGCCCAGGAAACCCGGGGGG
>VXAK01015979.1:23744-116741 GCA_013399435.1 Arenaria interpres
GGAAGGCGGGGGCGCCGGGGGAGCAGGCTTGCGGCGGGAAGCCGCTTTCGGTGGGGAAAAGCCAAGCGGTAAACGCGGGGGAGCAAGGCTCACGAACTAGCCGTCGTCCTCCTGTAATCTTCTGCCAGCAAGGCTGAAGAACTCGAGCTGCGTTTGCCATATTTTCTCGTGTTTCTGACAGTTCTCTATAGATTTTTGTTTATAAAGGAGGGGTCTTTGGCAGCCCCGTTGGTTAGCAGCCTGAAGATAAATGACTCTTCCTCTGCCAGGGGGAAAAAAAAATCCCGTTGTAGGTAGTTTCAGGCATTAGGAAAACACATTATGAATTTTTGTCTGCTGCAGTGTTATAATGAAAACCTAGAAATTCATCTAGAACGGGTACATATGCACCCCTGAGAGACTGAGGTGCCTTTGCAGTTGAGAACGAGAGGAGAGAAAGGGAAGAAAATGAGTATTGAAAAAACCATCTTGACAATACTGATAGAAAAGCATTTCATAACAAAATGACTTGGTGAAAAAATATTCCGTGATGTCAGAAATGCAAGTAAGCTACTATTTAAAACATGGGTATGGAATTCATAACCTAATCCCTACTGTCTTGGGACATTTTGGGGTTTTTTCCTACTTATATGGGCTGAATTTAAAAGGTCTTATTCCTGGTGGGGAAAGGCACAGAACACCATTCACCTTCTCACTTCAGACTTACTTGGAGCAGGAAGAATTAGCACAACAGAAACATTCAGTAGATGAAGGAGCAGCTGTGATCTCTGCTGACTGTGTGAAAGCTAGACCAGAGAAAACTGAATAGCTGTGGGCACAAACTTCAGCAGGAACGTTAAACATACTGGCCTGGTTTGCTCTGGTTTCAAAACATTAGCAACAGAATGTCTCCTAAATTCACAGCCTTTATAGCAAACAATTACATGCACTAAGAGCTTGACATCCTGATGAAAGGAAGTAAGTTATGCCTTGATCTTGAAATTGTGACCAGATCAGCTCATAAACAGCTACTGAAAAACATCTTAAATATTGCGCGGAAGCCTGACTCAGAAGAAACAGCTTCTCTGTCTTTCCTGACAGGCCTCCAAATTACAGCAGCTGTAACTTACTAAAGTGTAACTAATTGAAAGATACAACACACTCACTATTACCGTATCAGGAGTATTAAAGGAGAGAATGTAGTGTTGAGATGGGAGTTGGGAACTTGGAAGGACTTACGGGTGACAGTCGAATTGCTGTAACCATCTGTGACTTCATATAAGCCCCCTAACAATTTAAGCATCTGAAGTGTAGGTAGACCTGTCATAGATCCATAGTGATGCTTGCAAATGTGATTTCAATATGACAGCTGAAGAGCGTTACACCAATGTCACTATGAAGTAAAGAAGCCATAGATACAATACTAACAAAATCAGAGGGTAAGCCTTAGGCAAGGTTATTTTGCTCTTGATCCCAATGTGTTGATTGAAACAGGTGCCTTTGAACTTATTTCACTAATAAAAAATAGAGAATCTGAGAAAAGCAGTAGAATGAGGGAGAATGAAAGTGCAACGAAAAGCAGCAAGAGTTGGGAAAAAAATACAGGGCAGAACCAGCTGCACAGCTTGGGACAGAAAAGAAGTTGGACAAAAACTTACAAAATAGCTCTCCTCCATGGTGTTAGTGAAACTGGCAGCTTCACATGGGTCAAAATCCTTTTGAGTCTGCAGAGTGAATTGTTTTCTGGGTTACATTTTGTTATATTTTAATATTTAATATTTCCAGAGCTCATACACATTGCTGTACCGGTAATTGTAAAGGCCGGGAAATTCTTCTGGATTACTCATGATCAAAACAGACTAAGAATGTGAGTACCAAAGTATCTGGGTACTTTAAGGAAGCCTCTGGGATGCTTCACTTCTCTATATGCTCGTTGTTCAACCATCACTGTTCCAGGTCCTTGTTAGAAAGTGCCTATATAGTAGACCCACATTTTTTCTCCATGCTATCATAGGGTTACACGGTATAAGTCTTATCAATATTATTTAAAATATTTCGTACCCCGAAGACCCTTGCTATTTTAGTCCAAAAGGTGAAGTAATTAGCATTATAACAAAGAAGACTTAAGCATGAGTCACTTCATCACTATGTATATACACACGCATGTGTGTGTATAGGTATATGTCCATTAAAAGGGTAATTGCTTTCTTATGAAAATTGCCTCAGCAATTGGAACTTCTAATTTTTGTTTTCCTCTGTGCAATTAGAAGTTTGGGAAAAGGTCCTCTTTTCATTTTATTTTTGATGAATCATGTTTTAATAGTTCAGAGACTTTGCAGTATGGTTTGCTTTCTAATGTGGGCTCTAGGTATGGTTTGCTCTCCGTAAAGCACGGAACTTTGATGGTGTGTATTGGCAGAATTGAAAGCGATGGGAAATGTCTGCTTAAATAATCTTTCTTGTAACAAATGCGATCATTTATTTTCCATAAGTGCTAAGAAAAACAAAAGCCACAAGCAACTTGGTACTCCTAGTTCAGAGATTGTGAATTTTACCAACAGGAAGTAATACCAAACAAAGCAATTTACATTTAAGACCTCAGTGTCTGCCAACACCAGCAAAGCGAGGTAGCACAGGATGCTTGTAATACGGGATTCAAGAGATTTTCAAGTAGTCCTAAGTGATTTGGACTGGTACGTGTTTAGCAATTACCATTCCAGAGGTGTAATTAGCCTCTTTTGTCTTTAGGAAAACCTGACTTTGCATTCTGGCTCTCTAAAGAAATCTCAAACTCTCATGTGTTCCAAGAAAACCCATGTCCTGTTCCTGGTTTAGTAATCCTCATTCAGAGTTTTTAAATGTTGTCAAGTACAGTATGGGAGGGGATGTAGTTTTATGGAGATTTTTTTTGCTTTAAATAAAAAATTAAAAATCCACAATGGTTGGCATGTTGAAGCTCATTTTGCATGGTTAGTGTAAGTGGGATGCATTTCCTTTATGTAAGAAAAACAGAGACTGCTGGATTGGGCTCCATAAATCATTGAATTCAGTCAGCTGCATATGAATCAGTTTGAAAGCCTGTAAACTCTTTCAGTTCCCTCTTCTAGTCCTTCAGTGTCTTATGTTACTCCCATTTCCATCTGAGCTTAACAATGTTTGAAATGTAATATGATGCAAAGCTCCATTGTGGCTGGCTGAATACTATTTGAGTTGATTTACAGGCATGCCAATATTCTTTAATTAATTTCCAGTTCAGTTTTTAAGACCAAAAGAATCTTGTGTCATGTGTCTCCCCCATGGAGAAAAGACCATTTGAATCTCAATCACAACTTCTTGTTGGACCTCAGAATTTTCTAGTGGTGGGTTTTTTTTGTTTTCTTTTTGAAAAACATCCTGGTTTGATTTTAAAAATTTGAGAGATCTGGTTTTAACTAGCATAATCAGAACTGCACGCTCCAGTGTAGCTTTTAATGTCTTTGTTATTCACTAGCTAAAATTTTGCGTATCATAATGAAGAAAAAGTAAGTAGGCAAATAGAAGAAAGGGAATAGAAGCATGTAGTTATTTGTAGTATAATGGCAACTGGAAACTAGCTGTTGTGGATGATAATGTATTTATACTCTATTAAAATACACTTCCTTCACTGAAGGTACACTGCAAGCAAAAGGGTTGCATTTGGTACTGCGAATTATTCTGTAGTACTTTAGGAAAGTGTTGAGTTGTTTTATCTTCATTTGTTTTCACTCAGATTGCCAGGGATGTAATTACTTTGTGTTAGGTTTTCTCTCTGCATTTTCAGCTTTTTTTCCCTGAAGTCATCCTTTTTATTGTCCATACTTTAAGCAATACTAATTTAATCTTATTTACAATGTGATGTAAAAATTGAATCTTCTTTTTGTGAAGATTCTCAAAGTTTGAATGAACTAGCAAAGAAACCCCTTATATGACTTGTTTCCCTGTTTTACTAACAGCATTTACCATTACCTCTACTAGTTCACAGAAATTAATTTTTGTTGGGTTTTTACTGCATTTTTCCAAAAACTGTTGCTTATGATTGTTGTTACATTTGTCTTTTTATGTGTAAGTTAGTTTCCCTCGTTTTAGTTTCCCAGTCATGGTGTACATATAGTTGGAAACTCCTTAAACTAGAAACAAATGTTCCTGGAGCTGGAATGATAGGCAAAGTTGTTTACAAGAAAGAATCACAGATCATATTAAGTTTTAAGTTAAGCATATGGTTTTGTTTCCTTTCTCTTTGGATCTTTATCTCACTTTGTGCCTCATGTTTGGTTCCCAGTAAGTTGAGCTTCATTTTCACTTTCCGTGCCCAGTTATGCTTGTGGAGTCACAGCGAAGCAAGTGTCTTGAACTAAGCTGATATGCACAAGCTGTCTTTTTGCTTTCATCTTCCATCCCCATGAAGTGAACATGAGCATACATGCAAAGACATAAAATTCTTCTCCAAAATTCCTGGAACATATGTGCAAAATATGTGCAATGTAAGAGCTGTGACAGAAGAAAATGTCAGGGAACTCAGTTGTCTTTACTGCAACATGAACTCACTCTGTTATAATCAAATACAAAGGAGAAGGTGCAGTTAAGAGACATGAAGTCCAGATACTGCTTTTCTATACTTGGCTTCTCCTACCGTACATCAGTCCGTTCTGTGTTGTGTGTGTTAGATACCTGCAGCTGTTACTGGCTGAACTATGTTCTGCTTGTTCGCTAAAATGCCATCCTTGACCAGCATACTTAGCCAAAATCCTATAGAGACTGGATTAGTGGCGAGTGATACTCTTTTTATCTTTGTGCTATCTCTGATACTGATACATGGTGCCTGAGCTACCGTGCTTCTTCCCCACAGTCACGTACCAGAATTGGAAACAGAGTGCCAGTGCAGTGCCAGTCTTCTCACTGCCAGGGCCCGCCATGTCACTCGCTGTTCTAGCAGTAGGGAGGTGCTTTGTTTCCCCCTCCCTCTTTCCTAGTTGGCAGCATTCCTCTGTGCTCCCTGTTACCTTCTGAAGCCATTGAGTGATGTGGAGTGAGTTCTGAGTCCTAAAGGGGGCTGGGTGGTGAAAAGGGGTGAAGGGCGTTGAGTAAGCAAAGGAAGTTTCAGTGCCACCTCGTTCTGCATCGTCCACCGTAGAATGAAATTTCCCAGCTCTTCTTTATCTTGGGGGTTCATACCAGTTGGAGGTAACTAGTTATGATGATGTTCTTGTATAAGCCCAATAGATTCCCGGCATCCGCAGCGGGACGATAATACACACTGACTGGGAAGTGGAGCTAAAAGAAGAAAGAGGAGCACCCTTACTTTCAGATGCACTAACATCTCTTAGCTATTGTCCAGGTTGTTTAATACCAGTGAGATAAAAGGCAGCACGTTCGTACGCTTCTTTTTGCTGTCCACATTGTAAAACATTCAAGCGATACCACTGATCACCTCTGTGGACTAAGCATGGACTTGAGAGTAGAGGTTTTACAGATGTATCTTTTGAGATTGTCCGTCTTGCTTTAAGCAGATATTTGAGTAGATGTTAGTAATGACTAGTTGTGTTCTATGATTACTTATGAAACTGATGTTGGCGTGTAACCTGTAAGAAAGCACTGGATCCAGACCAAGTGGGTTCTGGTAGGAAAGGTATGAACCAGCAACAGAAATCTGTTCTTCAGTCTTCATCTCCTCCTGGAAAAAAGAACTATCTACCTCCCAGTGATGCCCTTAGTGGAACATATAGTAGGAATTAACGTATTTACAGTAGGTGTTTGGCACCCTGGATGGTTTTGCATAATTAGACTGCAAAATAGCATGCTTTTTGTAACATACAGTAAATGTTCTCTGAACTCTGATGCTAACCTTTGACAGGTGAGGAAGACGGGAAGTTGTTTATCAGGCAGATGACTAAAGTGTGCAATAGAGCAATAGGGTTTTTCTGAAAAAAAGTTTTAAATTCAGTTTAACCTGAAAACTCAGGGACTTGGCCTAAGTAGCGGCATAAGCGTTATTTAAAAAGGAACAGAAAAATATGAAAAAGCTTAAAAGATAACTTGAGGCATCGCTTCCGCAGTCCCACATTAAAACACGTAGCCATCCCACCCACTCTGTCACGCAGACAAAAATGTTGTGGAAATCATGGAAACTTTTCCTACGCAGCAAAGTAATGTAAACTCTGGTGGTGACACTTTGGTGCAGCTGTATGGCGGTATGGAGGAGCCTGGGATGGTTCCTCTGCTCTCTGGCAGCCGCAGCGGCTGCATCTGCTTTAGCAGAGACCTCTCAAGCTCTTCTACTGGCTGCGGACGCCGAGTTGCTGGAGGGAAGACGGGGAACTTCCAGCACGGGACCCCAGCCTTTTTTGGCAAAAAGCGTAACAAAAAGGCCCGCTTCTCGCAGCTCCGAGGGGAGAGCGACCGAGACTCAGCCTGCGGCCAGAGGGAAAGGCCATCCCGATGGCCATTCGCTGCGGGAAGCCCGCGTCGCCCCGCCGTTCCCAGCAGCCCGGTACCGCCTCTCGCAGGCACGGGGGAGCCCGGGCTGCCGGCGGGACTCTTAACGTGAAGCCGCCGGAGTGGGACGCGCCGGCGGAGGCTCCCTGAGTCACGGCGCGCTGCCTGCGCCGCCCGGCCCCTATATAGGGCCGGGTACCTGCGGGAGCCGCGCCGCTCCCGCCCCGCGCCCGCTCCGCCGCCGGCCGCCCGCCCGCCGCCCCGCTAAAACGCGCGCTCGGGGATGTGATAACGGCCCGCGCCGAGGTAAGATGGCAGGATGCTTTCCTCAGTTCCTCCGGGACGTGTTTTCTGCGGGTGAGGCGAGCGCACGGCAGAAGCGGTGATGGAAAAGCGAGGGGTCAGGGCAAATGAAATGGTGCTGTAATGGAATCGGGCTGAGCGCGTTTCTGTCCAGTATCTCCTGTTCGCGCGACTTGTTTCGTGCCCTTTTAGTTTGGCACGTCGTCTGCAGGGGCATTCGAGTTTGCCTGATGTGCTTTATTTGCCGACCTTGGCCGTCCGCTTGGCGCTTCCAAAGACAGAAAGGATGCCGGTGTGGCGGCAGCGGCTGTGTGTATCTCAGTAGCTCAAGACTTGCTAAATCGGTTGTTGGTTTGTTACTAAACGGGACAGAGCAGTAAAATAGGAGTGCTTTCGCAGCCTTCTTCGTAGGAGACTTCTGTAGGAGCCCTGAGATACTCCTGGATGAAAAGAGAGTTGGTAATTAACAGGAGACTTGGATGTTTTAGAAAACTTTACTATGGCTTCTTACAAAAATTAAACCAAAATCAAGCAAAATACTGAGTTGGGGTTTCTTTTTGCCCTGTGGAATTCATTAGTCTGTAAGGAAGACATATTTGGTGACCTAGCAGGGATGTGCTCTTCTGGCTAACTTCTTTTGTCGAATGTTTATCATTGAGTGTTCAAAGGAATTTGGTGTTACTTAGTAACTTTGTAACTTATAACAGTAATGGCTTTGGAGATTTTTTTTCTTCTTTTCCTAGTCTGTAGCAGGCCTTTGTTTAAATTTTAGTAGCGAAAAAAAAAAAAAAAAAAAAAAGTGAAAGTTTCCTGGCAGAAGGCGCATAATTAGAAAGAAGGCTGGGAAAAGTAAGACTGGCCTTCCTTATAATGATGTGTTTACAGAAACTTGGAAAGCAGAGATATGCATTGGCTATCAAAGAGAAACCAACGTCTGCTGTTGGAACATTTTCGTCAGCCTTATATTAAGGAATATGGCACTGCAGAGCATACATCTAAAAATAGGAGCGGACACATTCGATGTTTCATTAGGCTTTGAGGTCAAGAAACTGTTTTTCCACAGAATTCTGTGGCTGTATTGAACTGAAACCTTGATTCCTGGGGCCAAACCTTATATTTCTGAAATTAACTCCATAAAATGTATTACATGTTGTATGGAAAGTTTTATGTCCGCTCACAAGTCTTGTGCACCAAAATACACTGAAGTTCTGAGGTGGGAAAAGTTATGGTGATGTTCTTAAGGAAGCCCAACAGTTTCCAGGCATCCAGAGCTAGTCTGTGATTCACAATGCATACCAGACATAGAAGGATTAAGATATAGAACTGATAACGAGAGGATGGAAAAACATATAAAAAGTTAAATGGCTCTCAGCCCATGTCCATTGATTGTATCTAAACCACTTCACTGTGAAAAAGGGGGCAAATACTTGTGAGAACAGGATTCTGAGAGAGATTCTGTTGCATCCTGCTTTCAGATGGAGAAAAAAACCTGAAAGAACTGACTGTCTGTGAAATAATATTCTGGTACTAATTTTCCTGGCCAGGAGAAGAAACCATGTGGGAAAAGATGGGGTCAAAGGCATAAAAGTTTGAATAAAAGAAACCGGGACGATTGAGTAGGAAATATACGGTTGTTCTTACAACTTTTTAAACTCTTAGGAATATGCAGGTAGGATTTTGTTGGAATTAGGAGTGTCTCGTTTGGAGAAAAACATTTCTCTCATCTTTGAGGTAATGAGACCTTATAATCACAAAGTCAGAATTTACCATACACTGCAATCTGATATAGAAGTTTTCCTGAAATCAGAATGGTGGATGTGTGGAAAAGGTTTGTTAGCAGTTGACAGATACATGTCACATAACTTTTCTTGTAGCTTTATGAGAGCCAAGGAAATATTTACTTTTTTCATTCAAAAACTGTTCCGAAATTGTAAAGTATGATTTAAGTAACAATAAGCAGCCTGACATATCAGGATTCCATTAAAAAGCACTGCTCTAAAGTACATGTTTTTATGTTCTCATACTTAATGAACTCCTAGAAAATTCTCTATTATCTTCAAATTGTTCTTTTTAAATTTATTTTTTATTTCTATGTAAGAGCAAAACAGTTATATATATTTTCCTACCAGGCTCATCTTGCTAGACAATCATAGGTGCTCGTGCACCTCTTATTGTGGGCCTGTTATTTTTGACTAGCCTGAGTCTACTACTTTCTCTTTACAGAGACTGTGTGATGATTGCAACATATAAAACTTTGCAAAGTGCTATTCCCAGTAATTACTGGTTTTGTACAATTGCAGTTATTGTAAAGTAATTATCGAGATATATGGTTCCAGGCAGCAGAAAGCACGTCACTATTCTCTGCTCAGTACTGAAGAATTTTTTGAGCTAATGCGACAGTTGTGGAGGGCATGATAGTCTAACCTCTCCACAGACAGGAGTGGGGTTGCAGCTTTGTCATCCACTTTGTGGTCTGTATGACTGTAAGAGCCATTTCTAATAGCTATGTTAGCTATGTTAGAACAGCATGCCTCCGTTTCTGTAAGCACTCAGTGGTAAATCTGATGAGTAATGTTCAGCTGTTGGGTTTTGGGCATTGGAAAACAAAGGGAGCGGCCTGGCTGGAAGTGACCTGCGGGATGCTGGTCAGCTCACTGACATGGAGAATTCCTTTTTTCTCTCCTGTAAAAAATTTCTTTCTATCACTCTGCTTCAAAATGAGAGACTCGCCTTATTTAAACTTACCTAGTTCTCAGATGGGCAAAGTAAACTGATCTGACTTGTAAAGTCATGTATTGGATGGGAAATTATTGTGTTCTTCAAACAGCAAATGAATTTCTCAACCAGCTCTGTTTAAAGTGGCTGCTTTGTGATTTTACTGATGCCAATGTTAATGTGGACCCATGTGCATAGGAGCAGAGTAGAGCATCAATCGATGTGATGTCATGTATGTTTTCTCTGTGTGTATAGCATCATTTCCTGTGGATTATGAACAGTGGTAGGTACCAAACCATGACAAACGTGAAGATAAAGACCTTTGGTTTTAAAAAGCTGACTTTTTAAGATGAAAATGTGTAGATAAGGCAAGTGCAGGGGGTGCAGTGAGGACAAACTCTGAAAGATTAAGATAAGCGCATGCGCTATTAGTTACATACTTTCCATATGAAATATTTTATGTTATTGTCATATGTCTTTTCATTTGCTGTTTACTCTCCAAGAAAGGAGTCTTCAAGTGTTTGGGGATCTAATGGACCTTTACGGACCTGAGAAGAGTGGTGGCCCTAAGATTTAATTTTCCCAATAAAAATTTCAGGATTACTTAGAACATATTAATTAATGGATAGTCCCATATATTCCTGAAAACAAAGTTATTGACTGGAAACTTTTCATCCTGGGAATATTCTTTAATCAAAATATGCCTATGGAATTTTGTGTTCATGAATCATCTTCAGTCTTGGAAATATTCCCATTTTTGTAACAGATAGTATTTTGGTGCTAGATTAAGGAATAAAGTTCCCTTTGGAGTGAAGCTCCCACTCAGTGATAGCAATACTGAGCAATAATTTCACAGTGATAATACATCCATTTGGGAGAATTAGGAAGAATGCATACAGAGTAATTACTAACCAAGTTGTAGTATGCCCACAAGACTCATTTTAACCTCTTATTCTGCAGAAAGTGAAGAGGAGAGTCTTTTGTGATCACAAGTGGCAGAACTTCCTGGAGCTTTACAGACCATTTAACATTTTGGTATTCACATAATTAAAGAAAATTGCTTACTATGCTATCATAATTGTCATAGAAGGAGAACCAATAATTAAGGCAGTTTCTTTTACATCTGTGAATTATACTTTCTGAAATGGCACATGAATAGAAAAACTGGGAAATATTTTTCCTCCGCATTGCTGTCTAGACACTTACCATGATCATTCTCCCACCTGCTTGAGACATTCTAGCCCTTGCCAAGGCAGGAAGCTTGTATTTCCTTTATTGAAGCAGAAAGTGATTGTAATTAGTGTATTGTATATGGCACTCCCCAGCACTTTCCTTTTCCACAAAGGGAAGGAGTTTAAGATAAACAGAATTTATTTTTATATAAATAAATAAATACAATGGGTCGATTATTGCTGGATATTTCTCTGCCTGGTGCACCTGCATGAGATCAGCCAAGAAACAACAGAATCTGATTTCCCTAGTTTGTATAGTGTGTGTATCTCTCCAGGGATAATTTGAGTAAGAAATCTTGGATTAATTCAGTTTATCCTTTGGTAGCAGTTATTCAGAGTTTGTTCCAGTCCTTCCTAGGACTTTCTTCTAAGAAAGAAGACTGGGGAATTTTATTCCTTCACATTACCAAAAAATGTTCCTCTTGAAACTCCTCTTTGAAATGTTATCAGTTTCATACAATGGTCTATATTGTCTGTGCTGATCTAAAACATAGGAGAAGAAAAAAATAATTCTTCTAGTTCTGCTTTTTGAAGAAACCAGTCTTACCTCATGCTTCATTATAGAGTATTTCAAACAGAAACTGACAATGTGAGCTTGAATTCATATTTCAGCCTTAAAAATATGGTAGAGTTATTTGGTTGAAGACATGAGTCTCTGTGTCAGGAGCTGCTATACTGCATTGCCGAAGTATCCAGGTTTTGGTAAATGTTCCTAAGACGGCACATGTCTCACTTGTCCTTTTGGATTGGTGTAAAGTGAAGGCTTTCTAGAGAAAGACAATTATTTGCAGACATGTGTCAGCCAGCAGAAATGTACAGGAAAAGATTTTTTTGGTTTTCATTGGCAGCATGGTTACATTTTATTTTCCAGGCTAAAATGTAAAAATAGATGAACACACAAAAGTCTGTTTTAGTAATGTTAACATTTATACCAACCAACTAACCCCATCAAATTCTTATATGTTCTTGTACCCAATAAGGCAAAACAGTACCTGAGGTGCACATGTAAATAATGGGAAAACACAGGGAATAAGTTTACAACATCAGTATTTAACTTACTGCTTTTATGATCTTGGGTGGGATTGTTTTAATCTTTGCATTTAAAAGAAAACGACTGAACTTTGCTTTAAAAGCATTGAATTTAGACGGAGATTCAGTCAGCTGGATTTAATTTTTAAATTTTAATTTAAAAAGAATTCCTCTGCTATGATGAAAAAGGATCCACTTCAGAAAGCAAGAAATGAATGCAGGCAGTATCTGGTGGGCTAGAGAAACTTTGCTAGGAGTTCCTGCCTGGGCTCTACTAAATAGGAAAAGTGTATGGAATGTTTTGATTTTTATTTTTTTGTGTGCTTCTTCTGCTACACAGTCATTTAAAAAGCGTGACCCCAGTTCTCCAGCCACACTGAATACAGAAAGCTGGTTTAAATCAAGACCTGCATGTGTTGCAGCAACTTTTCTCAGGAGAGCCAACCTGCTGGTTTTAGGCTGAGCTTTAAGCTGGGCTTGCTCCTACCCATTTTTGCACTTTACTCACAACTTGGAAGACTTATCCTTAAAAAAGGATCATTATGTTACTTCTGTAGCTGGATTTTCTCATCTTTTTAAATTTTTATTCCATGGCTGAATTCATTCTTCTGAATAGGCTGAATGAATGACAGTATGAACATAGTCACTAGAAACGGAATCGTTTTTCATTTCTGTTTGAAACACCATGTGTGTATGTACATGCAGATGTGTGTAAAATGTATGTTTCTGGCTTCAAAGAACAGATAATGCAATTACTTTTTTTATGAGAGGAGATAATGCAAGTCTGTTTCTGTGTCCATATATATATCTAATGGTGTGTGAATATATGTATGTGTGTGTGGATCCATACAGAGCATGAGTAAAAATCTGTGTCTGACTCATGGGAATGATTTGTTTAAAGCAGCTATTAAAGTGTAAAACAATTTTAATAGCCGACTTTGGCTAGTGGAGCAGATTCACCAAGGCAACATAGAAAGTTTTGCACAAATGAAAGGAGAGTTTCCTTGCACAGAAACCCAGTGGTGCTGTATTTCTTCCAGCCTCCCACTATACTTATTTTGGCTCTGATATATAAAGCCTTTCTTTTCAGTGTTTGAAGGTTTCGGGAGGGCACCCTGATTTATGACTGTATTTTGTGTTCACCCAAGATCTAGTGAATTTTTTAGTACAAGTGAGGCTTTGAAAACCCCAGAGGTGGTCATAATATTTTGTGGATGGGGTATCTTCATGCAGTCTGTATTTGTGTGTGATCTCTGTTTCCTGTCAAAACTTTTAGGGAATTAAATGAAAGCGTGAGTTACTTGGTATTGCATTACTGATGGTGAGTCTTTTGCAAGATGGTGCCATTTAGTTCTGTGCAAATCCGAGGTTCCTAAACCAGAATTATGTAAAGAAAATGTAAAGGGAGTATTGATATCCATACTGGCAGATAGTTAGTGCGTAGCTACAAATGAATTTCGGACATTTTCATTAAAAGAGTGGCTGGGCTTCAGAAGTGTCCATCAGTATTACTCAACTGACAAGCCACCAGACTGTCTATTTGGCTCTATAAACTACAGAATCTTTTCCATGAGGAGTCAGACTTTCGTGTTTTCTTTTCCACAACTCTGGAAAAGAAGTTTTCCTCATCTGACATGGCCAAATTCTATTAGTTTTCTATTTCTAAAGCTACCTGATAATTCTTGTATATCTGTGATAATTCTCACACTCCTAGGTTCAACATCCTCCCCAAATCACATATTATTCTTTCATGTATAACATGTTGTAGCCTATTTTTTAAGGCAGTAAATAGTTTGCCATACTGCTTGACTATGTTCTAGAGAGGAAGTCTTGATTTTCTATAAATCTTTGTAGTTTTTCTATCTTTATAAAAATCTGGATATCTGTATGTAACATAAAAAAAGAGAGACACCTCTTCTATCAGTTTCTGCAGACATACAAAATCCGATTTATAAAGTGAGACGACGGAAGTTCAAACTATATTGAAAGTACATTATGTTGTCTTATGAGTCTCTAGGATGTTACATGTGGTTTCCATTCTTTTATCTTTAGTGGCTTTTGGAGTTTCTGCTAGAGATTTAGAGGTTACTAACTGCTCAACATTTTCTTAAGTTGTTCATCAGGAATTTCTGGAAAATTATTGCTTCCATTTTCTTCTTTGTATTAAGATACCCTATAAATGTCGTCTTTCTTTTTTAAAAAGAAGAAAAATATTTTTAATATCAGTTGTATTTCAGGAACATTTGTGCTCACAGGACACAGAGCTTTCAGGGAAAGCTTTCTTCTTTCATATACATGCAACTGAATTAGATGAGCGTTGCATGTGCATTTGTCCGCATAGATGGCCTATTAACTTAAAACCAAAACAATATGTCAACGTTTTCTCAAACAAAGAATAAACTTCCAGCTGCTGACTCTGAGGTTTATTCTATGGTTGTCTGTGGCCCATAAAACACAGTGTCTTCAAGTGTTTCTGAGATTTTAGAAATAAAAATTATACAACTGATTCTAAAACTCTAGGTTCCCGTGTCCCCATCCCTTCAAATTTTAGTGGTCATGCTAATGGATAGGTATATAGAGCCAATTAATGTGAATAATGGCATTTATCTGAATCATATGAAATAGCCAGGAAGATGAGCAGAAGACTCAGAAATCAGGATTTCTGTGCCACGTTTCCCTTGCTCTCCCACCAATTGTAGGGCTGCTGTCAGCAACCAGCTGCAAGCAACACATGAGCCTTCTCTGCAGCCCTCGCTGGAACATATTGCAGTAATCTAGTCTTGATGTCAAAGACGCGTCATGTGGTGCATGGAGCAGTAGATGGTGGAACCATTCCCAGGATGGTGAAGCTCAGTGCTGACCACATGCATCGCAGTTCGCCCAAGATCAAGGACCCGATTTCAACTCTGAGGAATCTTTTAAGGAGGGATGCTTTCTGAAGCACAGGCTGTCATTTTAAAGGAGCAGGGTTTTGTGATTGCCTGTCTTTGCTTCAGCATATCCAGCTGCTCTGCGATATCTCACTGGAAGTTTTCTTCTCACAAAAAAACAACGGCAGGGATACTGCAGGTTCACAGAAATACAAAGAAACCCAGGCCCCAGAAACACGCACAGGAGTAGGGGATGTTCTGGTTGTTACAGACTGCAGTAATAAATCAGGACATTAACATGTGAGCACAAATGTTATAATTATAAATTAGTTTCAGGTTCTTTTGCCATGCATATCTTGAGATGAAGCAAGCCATTCCTACATTTCTTACAAGGATCAGTTTATTATCTATGGGCATGGCTTGTTGTGTGGTGAAATGTTTGGTTCAGAGAAAGTATTGATATTTTTAACGCTAGATTTAGCATGTTGTTTTACTAAAAGGCAATAAGGTACTTTTGGTTTCATCCTCTTCTGACTGCAGTCTGCTTCTCCTACAAACTGCCGGGCAAGGCTGTTTCATCCTCACTTAGAACACTCTTTGAAGACTGTTCTGTAGTACTTCTGTAACTTTGTAAAGTTAACATTCCTGTTGGGTACAAACTTTTGACTTTTTTGGGGGTAGACTGTAACTAGAAAAGAGGAGTGACCTAGGGACAGTTAATTATAAAGAATTACAAAAGAGCTCTGTGGGCCACTGGGCTAATTATCGCTTTGTAACTAAAACACAGTGTTCACATTATGTCCTTTTTTGGATTAAGAAGATAGATGTTTGTGCTTTAAGCACTAATGCCTACAAATGCAAAAGACAGGCCCTGTTTACTGAGTGAATTCTTGTCCGAGTACTAAATTAGAGGAACTGTTTGCAATGCTAATATTTGAAGTAACGCGCTCATTGATAAAGAGCAGAGCAGAATAGAATTGGAATGCATTTAAGCAGGAAGCTGGTCTGTAGTAGATGAAAGTTTGAGGAGGTTGAGTGAATTTGTGTGAACATACAAAGCTCTGGGATGCCTAGTATTTTTACTAAGTATCCTCCCTTTTGCCAAAATGTTTGGTATGTCTGCCAGAATTTCCAGTACTGGCAGAGCAAAATTGGTTATGCAGAGGAATAGAGGATTAACTAATTAGAGTGAAAGTGGGATGTTTGGGAGACATTTGTAAAAATGTGAATAGTACATTTTTAATTAGGGGAAATGTTTAAAAAATGCCAGGGCCTCATATAGAGAGTGATACAAGACAGAAGCACCTTGTCCAAAAGATTAAATTCTTCACAAAACCATAATGAAATAATACTTAATGTGCTTCTGAGTTAGGGAAATGGTCTCTCTGTCATCATTGATGGTCTTTATGATAGAGGAAAAATCACAGAAATCTGCTGTCAAGATTCCTGATGTTAATCTTTGTGGTTGGCTGTTGAGTTTATTCTCAAATCCTTCCTCTATTTAATTATCTCAAATTCCTCATGACTTTTGTTACAAGTTGACTGCTTTGCATGAAATTGAAAATGTCCTTTGACAAGAGTCACTTAAAAAGGAAGCAGGCTACCAATATGATTAGTTTCTCAATTAACTGCCCTTCGTTTTGGAAATTTTTTGGTTTTTTGGAAAACCACTGACCACTGTCAAAGTTTGTAGAGTAATTGAAGGTTTCATATGTGTTTCATAGTTGGTAGAGGTAACTGCAGCATGCTGCAGAAAGGACAGGAAAGAGGTGGTAAAAGGGCTTTTCAAAAGATGTGAGACGTGTGAGGTCACCTTCTATGACAAAGTGACCTGCTTGGTAGATGAAGGAAAGGCTGTGGATGTTGTTTACGTGGACTTTAGCAAGGCCTTTGATACAGTCTCCCACAGTATCCTCCTGGAGAAACTGGCTGCCCATGGCTTAAATGGGAGTACTCTCCACTGGGTTAAAAACTGGCTGGAGGGCCGGGCCCGGAGAGTGGTGGTGAATGGAGTCAAATCCAGTTGGCGGCCGGTCACAAGTGGTGTCCCACAGGGCTCGGTACTGGGCCCCATCCTCTTTAACATCTTTATCAATGATCTGGATGAGGAGATCGAGTGCACCCTCAGTACGTTCGCAGACGACACCAAGCTGGGTGGCAGTGTCGACCTGCTGGAGGGTAGAGAGGCCTTGCAGAGGGATCTGCAAATGAGACCAACAGGATGAGTTTCAATAAGGCCAAGTGCCGGGTCCTGCACTTGGGTCACAACAACCCCCTGCAGCGCTACAGGCTGGGGGCAGAGTGGCTGGAGAGCTGCCTGGCAGAAAAGGACCTGGGGATGTTGGTCGACTGCCGGCTGAACATGAGCCAGCAGTGTGCCCAGGTGGCCAAGAAGGCCANATGAGGAGAGGCTGAGGGAGCTGGGGTTGTTCAGTCTGGAGAAGAGGAGGCTGAGGGGAGACCTTACGCTCTCTACAACTACCTGAAAGGAGGCTGTGGAGAGGCGGGGATCAGTCTCTTCTCCCAAGTTACAGGAGACAGGACAAGGGGAAATGGCCTCAAGTTGCTCCAGGGGAGGTTCAGGTTGGATATTAGGAAAAAATTTTGCACTGAAAGGGTTATCAGGCATTGGAATGGGCTGCTCAGGGAAGTGGTTGAGGTACCATCCCTGAAGATATTCAATAGACGAATTGACATGGTGCTCAGAAATATGGTTTAGTGTTGTCGTGTGTGTTTTGTTTGGTGTGTGTGGGTTGGTTGTTTTTTTCTTTTTTTTTTCTCTAGATGATCTTAAAGGTCCCTTCCAACCTAGGCAATTCCGTGAAAAATTTATTTCCCTAATCAATCTGAGCAGCAGTTCAGTGTTTCAGAGTTTTCCTTGGATGCTTTTGGATGTATGCATTCAGGACCAAATCAATTGGTTCTCCTGAAATTGCTGACTGTGCCTAATATTCCTGTTACCTGTCTTCCATTGTATAGATTCCCATCACACGAATATTGCACATTGATGCGCAGATTGATGTGTTGTGGGGACAAAAGCATGCATTTAAACTGTCATGCTTTTGGTTTAGTGAAACAATTTCAATGCCTTTTTTTCAGAAAATGCTAGTAGTTTTGCTGGGATAATAGTATATATTGTCCAGTGTTTTTGAATAATCGCTTTTCTAATGAAATTCTCATTGAGGTGCAAACTCTTGAGATTTATCTGTGGTATGTTTGGATTTTTTGTTCCCAGTAAAACTAGGATTACATTTATTGTTGTTGATTAATTTACACACTGGCCTAAAAACTGAAGGATAAGCAATCGGAAATGGTAGTGTTGTACATCACCTTCAGGCTATATCAAAGTCTGGCTATGGGTGGGAATAACACAAAGTCATACAAGTTGTCTCTAGAAAGTGTCAAGTTTAATTAGTTATACCTCATTAGCTTTAAAATTGGCTGTTTCTGTTCCAGAATAAGTGTGTACACGTAAGCAGTTTGGAGTACCTGGTAGGATTATCTGTTCTGGTAGAATTCTGCCTATAGACCCGCTCAACTGATTCCTTCGTCTCTAATTTCCTAGTCCGAAACAGAGGAAAAACCAAAATTTCTAAACTGTAGTACCATAGGCTAAAACTGCGGCAGAAAATTAGTGCAAGTGGTTGTTAACTAAGTGGTACTTAGCTGGTGTTGAAGGAGATACCTTCTGATTTATATAATATTTCTAGACATTTAAAACTGTTATTCCCTGGTATTGATACAGTTTCTTCTGAGGCTTCATTGTGTGAACTTTCTCAAGAGTTACTTTATTTTGGCTGGCAGCCTTCTTATGCTAGTTTTGCAACACAGGATTCATATGTAAATCTAAAATTATTAATTTTTCTACAGTTCCCTGTCCTGGGAAGAATTGCTATCTTTGTAGCTTTTCTTTTAGCTCAGGCAGTCAAATTATTAAGTAGGAATAACAAAGCAAGTTTAGACAGTGTGAACCCTAAAAGATTCTAGAATATGTTAATAGTACCTGAAATTGGAACTACTATAAACTTGCACGGATCTTTCCAAGTTGCATATTATTGCCTTTTCTGTGCTTATTTATCAAAAGAAGTTATTCACTGGTAGAACAGTGTTTTCTTTTCCCTTTGATGAATTAGGTAATGATACAAAGTTCTGTATCAGAGACTTGAAGAAAACTTGAAGACTGGAGGGAAGGCCTCCAGAGTAAGAATCCAAGTTTATATATATATATATATTAAAAAAGTGATTCTTAGAAGAAAACTAGGCAATATTGTAACATTTTTCATTTGATGACAGGACGATGAACAAATTCTACTGATGTTATGAGAACTTGTGGTACATTAATACATGATGTTATTGTTGGTGCCTGCATTATGTAGCACAAATGCACTGCAGAGTGTAACCCACAGTGCTGAGTCTCAAGAGCTGGTGGACATTCAAACAAGACTGGAGTTTGCCCTGTTTTTCTTTGGGAAAAATCCACATGAGCTGAAGGAGCTGTGGTAGATTCTTACAGATCCCCAGGTTACATCATTGGGGGACCAGTCTGTAAAACATGCGGCCAAGTACACCTGCTTATGGCATATGCATATTTACGAAAAACAAATACTATAGTAATGTTAGTAATGTTAACTCTTTGCTCTGCAGATAATGAAGCTGTATCTTCAAATAGCCGAAGTGATTTGTTTAACTATTTTATTCCGGGAATCAGATAGTAAACTTGAGAAATGCTGTCTAGGTATCTTCTACAACACCATTTCAATGCAAAGGTACTTTGTCAAGAATAAAGAAAACTAATGCTCTGTTTTGTTCATAGCTTCAAAATTCAATTGAAGACAGTGTGGTGTGAGTTCTGCCATACCCTTTAATAGGAAAGTTTTTCTATTCCAATTTTTGAAGCAAGTGATGGCATTCATCACTGTTGTTTAAATTACTTGGCTTTACTTCCATTAAATACTTGATTAATTTTAGGGCAGTTGAATTAAAAATGTGTGTGTGAATTAAGACATAAAGATCATCAGATGCTGCCAATTCAGAAGTAAAGTGGATATAGAACTTCTTTTTTGATCCTTCATGATTAAAAAACTAAAGGTATGGCTTCACAAACCCTACCTTGGAAGGTAGGCAGTGTGAGCTGTGGGATGTCCAGCTCTCAGGTGCTTGTTCCTGGACAGCCACTGCCCTTCTGTTGCACCTGCAGAACCCTTTGGGTGGTTGCTCTTTAATCTGAAGTGGCGAACGAATCCAAGTTTTTTAAAAAACAAACAAAGAAGCAAGCAAGCAAACAAACAACCACCACCCCAAAGGCCCAAACCAAAACCACAAAAAAAACCCAACCAACAAACAAAACCACCAGTCCACTCAAATTCTAGGGTTACTTTCAACCTTTAACTTACTTGCCCCTTCTGCTGTAAGGATCCTAAACGGTTGTGCTATCACAACTGGGTGTGAAAGAGCATGGAAGGACACACAAAAGTATTTGGGAATGTTTTGCTGAGTAAGGGGGACAGAGAATCCATGGTATCAGAAGGTCATGCGATTCACAGTGGTATTCAGTGTACTCCATCTTACAGTTATTTGCTGCATACCTTACTTGATTAGCATTTTCTTTCTTGAGAGTCACTGATGTAAACATGGCAACACTTACTGTATGTTTACAAAGATTGTATGTTGCACAGCTGCAACTAAAAGCAGTAGGAGCCACTCGGTGAACTCCTCTCAAACTTTTTTGGAAAAAGCAGAGGAGAAAATGACCTATTCTGACTTTTTGTACTGTGGTAAATACATTTTTGTGTCTCTGTGTGTGTGTGACAGTGCCTAAATAAATTATGCTCTCAATAAAATTCCATGCCAGCAAATACTGCATACAGGCTTGAAGCAAGACTTGGATTATTGCTCAGCAATTGCACATTAGAAATACAATAACTGAAATTTATGTTTATATTAATTACAGCATGAATGTAAAGTCCTCTGGGAGCTTTTATTCTTCATGTACTACATTGATTGCTACACTTTATTGTTTGTGTCATATACTGAGAAACGAAAAGTAATCTCTGTAAGGGATGCAAAAAATTGAGTACAAGGACTGTCTTTTTCTCAGAAAAAAACTTGTGGCTCCACTGGGGTTGGCTGCACATTTAATTTATTTTTATTGTGTACAATCAAGGAGTCCTATCATTTGTGGTGAAAAACTCAGCATATATACGGATGGTGACATCTGGCTCTTAGTAAATGAATATATTTTACAATAATTCCTTCAAAATAGTGTCATACTGGAGATAAGGGACAGTACTGGTGGTACTGTAAAATAGAGGATTTGTCTTTGTCTGGATCACAAAAAGCAAGCAGCAAATAAAACTATGGTAGATGTTTGTCTCTGTCCTGCTTTTGACCAGTGAATTAATGCCTCTCTTATTAATTTGTGGCTTTCTAAGGTTCCTAGAGGAAATCCCAAGTCTACTGAAATAAAGTAAGAGGAATTAGAACTTCATCCCTTGCTTTTTTACTGGAATTATGTGTATGTCACACGTGTCTTTTCTTAGAGATTATGCATATCTCTTGTCCTGCAGTTGGTAACAATTTAAAGGTGGTTTTCGTTAGAGGTTCTCTTTTTGATGGTGTACGAGGAGCTGCAGCTTTGTGTTCTAGTCCTCTGCAGCTAACTACTGGCCTTATATGATGATCCTCACTGAAGACTTTGTGGACACTTCTGAGTGTTTAAAGCAAGATGTTAAGTTGCAGAGAGGTTTCCTATTAAGGAAAAGTGATGTAATGTCAGTGGAGCACTGCCAGCTTCTCTCCGCTTATTTTATTTATATTAGCTGCATACCAAAGAAAATGCCCCATAAAACATGAGTGCTCCTTGCTATATTTAGCCAAGCTAATTTACTAATACCAGGAGATTATGTTTATATGCAATGGAAATAATTATAAAAATATTTCGGGGCATCTTACTGAAATAAAACAGGTTGAACTTGGGAAAAGTAAATACCAGATTTGCTCCTGGTGCATAGAAAGACTCTAGGGTGTCTTTTAGCATTCATACTTGCAACATAAGTATTTCTGTGCTGAAAAGCATTGTTTAACATTTTAATTGAACTATTTTGCTGATTTTTTTTTTTTAAAGAACACAAAGTACAAAGAAGTTATTTACATTTATCTGAGTCTTTTTAGTCTTAGCAATGCAGATGTCCTCACATTTAACCTATGTGTCTAAAACCAATCTTGCCATATGCATTCCAGTGTGATACTCTGGTCTGAAATATTTGCATTCATCTTCATACAGAACACCGTGCAATATTGTGCTTTTTTTGTAATATTTAAAATCATTTTGTCGTATCTGTTTTTGATTACCTTCTCTGACTTTTCTTTAGAACTACTTTTTAAATGAGTAAATTAGTTCCCTTTTTAATGAGTAAATTTTTTTTTGCCTGGTTTATGTTCAGCTCTTTGTTCTACAGCTGATGGTGTTGATAAATAATCACAAGATTTCTTCCTGACTCTAACAATGTTACTTCATAATGCTGTTGAACAATTTGACCTTTTCTATTAATTTTACTCCTACGTGGTGACCTTGGTGGGTGTGGTAGTGTTGGAAATATGGATCCTCCCTGATACAAAGTCTGCCTAAAAGAATATTCCCCATCAAGAGTAGCTGAGTACATTTGTTAGCTGCTGATAAATAAGAGCTGTCATACAAGTCACCAACATAATGCATGTGAAAAAAAAAAAAGGTACTTCTAAATTAATTAATTAAATGGGAAGTCCAGTGTGACTGTGAAACAATGTTCTGTGTTATGAGATCTGCAGTTGAGTCATGAGCTACTAAATTGTGGGCAGGGGAAAGAATTTTGGGTAGTGTTATTTTTATCTGCATTACTGAGGATGTGTTGAACATTTTATGTGTTTTCTGCTCAAATCTGAGTCACTCGTTTTCATTTCAAAGCCGATGCTTTATTGGAATGACTTCTTAAGATGCTTCTTTAAGAGGGTCTTCATACATTCTGACATTTAGCATCTAATTTACACACTCTGAACTGCACTCTGGAGGTTTCACTGACCGTCTAGGAGGCTGTACTACCACTCATGTAAGTGAGATGCCAAAGACGAGATGATGAGAACATTTCCCAGTGTGTCTCCTTTCGATTAGAAGAATTAGAGCAAAATGACAGCAAACTGAAGTGCTGCAAGGCCGGAAGAAAAAGGCAAATGATCTTTTAGGCCTAACACAAATCAAGTATCATTCTTTTACACATCTGGAGCTTGTTTTGAAAATATAAGGCTATTTAATATATGGAGGATTTCAAAATGATTGCAAGGTTCTGTTGCTTTTTCCAAGTATGCAGATCTTTTCTCATTCATTCTGAATGATTCATTAGGGAAGTAGATCATGCTGCTAAAAAATCATGAGAAAAAATTTTGAGTTGACTAAGGGTCGAAAAACATTTCCTGCAATTATGAAGTATGTTAATCAAGCTAGGCCTTTTGCCTTACAGATTCCTCTCAATTTCAAATATCAGATTTTAACCGTAAGACAAATTTAAACAAAATAAAAAACCTTGGATCATGAGATGTCATCTCTAGTACTAGGCTCCTGAGGACAAAAGTTCTCCCTAGTGTAGAAGATCAGACATAACTAATCTGTGAAGTATTGCCTGGACAGCGTACAGCAAGAATTATGTGCTATCAATTCTTGCTTAGAAAAGTTTATTTCTCCATTTTTAAAACTAAGGCCTGTTGGATTAGTTAGTATTTAAGTAACTTTAATATTGAAGTCCTGAAATCCATTTGGAAAACTGCAGTCTCTGAAGGTTTATGAAATGACTGAAAACCGGACAGCTTCAGACAACATTGCCTTTGGGGCGTGAGAATGTAATTAATGTGGTAAGTTTAAGTGCATGGGCTTGTTAGAATCTTGGCATGCAAAAGAGTATGACTGCAGGGGAACGAACTTATTTTCCTCCAAACAAAAATGCTGAGCTGCTGCTCAGTCTTTCTGCAAATCTGGGTGCCCACTTTCCCTGATACATGGCACAATTAGTGAGAGAACTTAAATGTCTTTGCCTTATTTTGCCCTTTATGACAAAAACTACAATACTTTAAAGTGTTCCTTGGTGTCTCTAGCTTTTTGACTCTCATTTAATCATTCCTTGTTCTGCAAAAAATTTTCATCACATTTTGTATGAATTGTCTGATCAATTAGCTGACCTCAAATAATCCAAATGCTTTTGTTATTGTGTAAGACTTAAGTGCTGTCTTTGAGTTTTCTTCATGAAACACAAAGGGAATGGAGGGATCCTTTAAATGAAAAACAGGTTCAATCTACTATTTAAATTTTATTCGTGATTACAGCTTTAGTAAACTGGCTGAGGAAACCAAGGGTCATCCTAACACCTAGAATAACTATCCTTTAATTCACAGTAGAAAACTGTAGTAGGCAAGGGTATTTTAGGCTAGTGTTTTCTGAAGAGTGAAGCATAGTTTTCTAGAGAAGCTGGCATATGAAGTGAGGTAGAAGGTAAAGTCATGAATTTTTGGTATCATACACCCTAGGTGGCATTTTTGGAGCTCACAAGGGGTAGTGAAGGGGTGGTGATAGCCTGAGGGAAGAGGCAGGGAGACAGACAAAGACGCAGCAATTAGAAAGAGGGAGGTCAGTGAGAAGAAAAATTGAAGACAGACCAGCACTATATCACAATCTAAGTATTGCTGAGAGGAACTGAGAGGATCCTGTGGAGTCTCACGGTTTGTGCAGGAAGAACCATATGATCCACATGTATGCTGATTGTAGTGCTACAGGTTTTGGTATTGTCAAAATCCTTCTGTCTTTGAAGTAACGTGCAAGTCCAAAGTTACATTTTTGATGTTTTATAACTTGTTTATGAAACTACTGCCAGATAAGATTTCTCATTTTTCTATCTCAGCTATTTGTGAGGTAAAGGATAGCTTGGAGTCCAAGTTGTCATGGTAGTTGAAAAGAAAGTATTACATACAGTGAGTGTTGACTTCAGTGTGAAAGATGTGTATTGCTACTTTTACAACTTATTAGCACTTACAATAATGGAAACAAAGCATGGACCATTTTTTTTAATTTCATTTTACTAACAGTGATTTACCAGTAATTTCCAAATGTAATGTTAAGGCAACAATTTATATATATTGTGCACACTACTAACTATTCAACGTAAAATCCTTTTTTCAATAAGGATAAAACATAAACTGCTGTTAGTCAAATTGACTTTTGCTGTAGGAATAGATAAACCACTTTTCTCGTCATCCATTCTGGAATGTTCATTTTAGCATAAATCTAATCTAATCTTAAGAAATAAATATGGGAAAACACAAGTTGGGACCCTCAAATCAGACAAGTGCTGTTTCTAGGCCAATATTCTTTCTCCAAGAGTGTCCAGTTCCAGGCTGAGAGAGTGCATGAGTCATCAAAAGAATGAGTCCATAAATAGTGAATCTTCCTTTATAATTGTCAGACAAAATGATTTTAAATCTTGAGTAATATGCTTTTCTTTGTAACAAGCTTTTTACAAACTACCCTGTGATCAGATGGAATTCAAAAAAGACATGTTTATTTTGTCTGGGAGGTTTTTACTGCAGGGCAGATGGAAGGAGTGGAATTGCTTGAATTCTGGAGGTCAGCTGCAGGCAATCAAATAGTAAAATCTGTGCTACAACATACAAAATAGTAGAACTGCTGTCTAGGATCAGTCCATACATTGTCTCTGAATGTGTAAATGTTAAGTAATATGTGTAATACCCTCTTTTTTAGTGAATTATACATAAATATGCTGTACAGTTAAAATATTTCAAGAAACCCTATAAATTAAATGAAGAGGTTAATTTTCAGCATATTTATTTAGTAAGGTACGTGTTTGACTTCCCAGAAACGTGTGGTGCAGTCGACACACTGGAGGGAAGGGATGCCATCCAGAGGGACCTGGACAGGCTTGAGGGGTGGGCCTCTGCAAACCTCAAGAAGTTCAACTTGCACTTCACCCAAGTGCAAGACCCTGCACCTGAGTCAGGGCAAACCCGAGCACAAGTACGGGTTGAGCAGAGAATGGATTGAGAGCAGCCCTGAGAAGAAGGACTTGTTGGGGGTGCTGCTTGATAAGAAGCTCAACACGAGCCAGCAATGTGCGCTTGCAGCCCAGAAGAACTGTATCCTGGGCCGCATCAAAAGAAGTGGTGCCAGCAGCAGGTCCAGGGAGGTGGTTCTGCCCCTCTACTCCACTCTGGTGACACCCCACCTGGAGTACTGCATCCAGCTCTGGGGCCCCCAAGACAAGAAAGAATGGACCTATTGGAGCAGGTCCAGAGGAGGCTCACAAAGATGATGATCAGAAGGCTAGAGCACCTCTCCTGTGAAGACAGGCTGAGAGTTGGGGCTGTTTTGCCTGGAGAAGAGAAGGCTCCAGGGAGACCTTATTGTGGCCTTCTGGTACGTAAAGGGGTCCTGCAGGAAACATGAGAAGGAATGTAGTGGTAGGAGGAGGAGCAATGGTTTTCACTGAAGGAGGGGAGATTTGGATTAGATACTAAGAAGAAATTCTTCACTGTGAGGGTGGTGAGGCACTGGAATATGTTGTCCAGAGAAGTTGTGGATGCCCCATCCCTGGAAATATTTAAGCCCAGGCTGGATGGGACTTTGAGCAACCTGGTGGGAGGTGTCCCTGCCCATGGCAGGGGGTTGGAACTAGGGATCTTTAAGGTCCCTTCCAACTCTAACCGTTCTGTGATTGTATTAAATTGAGACTTACATAAACTATATAGCCAGAATCTCTTGTAGTATGCACACTTACTTTTAAATAACTTCTAGCTTGTATGGTTTAACTAGACACCTCATGCTAGTTTATACATCTACTCTGAATGTGTAGCCTACGTTAGCAAGAAGTACACAAAAAAAAGAGTGGCTCTGTAGAGTGAAAAAATATGCTGTAAGGGCATGATATGTACACTATGTCAGATATGCTATGTCACAGTCACTGAGTTTGGGGGTTTGTTTTTTCACTGTGGACTAGCTCTTGCCTGTTCCCAGGGACTGAAGCCCATTAGTGGCTGGAGTTTGTTACATGCAGTTCACCTGACAGGAAACCAGTTCATGTTCTTGAGAGGCTTCTCCAGGATGGAACCGGAGAACAAGCAAGTGGGGATAGTTGAAGATTTACTTCAAAAGCACATTTCTGATCCAGGCTAAAGCACAAATGCAGATGTGTTCTTACTGGCCTCTTAGAAGAAGTGCCAGTCTATGTGGTTACTTGTTTTTGGCCAGTCGCCATGTTGGTTACTGTTTTATTTGGGAAAAATGAAACTTGGTCCTTCCTCCTGTTTTCTCTGGATAAGGCGGCTGGCTCCTTTCACTGAGAGCTAAGCAAGGCACAGCCTAACTCAGGGAAGAAGTCTTTACTGTGTAAGTCTCCCAAAGTCAAGGTTGCTTGATATATTAAGAAATAAATAATACTTGAAGTGAATCATCTTTCTAGAATGTATATTCACTCAAAAGTAAAAAAGCAACTATTTTCTCTGTCATGTATATGTAAGGTATACCATTTAAGCTTTTCAGAACAAAGCACCGTACAGTTAGCTAGCAGTTAAAAAAATGTTAAATTCTCACCTGGGAATGAGAAAATGTTAAATTCTCACTTCACCTGTTCACCAGAGAAATAGTATTTAAAATTATTTTTGCCAGTGCAAGAAGCTAATTCAAGTTGAGCGTCTGTGTCCGAATGTGTGTAATTTCAGGGTACGTTGTTTCTTTTTGTGATGATGACAAATGTGATTAGTTCTGGTCAGGTCTGTTCAAACTGTTCAGGAGCAGAATATATTTGCAATATTTAAAAGTATATTTTGACTGCAGTGACATCTGTGTACTCTGGGTGGATTTTGCCTTCCCTTAGCAATTCTGCTGATAGGTATTCATTTTTTGTTTTATAACAAGCAACAGGGAAATTACAGTGTAGAATTCAGGCATAGCATAAGGCTGCAAGTCTACTTAGTCCTTAGGATTTGCCTAAGACATCTTCATTATAATTATGTTTATCATACAGTTTTAATAAGCAGTAGCTGTGCATATCTAAAGATGCTTCAGCAACATTTTGGGTATCATAATTGTTTTTGTCTCTCTTATACTTTGGGAAAGATGCCTTTTTAAAACAAATGAAAAATAAGAAAAAAACCCAACCAACTCCAAAACTCACACTTTTTAAGTACGTGTCTGGGTAGATAAAAAGTGACAGTGCCCTATAAACTCTATTTTATTTTCAAAATTAGCCCAGCAAGATGAATGGAGATCCTCATCTTAACAGATTGTTCCTGATAAAAAATAGAGCACAGAAGTATTAATCAGGCATGTATCACTGAAATTGATGCAAGGTGTGACAGGAAAAAAATGGAATAAACCAAAACGATGTTATCACTCTACATGAGCAGATGAAGTTATATCTACTATTAGAGCCAAGCCTATGAAGAGTTCTTTTCTCTCTTCTAAGCACAACAGCTGACACAGGTTCATCTACCTCATTGTCAAGTGTTTTCATTTTACTGACATACTCTGTCACTGCTGTTTTGCGGGTGGATGTTGGCGTTTTCGTTCTGCTCTGTGAGGAGTGTAGCCCACAAAGAGTCTGCTGGGCATGGATAGATTGAGTGTTTGCCAACTCTTTGCAGAAACATTTCTGTGCAATGCCGTGACATGTGCAAGCACTGAGGACGCTTCAGTTATTTTTTATATTCAGTTTCTTTGCAACAAAGTGAATATTTCACTTAACCAGAGCTTTGTCTATCCGATAGTCTGTTTGGGGAAGAAAGCTGAAGCAGTTTGTCCATACCTAAGCAAACTCTTACCGGAGCTGGAGCCGAGTAGCAGTGTAGCATGGAGAGGGTAGTTATTTGTTCCCTGTTTCAGGAGCTGGAGAACGACGGCAGGGAGTAGTGAAAGGCTGTTGTTCTTTCAATTAATGCATGAGATGGGCTTCACCGGTGCTTTTAAAAAGTTGCCTAAGGGCATCTGGGAGGAAAAATTCTCCCAATAGATCTGCAAATGTCTCTGGGTGATACCAATCCCTAATACGGCAGTAACTTCACATACCCTAGGAAGTTTGCAGTGTGCAGAGTGACTACACAGATATTCATCCTTTTAAGTATCTTTCTTTTCGCTGCCATAACTTTCATTGAGATTACCGACCTAGATTGCATGACAGGGATACAGCATCCTGTTCGGGATCCAGCACAATATATGATTGTGTTAGGATTGCATTGATTGAATAAATGTCACAAAAGGTGTGAGTAATGCTGTAGTGTCATTTTCACTTTCCAATGCTCTTGAGAACCAGGCTGAAAGTTTATTACCGTCTTTAGCAGTTGCTGTTACTTCCTGGCGCTTCTCCTCCTTCCATAAAAGTTAGTGCATGTTCTTGATGGGTTTATTTTTGTGTGTACAGAAGGACTTCAGCAAGAATGGTATAGTTCCAAAGCTTTATGGTACTAAGATATTACTGACACCTGAAGTGAAAAAGTCCTTTTGTCATAGTGGGAGAATCTCAGACATATATATTTATTTCATATAAATACCAGTTTTTATGTATTGATTTCCTTTCCATTGGTTCCTTTTCATGTGGTGTTTTAAGAACAGGATACCTCCGGTGAGTTTCAGTAACATAGACTACTGATGTGTCAGTTGGTAATATCTAAGTTTTACACAAGGCAGCAACCTGCTCAAACAGCAGAATTGTTTGTGAATACAGAATGGCTGGTAAAATGGCCTAGAATTTAGGCTCTAAAACTACCTTAATTTCTTCAAGTAGTTTTGAAACAATTAAAGGTTTAATTTTCCTAAAAACACACTGACAGCGACTATGTGTTTCCTTTAATATTGGGACATCCAGTAGTTACTTTTTTTTTTTCTTCTTCTTCTTAATACGATGTTCGTTCTTCCTCACAGAAGTATCTATTTCAGTAGTGCAAAGCTGTCATTTTCAGGTGTAACCCAAAGAACAAACAGTTGACAGATACTGGAATGTTAATATTGAAAGCATGGAGGTCCAGTTTTAAGCCCACTGTAACTGTTGGTGGGTAGGCATAAAAAAGAGCAAATCTCCTAACTTTGGTGGCCATCATCACATTTCATGTACCACTTTAGTGGCAGATGAAATGTGATGATTTATAGAGCAACTTGTTAATCAAATATATGAAATTTAAAATAAATAAATAAATAGGACATCTGTTTGTGTGCTGTCCCAGTGGCAGCACTGAGAAAACATATCCTACTACATCTAGAAGAAGAGTGGCCATCCATCTTTCCTTCTGTCCACTTTTGGTTTTAGGCTAGTACAGTTTTTCAAACTTTGATTTTATTTTATTTTTTTTCTCCCCATATTTTCTTTGAATATGTACCAATCAGCACAGAGTATAACCTTCCACATGGTATAGCACAATCAGAGGCAGAAGATCTATTTTCCATTTGCAGGCCAGTTCATTCCTGCATTCTAAGTCGTGATTTCCTATACTTTGGGCCAATTCAGCTATAAATTGTAACCTGTATTGCTATTAATGCCTTGTTACAATTTACCTCTTAATAACATAACACTTTTTGCTTCCTTTATAAGTAAAACTTATTACCCGTGCCATTTTTAACTGTTATTATAAATTTATATTATAAATAATTTATAATTATAAATTATTTTAACTGTTTTTAACATCTGTCACTGGATATTCTGTGCACTAGTTCTCTAGCACTGTTGAATTACCAAACTAGACAGATTTTTGACTACCAGACTAATTCTTATGATCTAGCCCTACCAGAGGTGCAAAGTTTAGCCTTTTTGCTAAAGCTGTATTGTGTCTTTATGACATTTGGGAACAATGAATGTGTACAAGAGCACAATTTCCTCTCTTTCTGTACCCAAGCTAAATGTGTTATCTCACTGGTACATGTTTTGAAAAATGTCCCTGTGGTGGTATAGAGAGATGAAAAATGGTTCCTGTCTGTAAAAGAAATGCCAGTGTTTGCTGAATACTGGCAATATCACTACTGTTGGTTTCCTTAGTACAGAAATTATCTTGATACCTTTGACAGATAATCAAACCATAATGGAAAATGGGCACAGGTACAACTGCCACTTTTTAGGATAGACAGAAAAGTTTTTAAAGAGCCAAATTACAGCAGGATTTCTTTACAAGAGAGTTCACAAACAATGCAGATGCAATGCAGATGGTTTACTTTTCTCTCCTGTCTGTATGAAGTTTCTCAGATGTTTCATAGTGTGCTCATAACACAGTACCTGCGTTAGCTCTTGCACCATACGGATTTTCCTGACAGTGCGTCAGGTTTCAGTGCAATTATTTATAAGCACTCCGGTATAAACCAGAAATGTGGAAAATATTATTTGTTGTTAATGTGTATTTTCAAATTGTTACGCTTTGACAGGCAAGTAATAAAAATATTACAAGGTTGCAGCTGGTAGAGATGGTTCCTAGTTATAGCTGTCAAGTTATTCAGCATGAGGACTAAATTGTAGTGATAACCTGCATCCTCCCTGAAATCTACTGGTATAGACAAAAAAATATCTCTGACTGTTTGCAGGATAGAACCCAAACTGGTGCTGGTTTTTGTTTTTCTCCTTCCTCCCTCCCCTCCTGCCCTTTTTATTTTAACTGATAATTCCAGTCTTACATAAATGTGAGCCCTTGCAGGATTTAAGAGAGTCTGCATTTCTTTCTCACAATATAAGGGATTGTTCAGCATCAGGAAACTTAATGCTTGAGTAAACGTATTTGTATTAATACAGCCTGGAGGCCGTCTGTGTGTTGAATACTTTGCAGTTTTTGTTAAAAGGAGCATCTGTTCTCCCTTTGCCTTCTTGCCTTGTCATACATGGACATTTTTAACATTTCTAAAAATGAGTAAATATTCCTTCAGTGGACAGTTCAGTTGGAATAACTTCTGTATTCTGAGTATTCATTTTCAGTACAGCTGTTAATTAATTCACTGCTAGCTTAAGTTGTTTTTTTGATTTTTAATAATTCTGAACCATTGATAAATCTGGTGGAAAACCTTAAATTATACTAGGAATTTTGTCAGACTACAATTCCAAGTATCAGTGACTATTGTCAAATTTTGGATGAGTTGGTATGTGCATTTCAGTATCTTAAATAGTAACTGTCAGAAGAAGTTTAGAAAATTACTGCTTTTCAACAGTACCATTTATACCAGTAAAATACAATATTGTGGTTGTAAGAGAACAAATTAAACAGTGTATTTAAGAGTTAGCTGAACAGCGACCTGGGATGTCTGCCGTGCCAGCTGCCTAAGAGCCACAGGTGCAGAAGCACTGGGAATCTTATCTAGTGAGGGAACCACAGCAGCTCCCAAGCTCCCGCTGCTTCCAATTCTCCATTCCTTCTCTGCCTACAAGCTATCCAGCTGGGCTTACAAGGAGCTGGAGAGATGTAACTGTATGTTATACATTCTGGTTTGAATAAAATATGGAAAAATATTCCATCCTGGATTTTATTGTATAAATATCTAAGATACAAGATAGTAGATATATCTAAATATATACATATAAAAATGTATCTAAACACAGATACATGCTGACATGGAAGTCAGTGTTACTTAAGAGCTCTTGACTTTCAATACAGCATGATGGTGATTGTTTCCCTTTTGGCAGAGCTCTGGCACGATTCTGAAGCAGTAATGTTGAGTTAGAAGCTGAGTCTTCATTGAAAGGTTAGATTTCATGGAAGTGAGTAGCTGTTACCCCGAAGTACCAATACAGAGGTTTTGTGGCATTGATTTGAAATCTTAATTTAGAAAACTAGCTCGAGTTTTTAAAGTTGTGGTTAATTCTGATTATTTTCATTGGAAATATTTCTGTACTTTCATTTCAGAGGTATGTTTTGTATGTGGCTGTTGAACCGTGACGTCTGTTTCTCAAAGGGCAGGTTGCTGGTAGGATTGTGAAGGGGCCAGTCTGCTTTTGCTCAGGAATGACTTGCGGCAGAAGTGAGCCCATTATTCTTCTACATGTGAGATTGATAGGACTCTTCCTTTCAAGCAAAAATAGCTTTTCTTTGTCTGCTTTCCCTTTGCTCCTTTTCTTTTGTTGAGATAGGAAGGGCCAAAATCAGGAATTTTGAAAAGTTGTAACATAGAAAAATTTATTTAATCTTGGTTCAGTATCCGTGGTGATTTATTTCAATCTACTTCATATATTGTGTTGTCAAACACTGAATAAACTTCAGTGCCCTTACTGCACTTTGTGATAGATGCTACCTGGATAGGGTTCATTTTGTATATATCAGAGTTCCTCAAGGCTTGGACAGCATCCCCTTACTTTTGGAGAACCTCGCCCTCCAACATAGACAGTCTGGATAGAAGGGCTTCCCTATGCACTTTTGTGTTTAAAAGGTACACAGGCCAGGTTATGCTGAGGAGTTGACTATTAAACTGCAAATTGTAGGGTGCTTTCCAGAAGAGAGGCATTGTTCCTCTAAATAATTGGTTTAATGCTCTTCACAAACACAGAGATGTAAGATAAAAATAAAGCTGGTATATATCCTAATATTGGGAACCTGTGAATGAGCCTGATGGAGTACTTTCAGTTTGAAGGATTTATTGCATCCCTGAAAATGCCATCTGCTGTAACATCCTCTACATTAGCCAGTTCCTGTTGAGACTTTCAGAGATGTACAAGCATCTACCTATCTCCCCTCCTCCATAGCACTGTGTCCAGGGACTTGGAGTTATGTTCCTGATGGTGGTTGTTACCAGTTTAGCTCTCAAAGTCGAGGATTGCCCTATTAATTTCTAAAACAATGTGATTCAAAGAAGGTATCAGGAAGAAAAAACATCATGAAAATGGGATAAAAAGATAAACCAGCCTATTATAATCTAAACCAAGTGCATACCTCAGAACATGAATTCTTGAGTAACTATTAAAATATGCCGTATTGTATTGGCATCCTTAGAGAAGATTCTGGTCACCTCCACCCACTATTTTCTCCTACAATCAGAGTGGTTTGCTTTGAAAAAGAGAGTATTCTGTAGTTGCCCACCAAGAATCCTGGTGTCCCTCGTCTTCCCTTTCAACATCTGTTTTCAAATGTTTCTTGCTGTCATTTAGCTCTGAGAATCATCACGTTCCTGAGCAGGTTCCAAGTGCCCAGAACCAAACCTGCGCATCCAACTGTTCTTACAGGCAGTGCAGGCCAGAAACCTCACCTCTGTTGCAACTGATGGCTGCTTCCATTAAAATATTACTATCTACTGTTTGCATTTCTTTAACTGTTTTAGCATACCTATTACAATATATGAAAGTGTATAGAAAAATCTTGGTTAAGAATATCCCCTATTGAAAAAATATCACCAAAGCAGACCTTTTGAAAATACTTAGGTAGTAGGAGGCCTGCTTTTCTGTGAGTTGCAGAAATTTCTCAGTGCTCACTTTACCCTAGTTATGATTTTTTAAAATTACTTACTTTTGCCATTTCCTGATTGAATTTGACTAAAAATTTGCTTTTAAATGTTCATTCTTACATTTTTATAATTAATGATTTGGCAAAATCAAAAACTCCACATGAGAAAATAAGTTTTATTCTCTATTGTTTAAACAAGCTTGATGCATTCCCTGAAAGCATGTGTGCCCTTTAAAACACTGGGATTACAAAACATATTTCAGATAATTAGAAAGAGGATGTAATTACAATTAAAGTAATTTTTCCTGTAATCTCATCCAAAACCTGAGCTCTTAATTCCCTTCTTTGTTTCCCTACTGATGAGAGCAACATAACAGACAGATTCCCTTGTATAATTTTGGCTGCTGGGCTCTCTATATCTGTGGCACAGCAGTGTTATCTCTCAGGAACCTACCTATGTAGACCTTCCACCACTGTCGGTGTCATTGCAAAGGAAAACTTGTGAATTGATTATTCTTTTCTTTTTTTTTCTTCTTCATAATGACACATCCCTAGGATACATCTGCTCAAGAAATTAATAAGTATAGGGCAGTATCTGCCCTTAAGAGAATAGCTCTGAGGTGGAGAACATTCCTTAGCAGGCAAGGATCATGCATTTCTGGCACTGGAATGAAAATTTGCTCTAAGAAGGTCTATATGGTTTTTGCTATGCGGACTGATGTGATAATGATTATGGCTGCATGTTATTTTTCAAGCAGACATGCACTTGCTTTGTCTGGACCCTAAACTGATCAAAAACTTTGCAAATGGAATTAGTGCTGTGCTGAGCTAATAAACCCTGATTTACAGGCATATTCCTGTGGCCGCAAGTCAAGCTTATTGTGAGAGCAGAGCAACCTCATGTTTGCCTGCCAGCCTTTTTTCTAGACTTACCCTGAATCTGGCCTTTCCTTCTGCCCGGGTTGGTACAGCAGCAGTTCAGTGGCAGGGGCTGTAGTAGTGCACTTACCGTTGACAGGGCCATAGATGGTCATTTATGTTATGCTGTTGGCTGGGCGCATCGCCATGTGACTTGGCAACGAAAATAAAAAAGTCCCAAGACAAGACACTCTGACTTGCTTTCAGCACATGTTGGGTAAACATAGGAGTGCTGGAGACAGTTAAGTTTCTTCTATATTCAACGCACAATACTAAATTTCTCCCATTTTGTTTTTTTTTTTAGCCTTAGCCTCTCTGTAATAAATAAAAAAAAATATTGGGGGTGATTATGATGGAAAATACAATAAGTACTATTTGTAAATAATATTAGAGGTATTGGACGGTAGCTCTGCAAATAGTCAGACTAAAGATACAGAATGAGCTGAAAGTAGTTAATCTTACAGGACTTTCTCTTTCCGCTCAGAGGTGACCTGAAGTATTTCTGTCATCAGCTGAGAAAATCAAATGATGATGGGAACTAAAATCGTGTTGCTTTAGCTCATTTAGGGAAAGGAAACTTTTGTGTAATTTAGCAAAAATCAAAGAATAAGGTTCAGCCCATGCCTTATGGAGTGGAAAGTTGAACTGATAATGATTTAGTCTCTGTTGTCAACATTAAAAAATGAATTATAAAATTTACAAGTGAACTGCAGCATTTCAATGTTCTTGTTGCCGATTTAATTAAAAAGGAAAATGTAATCTTTTAAGTATTGAAATATGTATTGTTGGTGAGATGACTCATGTTGCTAGAATTGAACCATCTTTATGACAAAGAAAAAAAACAACTGTTAAATGTAAATAACAGGTTTTTCAGTTTTCTCTCCTAAACTGTCCTAAACAAGCTTGCACCCCTTTTTCTTATCTAAACAGTCTCCTTTGGTGTGAGATCATAAGCAGAAATATTGTCAGAAAACATTTTCTGAGAAATGTGGACGGCTGGAATATCAAAATTAATCTTAGAGTGGAAAGTATGATGATATTACTATTTCTAATTTTGTTGCTACCAACAAAACTATATTGTTGTGCCGGAATCATACACTCATATGCCATGCATTAAGGAGAAAGCTTCTAAAATTTCTGCTTAAATGACCTAAATTGTATATAAACAATGACACACTTGTATATAATGAAGTATTTATATATTAAATACACAGAAAAGGTATATGTACATATGCTGAAAGTTTGTGAACATCTGGAGTATTGAGATAAAGTTATGATTTCCAGATGGAACATGACAACTTCTAAGCAAGTCAGTCTGATGTATTTTAAGATGATAGACCACACAGTTAATCTTGATCTCAGTGTCATTCAAATAATTGTATTGTGGACAAAAAGAAGCCAGTGCATGGTCTGGTTTGCTTCACTGCTGAACATTTTGCCTTTTTTTTTTTTTTTTAACTTAATTAGCAGTTTTGATTGCTCCTGCAAATTAGTTTTTTATTGTTCTGCTAGTGAATGTCTACATTTCTAAAAGAAATTCTCCATTCCATTTGAGCTGATAGTACTGCAATTAGCAACTCCTCAGAGCTGAATTCAGTATCTACTAAGGTCCATCTCAGGAACTACAGCTAAGAATAAAGTCTGGAAAAAAAACTCAAAAAGTGGGACTAAAGACAAGGGGAAGCTCATTTCACCATTTCCTTAGATTACAAATGTTTCTTGGGGGTCTTCTTTGCTCATCTACAGATATATAGGTGGTTCTAACACAGAAGCCGGTCCCTTGTCTCCAAGTACATCATTAAAAGTATGGCAGTAATTAGGTCTGTCTGATCTGCCCACAGAGGCTATGGCAGAAATCAAGGCTGAACCTGTCACTGGGTAAATATCTGAGGCTTATTATTGAAACAGGGCCATTGAATGAAATAGGCAAGAAATGAAAAGAAACCTTGTTAAGAATTTCAACATTTTTACCATTACTTATATTGTCTGGATTGCTCATTTAAAATACTCTAAGCATCTGCAAATTATCTTATAATTTACCTTTTTTTAGAATTAAAGGTACTGTTAACTTCTATTATGCATATACATTTTTGCCCTTCGTGAACTCAAAAAAATGGACTTTGTAACAATGTTTTAGCTCTGAAGAACAGGGCTTTTCAAGATACGCAAACACTTTGAACTTTCCCTGCCTTCTGATTTTCCGAGACAATAGATCGGTGGAACTCTTACCTCCTCCCCAACCAGCACTGCGTATCTGATCATCTCTTTGTCTATTTTTCCTTCCTACAGGGACCCTATAAAAATACAGCAGCTGCAGAACCAAATTCGTCTGGAGCAAGAAAGTGGGCAGTGGTATCGTCACCAACAGCAACCTGATCATCATCAGCACCCTCCCTCTTCTCCCTCCTTTCCTCCTCCCCCCTCCTTCCAGGAGCTTGAGTCCAGCCAGTCTGTCACCTCTCCTGTGCCAATGAGTATTCTTAACTCTCATACTTCCCCAACAATGCAGTCTTCCAGCTCCTTCAACTATGCTCGGCCTAAGCAGTTCATTGCTGCTCAGAATATCAGCCCTGCTTCAGGTTATGTGACTCCGTCTTCAGGATCATCTACATCCAGCCTTCCTTCTCCTATGTCTCCAACTGCTTCTCAGAAACAGTTTGGGAGGGTGCCTGTTCCCCCTTTCTCTCAGCAGTTTGCTCCAGAAGGGGAGTACGCCTGGTCTCCTTCTTCTCCGTCCCCTCCACCTCCACCTCCACCTGTCTTTAGTCCAACCACGACATACCCAGCGTGTGATTCCTTTCCTCTTCCACCTCCTCCACCCCCTCCTCTTCCTTCACTTTCTTCACCTTCCCACAGCCTGTCTCCAACTCCCAGATTTCCTAATTCCAGCCAGTCTCCAGCGGCTTTTCTCAGCTCCATGCTGCCGTCCCAGCCACCACCCATTTCTGTCAACGCATTAGGCCTCCCGAAAGGAGTGACGCCTCCGTAAGTATCAGCTAATGAGCTCCTTGAGTTTGACTGTGCTGAAGATTGTACTGAAGATTATTGCACTTGCTTCATTTTATACTTTTCTAGGGTCCTTTGCTGTTACCTGCTACCTGAGAGGAAGTGATGTGTGAATTATTTGCAAATGACTCTGTGCGAGAGATGGGATATAGTTTTCTAACCCTCACAGAAATGAGATTTTGAAAGTCCTACAGTAGGAACACAAAAGAGAGATACTAAAGCTTTAAACAGGAGTTGATGAAAATATGAAAGCAGCAGCAAAGGCTCTGCATGCCCAGCGGTGGAAGGAGATCCAAGAAAACTGTTCTCATGACTCAGTTCTTTTAAAGTCACATATGCAGGGATGTTTGCAGTTTATGTTCCTATGACATCTGCAGGTAGAGAAATACCAAGTAAAGAGAGCATTGTTCAGAAGTCCCTATAGCTCTATGATACTTCAAGTATATGGTATTAAAGTGTATATCTGACAACAACGTGGTCATAACAATATATTGACTTTTGGCTAGAGCTTTTGTTCCGAGGAAGTTTGGAAAAGGGTTTATGAGGGGATTTAGAAAAGCAGTGCATAAAAACAAACAGAATCCCTCCCCCTAACAACTCTGCATACTTGTTTTCCCCTTTTGTCTTCTCTAAAGGCCAAAATAGTATTTTGGAGCATGTCAGCTCCCATCATAGATCAGTTTGTCTTTCCACTGGCACTAGACTCTCATTCCATCCTTAGAGAACAAAGAGACATGCTGAAGAACAAAAATGAGAATAGCTGTATCCAAGGCTTATTTATAACTTTGTCTAGAAGTTTGTCTAAACATATCTACAGTATCTAGGTGACTTGCTCAGCTACATACTGTTGCAGTGGGAACTTCTGTTATTTCAGTCCAAGATTTGAAAAGGAAGAGAAGGAAGAAAGCGGACAGATATCAAAGTAATAAATCATGTATATGCTTTAAAAAGCATTTCTTTATCTTGATTTCTGTCCTATGGCTCATTATGGAGCCTGGCCATAAATCAGATTTAGGAGAAGAATGAATAAATAGTACAGTTTGCCCTTGCACTCATAATAGTTGTGATTGTCTGTCTTACTGTGTGTCCTTTGCACCGGCTGAGTTTCTGTATTGATACTGACTGCTGAAAGTTGCGTGATTAATTTACTGACAGTTTGACAGGTAAGCACAGCCCACAAAAGCCTGCAATTGCTCCTGATTTTCCAGGAAAGGCTCTAGTACAGCTACATAGTTCTGAATAGGAATCGGATTCTCTTTCAAGTTGCCTTTTGTGTGCTCTGGGGGTGACGACAGCAGCTCGAGCCTCCGCTGTGTCCCTCTTTCCTTATTATGCTACGTTCATGCAAACGTGTTCTCACTTGAGGCATTGGCTGTGTTTTCCCTCTCTGTCCAAAGATTGAAGGAAATGAGGAAGCTCTGCAAGGATGCTCCCCCCCTCCCCAGCCTCCTCACTTCCCCAAGCCCAGCAGCCAGGCTGGCTGCGCGTGTGACGGTGTGTCTGTCCCCTGCCCTGGGACAAGGCAGCAGCCGCAGACTCTGAGCTGAGGATGAGGTGTTTGGCTCTTTGGCCTGCGTTCCCTCAGGAAATGTAGTCCAGATGGGAGCTGGATCATGTTAACCATACTGAATCTGTGTGTGTATGATTTATGTATATGTATATATACATATGTGTGTGTATATATATACACAATGAGCATTTGTCATCTGAATTATAACATTAAAACATGGTAAAAGATGTACTGCATGATGCAAAAAAAAGAATCTATTTTTATGTATCTTTGATGCCAATTTTTTTCTGGCCTCTCTTTTTTCATTTTACTGTATAGGCTACTAATGTCTGGTGTGTCTTGATGAGTAAATCATTCTGTTTCCCATCATTTTCATACCACTTCTGAGCAATCCTTCCCCTGGCCTCCCTTCCCCCCATTGCTTTTTGTCTCTTCTTCTTTGTGCTACAGTCTCAGTTCTTTTTTCCCCTCAGCTTCACTTTTTGCTGCTTTTCTCTCATCTTTTGCTCCATCCTCACAAATCATCTTTTCTTGAACACATTTTTCTCTCCAAGACATTGTAGTTTTTAAGCCAGTCACAGTATTCCATAACCTCAGCCTATAGCCTCACCATGATCTCCAAGATCTGTTAATTGAAAAGGACGGCACAGTTTCCTGACAGTGTGCTGTACGGACTGGGTGCAAGGAATGAATTGGAGCATTCAAAGCTTTGCTTTGGCTCAGCATCTAAAGCTCAGATCTTTGTCTCTGCTTCTTGATCACTCATATAGTGGTGATACTGAGAATATGATAGTGGGTTGCTGACAGTGAACTAGGCAGAGTTTGAAATACCTTTCATGGAAAGGGGGTACATTTTTTATTAGAGACTCCAAATACAGTGTTTGAAGTGGTAGGATGTCCTCTTTAGATAATAACTTTATGATTTATTGTTATATTTTAACATCAATGGAAGTAGACTTTGGACCTATCATTGCAGTTACATATTGCAACACTTTCATATCAAGCGCCTCTAGCAGATAAAATGCCCTTAGAACAGTTTCCCCCTCTGCTTTCGATGTTCTCATGGCTCCTTTCTCTTGCCTTGTCTTTTTTGTGTGTGGATTTCACGGCTGGTAATTCACTGTTCATATTTTGATTATATGGTCTTTTTACCATGGTTGTTTACTCTTTGCTCTCCCAGGCGTGGGTACTGTGACACCGATAGCCAAATATCTGAAAGAAAACAATAAATATTTTGCCTTGTCAGAGTCTCTTGTAATTACCAAAAAACATTTTTTGATAGAGTAGGAGATTCTGCAGGCTGTTTTTAAGTTATGTATCTTGATATACTTAGAATTTATTGAGCAGTTGTTTAATTTTCCTTACATTTCAATGATTTTTCATTACTAAATCTGAGCACAATTGCAGATCTGCTGCTCAGGATCAGTACTTCATACACATCGTTCTTATTTTCTTCAGATTGCTTTTGTGGTAGGAGCAGGATAAAGGTAAAGTACTAAACATTTCATGTGGAGGTAATTATTTTTGGAGATGGTCAGACAGCATCAGTGAAGTTTTCTGTGAATGGAAGACACAAACCAACAGAATCTTCATTTCTCCTCATGCAGTCAGACCTTCCCTCCATCAGCTTTCTTCAGGCATTTCCATTCTAGTCTATGTATCATTTTTTTTATACTTAAAGAGAAATTAATCTAAGGAGGTGTTGAGCCTCCTGTTCTGGAAGAGGTCAGACAAAACATTTCTAACTCTGTCTTCCATCCCTATCCTGTGGCTGTGAGCCCGTGGGCAGTAAATACCATGCTCATGTTTCAGATAAGGGTTGACGTTTTCCTCGGTTATGGACTCTGAGACTCTGTGGAAGCGACAGCATTATCTAAACCAGTTGGATCAAATGAATATTCTTTTCAGTTGATAGATTTGGAAACATCGCACTGGGAGGGGGTTTGTTAGTTTGGGGTGGGGTTTTATTGTGTTTTTAATAACCCATAGTCTTACAGCCTTGCCTGGGAATAGCTACTTGTGAATTTACTACATCTTATTTGGATGTCTGAAACATGGAAGAAGCTTTGTGTCATTAGGACCTACTAATTCACCTTTAAATATTTTAGCATTTATTTGCAACAATTGTACGGTAAACGTTTCAATTGAATGTAGTATATCTCATTCCTTCAGGAAGCTCTAGACACTTTGTAGTGACCGGCATTTTCAAGCTGTGACTGTGGTGGTGTTAGCTGAACAAGCTTTGGGAATACCCTTTTTTTTTTATTAATGGGGCAGATTTGATAAATTCATGTCTTGCCAGAGCATAGTGTTATTAAACAACAGAGAAGTGCTGGTGGAACTGCATAGCTAATTAAGTACTTACGGGAATTATGAACACTCATCGGTTATTTCTGAGGTAAAACTTCCCTGGAGTAAGATTATTGGATACTGTTCCTAAAAAAATCTCAGTTCTTTCTTTACCTAAAGAAAACTCTAGGGTGGGTGGATGTGTTGGACTCAGGTGAGCTTTCAGTTACAAAAGACTTGCAGGGAGTCAAATTAATGTGACAGAAACCTAGAATTGGGGGAGTTTTGTCCACAATTAAATGTGTAGAAGCTAGAATCTGGTCTTCACTGTTCATAGAAAAAAACAAATTATATCTGAATGAAAAGGAATAAGTATGCTTACAAATTCTAGGTAAGCACATACATTGATATGCTTATGTGAGCATTTGTGAAAGGAAAATTAATCCCATGAGAAGGATTTACTGACTATTTATTGAATATTTAAATAACAAGAATATAAACCCTACTACAAAAAGGTGTGGAGTCATCCAACCTGGAGAAGTGGAATCTCTAAGTATAAAAAACATGTATTATCAGCTATACATATATATCCTTTTGAAAGCAACTTTAAAAATTACAGGTTTTTGTTAAAGTAGACACTTTCCCTTAAAGTTGACTTTTTCTTTTTGATTACCCTTAGGCAATCCTGCTTTAGCAGGGGAGTTGGACTAGATGATCTCTAGAGGTCCCTTCCAACTGTGACAATTCTGTGATTCTTAAAGTAGATGTCTTCAGTAATATTACCTTAGTCAGAAACAGAAAAAAATCTGACTGGACAAAATTGGTGAAAGAACATGACTCTAGGTTTACTACTTTCTGGAAAAGAATGGAAAATGGAAAAGAAAACATTGATTTGAAGACAAGATTGTCCAAAGTATCTTGTAAAATGTAATTAAATAAGCTGCTTTTATCACTCTATGCAATAAATTTAACTGCTGTTTCAATGATCTCTAGAACCTCAAATCCAAATCTTAAAGGAGATTCTGTAGAAATCATGAGAATAGCAACATCAGAGAGAGATTGCACATTTTTTCCCACTTTGAATCAGAGCTGCTGGTCTGTTCTTGCACCTGCCTACTGTGACTTGTCCATTGAATTCTGTCTCAAATAGCACTGAAGCAAAGATTTTTAGTAACCCTTATGTTCCTTGAGTCAGTTAGCAATGATGGTGACCACTCTGAGGAAAAGCTACACTTCTCCATCTTTTTATCTTACAGCTTTCCACAGTCTCACAGTACAAATGCCAGCTTTCATTTCAGCTTGAACTGTATTACTGTCCTGTGTAGACGGAGCATTTACTTTTCCTGTTTCTATGTCTGTCACAACTGTGAAAAATGGAGGTTACCCACAGTATGATTGATATGAAAATAGTGATACATAGGAGGAAGTTGATTAAGAATTTCAACATAAAAATGAGCAGAAAGGTCAGGGTGTTTCCTTGCTTCTGAGGGAGCTCACTTCATTGCTATATGCTACCTATTCAGCCATACCTGGAGTTATCCCTGGATCTCAGGAAAACATATCTGAAGATATACTCTGTATTTCTGTAACTGGAAGAATTCCAGCAAGTACTAGGGTTTGCATTTATTCCCAACCCCCGATTTTCTTAAGCTATTGCTTCGGTCCATTAGACTTTTTTTTTTTCCTTAAGTTCCGTGATTTAATGTGTTATACCTCCTTTTCCCATGGCTTGGATACTACTTGTGGCTGTTAGATCAACACCTGAGTGGTTTATCTGTGATACCAGATCACTTCTTGTTGACTGTGCTAAGAAACAGCTTGTATTGGGGGCTTTGTTTTTGCACAATGTGACAACTTTTTATTATGTACATGCATATAATTATCATGAAATACATATCCATATCAGCTTATTTGAAATATGTTCAATGCACGTTTGCTCCACTTGAACTTTGAAATCCAGGTTGTGCCCCTGATTTAGTCAACTAAAGTTGCTCAAAAGTAGAGATCAAGGATTTAACATGGAGACACACACAGACAGTAGCCAAAATAACTGATCTACTATATCCTGACAATCATTGCACCTGGCAGTCTTAATTTTCAAGACGTTTTTATCCAGTTCTATCCAAGTGTTACTTGCAGATGCTTAAGAACGCTGTAAGATGACAAGTGAACTTAACTAAGAGAATTAGTACATATATCTCTCTGTTGGAAAGAGAGAAGGCCGTTTGCAACATTGCTTTGCAGACTTTTTTCTTCATAGGACTTAGTTTTATAACTTCCTTCTTTTAAGCAGATCTAAATGCCAGAGAAATGTCTGTGAATGTAAAAGCCAGGTATGTGTTTGATAGTTATGGAGACCTTAACCAGTAGCATTTCATCAACTGGAGTAGAGGTTAATATTTTGGATATATTACCTTCTCTCAGTCCAGTGTAGGTTTTTCTTCACATACTTGTGGCAGTTACCTGTTCTTATCACGATTTCTGGACTATGAGGACTTTGCCAGCCTTTTCTACACTCAGGAGCTGTTATTGCATTAGTGATTTCTTCTTGACCATGAGTTCTAGCATAAAGCTGGTAACAATCAGAAATGCAGGTAAGATTCCTGGTTACAAAATAGTAGTATTTTTTAAATTTATATCCAAATACATGGACATCATTTGAAAAGCAAATGGCACTTACGTATATATGGTAACCAGTGCAGCATGAGGGAGAGGGATAACTTGCTTGGGTGGGGAAGGAACTGAACAGGAAAATAAAAAGGTAGCGATTCTTTTAATTGAGTAAAAACGCATTTTCAAAGATAAGCCTTAGAAAAACAATTTTTTGGTGGTAGGCATGCAGTTGGTAGGTGAATTGTTCTCTGTGTTATCTAATCATTACAAAGGATCAAAACTGCTCCGAAATATATATTATTCATGTTGGTCTTGATCCTATCCAATGCTGAGGCATGATTTTATTATTTTTTTTTTCAACTACAGTTTCATAAACTTTTCTTGGGTGGTAGACATAACTGAACTTTTGTTACCTTTGTTTCATTAAGTACAAGTCATCCTTACTCAGATCTGTGCCTCAGGCATTCCCTTAATTCAGACGCCCATAACGTCACATCACTGAACAGAGCTGACTCCTGGTCTCCACAGCGTGTACGACAGGATCAGACCAAAGCAATTTTAATACACAGCTACAGCTTCAAAGTTTGTGACCTGTTACAGTGCCTGTAGTGACTTTGTTCTTACAGTAGGTGAAAAACATGTTAAGTGGGCAGGAATTAGCTGTATTTTTGGAAGGCTTTAGTTTTAAAGGAAAAATCAAGTTACTGTTCATTACCTCAGTACCAGAGAATTGATTTGGATTTCTGTGAAACTGAGCCATGTTGGCTGCAAACAGGAATTTCTTCTTGGAAGGGTAACAACAGCCAGCCTGTTGCCCTTGTTTACACTGTAGAAGGTACATAGGAAAAGAGGGAATCGCATCCAGCATGCACTCTGTGTAATTAAAACATGAAAAGTACTGCTGGTTTGGCCTTCTTTCTAAACAAATGTTAGGGCAAATGTTCAAAACTAAGGAGAGCCAAGCCGAGGTTGCAAAAATCTTTGCTGTCAAGAATCTCTGTGTGAATTAAGATGACTGAGTTTTGGCAATTCCGTTGCGCCCTTTCTGACCAAAAGAATTCAGATTTGTGTGCTTTTATCGCCGTCTGTCTTCAAGCCCTCAGTGACTTAAATGATGCATGTTTCAGATGTGCTTAAAATCTTTGTGAATTTCAGCCTGATGCTCAAAGGCTGATAGTTTCTTTGTGCGTTTCTGGTGGTGGTGGTTGTGTGCTCGAAGGCTCATGGTGTCAATAACTTGAAATATGCCTTCTCCAGCTATCTCCTCCTACCTTAATACTCACAATATGCTCTGAAAATTGCCTCAAAGAATGAACACACAAATACACAAATGGAATCGGCAGAATGTATTGTTTGATATTATCCCTGAGAAAAGATGAAATGAAAGCTGATGAGTCACTAAGGAGGACACTAATCTTACAACCTTGATGCATCCAGATAAGGGCATGTAAGGACGGTGAAAAATATTTGCGAAAGCTGCTGAGGAAAGCTTGCTGCCAGGCTGTTTTGATGTGTATACCGTGTCTCAAGCTGAATGGGTCTGTGCTTTGGAGGAGAGATTACCAAGGACCTTCTATTTGTTGCCATTGCCTTGTAGCCATTTGGAAATTCATCTCAAGAATGTCTGTTTTAAGAGCTAACTTGGTGTGGGGGTATGTATGCATACATATATATATGTACATATTTTAAAGTGTATATATGTAGAGAAAGAAAATTAGTCTAAAGAGGGGGTAGAAATAGAGCATCTGCAGGAAGAATTACATTTCCTGGTGCACCTCTTCTGTTTTTTGTCCAAATTTAAAATAGTCCTGAAAGAGAAAGGGAGAGGTTTTTTAAAGGCATTTGCAGAAATTTTGACTGATACTCATCTTTATTATTATGTTTTTAAACCGACTGCTTCCCTGCTTAAACACTTTTTTTGTAATGGTGTGTAAAGAAAGGAGAATCTATTTTTCAAGCATGGTGCCTTGACCAGGTCTTGGATGACTCTTCCACACCCACTGTGCAAAGCTCGAGATTTTCTGGCAATTCACCAGAGGTCTGGAAGGTTGTTAGGGAGCCTGCCTCTCCTGTTAAAAGCTACCAGGGATCCCCAGGCCATTGCCGAAATATTTGTATGCCTTGTTCTTAAATAGAATTCCTCAGCTTCCTTACATGACTTGTTCCAGTGTTTAACTGTTACTGTTGGAGGGTGGAGAAAGGAGAGATCTACATTGTTTTTGTCTAAGCGAGGCCTGTTGTTCTTCAAGTTGCTGTCTACTTATCATCCTCAATGCACATGGAGAATCAGTGGATGCTAGCTCTTTTCTGATGTTTTAAGTTTGATTCACCTCTCTATCTTCATTCTCCTCTTTTCTTGACTAAATAAACAAGATATTTTTTGTGTGAGACATAGCTTGTCACAAAAGCTATGCTTTTAAAATCATCTGACAGTTTTCTTGTTCTGAAAATTCCCGATTTGCCGTATTTTTCTTGAAGTGCAGTGGTAAAACTGGATTCAGCATTCCACAGCAAGGCTAACGGAGAAACAATGAAGTTTCATGTCTTGTGCTAATGTGTTCCGGAATTATATTTCTTTTCCTTTTGAAATAATGGTGTTATTGTCCAAGTTTTAATCTCACAGATTCTTGAGATGCTTAGTATGTTAGTGCAAATTTTCCATTTATATTGCTGTCATACTTTTTCCTGAGTGTCATCGTCATTAGACCACCTCTAGACTGATTATGAAGGTCATTGTAAATGAGAGTTGTTACCTGGAAATGAGTTGCAGCCTCTGCAAGTTCAGTGTCATCAGCTAATTTGAGAAAAGTGCTTTTTTTATTTCACTATTCCAGTTGTTAAGGTTGAAATGCTAAGTACTGAATTTAGTATACATAGGCCTTTGAAAGACCTCATTTATCTATTTTCTTCCAGTTTGACAGAAAACAAAAAATATAAATCATTACTGCTCTCTGAATAGCTTTTTCAGACAGTTACACAGCCATGTAGTAGAAATTTCAGCCAGACTCCTCTGTTTCCCTGATTTACTGAGGAACTTACTGCAGCTCCTAAAGACTTACACTTAGTTCATGGCTTCTTAGTATCAACGCTACTTCTTTGTGCCTATCTGCATGCCCTTCAGCCTGACAGAGAGAGAAATGTGAGGTTTGATATGATTCAATTTTCATTTCCTTATTATCCTACATTGTTTTGAAAGGGACTGTAATATTGTTTTCTTGCCCTTAGTATGGACATTGAACTCACTGACCTGTAATTCTCTTGGTACTCTTTCCCCTTTTCAAAATGGGTGTGTTTGCTTAGGGGTTTTTGTTTTCAGAGGTGACTGAAAATGCTTCAGAAAATGCTTTCACTTGTTATTTGAAATCCACTCCAGAACACTTCACCCATCCCCCTCTTTTCATGCAGTGTTGTGACTTTCTAGGGTAAACTGTACATTTTACCTTTACGGCCTGTTAAGTGCCAAGCACAAGCAGGCCTTTTTCTGCTAAGACTTTTTTTATCATTCAAGTATGAAACTCATAAGAATGTGAAATGAAAACTGCATTTTTTTAATGTATCACATTGAATTTTCAAAGTAGGATGCATAACTCCACTAGGAGCTGGCACAGGGCTTCTTCAAGGTGAAGCCAGGTTTGAAATTTACTGCCTTGAAGTTGGGCAGATATATGTGTGTGTGTGTCCTATTCAAAAAGTGACAAAATTCAGTTCCATGGCAGTGCTGGGGTGCTTGGGCTAAGAGGCTGGAAGGTGAAGGGGAAGACTGTGATGAGAGAGACAGATGCCACCTTTCCACTTGTCTTCTGGCAGTTGGTCCAGCCTTCCTGAGAGACATTACCTTCTGATCCCCTTTTCCCACCTTCTCCTTTCTGTTTTCCTTCCAGATCTTCCTTTACATTTACTGTCCCCAAATTTCTTAACTTATTGAAGCATCTCTTTCTTGAAGAGACCTAACCCCTTCTTCTTAGCGTTCTCTTGCCTCACTGTAGACGGGGTAGTTTTCCTGACTGCTTCCCCAAATCAGAGTGGAGGAGACTTTGTTACATGTGACCGAGAACATCCCCAGCCAAATGCTGAGGGAATTATTCTGCTCAGTGACTAAGAAGTTCTCCAGCGAATGGCTGAATATTTCTGGAGCGAGGGATGTTGTTCTCTGGCTCTTTAAGACACTATGCAAATGTCTGCTCTTCTTCTGCTGTGATTTAATGTGAAAATGCAGTTCTTTTTACAAGGACTTCACCATTTTCCTATTTTAAATTTGCTTTAAGTAACAGAATATGAAATGTTTTAGGAATTTAGACAGAAATGTTTCCAATTATTGTCTTCTACATCTATTCACTTAATTTCTTTTTGGCTTTTGATAGCATATGTATATTGTTTCATTCTAACTAATGCTAAAAACTACCGTTGAAAACACTTGCTGAAGAGTTAATTTTTTTCTAACCATGTTAGAGAAACATAATACCAAACAATATCCAACAACATTTATTATCTTCATCTGATTCTTGTTTAACATTTTGGTACTGGTAATTATATTATTAAATTGTGTATTGGAAAGAAGTTTACCCCTTACATACTGGTCTGATTTTTTCCATCTCTGTCACTTGTGAGTTTGGCAGTTTACCTTATTTGATTCTATATTTTGTGTAAGTAATTTCCATGTAATGGGCTGAGACCTATTTAGCTGAAGAAGTTTAAAAAAGCCCCATGTGACGTCACTGAAGACGTGGTGTGTTACAAGTTTCAAGTACCAATAGCAATGTTGATTTATTCACAGCTGTGTAAGAAAAGCTGATCTCCAGTAGAAACCACCATTGTTGGGCATTTCCAGCAACAGAACTATCATAACATCACTGAAAAGTGTTAAATATTAGTGCAGACTGGAAAAAAATAATTTACTGTGCCATTCCAGAAAATGGGAGTGGGACATCCTGAAAGTGCAATCATAACTTGTAGACTCGTATGAGGAATAGCATAGCCCTGTGGATGCAAACTGCTAAATGGGTGCTGTTCCACTGCGAAATGCTGCTGCTGAAAACTGCTTTACAGGGGTGATTTTTCTTTTTGCCAGTATAACCTAGACTTTGTGAATGGCTCCTCTTTCAGAAACAACATTTGCATGTTGCCTTCTGGGTATGTGTTCATAGAGATATGAAGAATAAACATGAAGTTATGCATTGTGTATTGCAAAGCTGTAACACGGAATTAGTTAATAAATAATGTAGGAAATTAATAATTAACTGCCTTGTCTTACATCTGTCTGATCTTTATCCATCTGCTACTTCATAGGAACCTAGTTTTATCTTTTATCCCCACTTATCTAGTCATGATTTCTCTTTCATGTTTCCTCTCACTTTGCTTTACTGCCATTGCTCATCAGTTTCCTCTTTGAGTGTATGGTGTTTACAGCCACCACTACACAATCCTGAGCCCTATTTTAACTAGTGCATGAATAAAGCACAGTTTCAATGTTGTCCTTAAACTAACCATTTAATGAGTGATGTGAATTAGAAGGGACAGCACAGTAAGTAAGATGCCTGACCTCTAATTTCAAAGACACACTGTCATTTTCTTCACTAATAGCGGTGATTCCAGGTAAATTCCTAAATACCAATGATTTCAGGAAAGCTCATGAATTTTCCTGTACTGTTTTGCAGGGGATTTCCCAAGAAAACAGGCAGAACTGCTAGGATAGCATCAGATGAAGAGATTCAAGGGTCAAAAGATGCTGTAATTCAGGATCTGGAAAGAAAACTTCGCTTCAAGGAAGACCTTTTGAACAATGGGCAACCGGTATAAAAACATAACATGCCCCAGGGAACGGGAGTGGGCATCATGGGTAGTTTCTCAGAGATGCTGTATATAAAATAATTGTTGTAGATTATTTTTATGTTTTATGTTTTTATTATTTTTAATTGCATTTCTGAAGCTGCATTTCCATAAGGAATGGTAGTGTACATTTTGGCCTATCATTCCTTGTCTGGTTGGACAACTTTACTTGGAGTTATCAAAGCAATGGAGGTCTCAAAGATGATGAATTTGTGTCAGAAGCCTGCACAGTCTGTACCTCAAGGGCTTTTTCAGTCTCAGAGGCCATTTGCTTTTGACTGTTCATCACTGGGTGGCTGGCCAGTAAGCATCTGCATGGCTCTTGATCAGTCCGTGCTCATTCTAACTTTTGCTCAGCTGTTGGACAACGGGGGGAAAAAGTAGGTGGACATCAGAGGGGGACAAGGCAGTTCGTCGTGAGAAACAACTTATTAGGCATCAGGTATCATTAGATCCTGCAGTTGTGGGACATTTTTAACCAATAGAATAAAAAAGAACCTATAGTACTAACTTACAGACTTTATCAGAAATTAACGAAATGAGGTAAAATGGGCATATCAAACTGAAATGCACATCCGCAAAGTTCCTCATTAGTTTCTGTGCATTTTAAGATATGCATAGAAGATAAAATACCAAATTCTTCCTGCCCAGAGTTGATGAGAAGCAACTCTCCTAAGACTTGATTACAGTTATTAAGGCATTGATTTAAATGTCTTTGAAGCAGGAATCTCTTTTAAGAGGAAAGTAATTTTAGAGAAGTAGTCTGTCACTCGTTTTGTCAATGAAATGTTTTCAAAAGCGTCTGGATGCCTTCAGTGCCATTTGTGTCACTGAAAGGTAGCCTGCTTGAGGTTTCTCACAAGTTTGTGAAGTTTGCTAAGTTTGCTTCCATGTCTGCGATGTGGACTGTGGTGTCGTAGTTCAAGGCAGCCTATTGAGTCAGACTGTCTAGTCCACAGCTGCCAGATGCTCGTTCTTAGTAAGATCAATGGAGTGAAGTAGGGAAAATGTTCAGCGTGACTCGTGCTTCTGTACTTACCTTTCTCCATTGAGTACATGGGGTTTGGCAGTTTTCTGTAGTGGTTAAGTAGAATCACTCTCATAGTGTGTAAGTTCCTGTTTTTTCAAAGGAGGTGGGCTGACCAGGACTGTCAATGCCTATTTTGGAAAGCGACAGAGATGTTTGGCCTGGACAAATGAATGGAATGTCCTGAGAAAGCCCACATGGCCCAAGGAAAAAAAAAAAAAAAAACTGATTGGATGATGTGGGAGCTTGAACTGTGTAAACTCTGGTTCTGTGCTTGCCTTGAGGCTTTTGCCTGGCAGATACCTGTCTTGGGTAATTCTGTTTGTGTAATCATGGCTGTGGGCACTTTGTGTGATCACAGAAGAAATGAGAGTGAAGAAAAGTTCATGAGTTGCTTAGACATTTGTAACCAAGCCAAGATTGGTACCTAGTTTTCATGAGTCTCAGCCTGCTGGATTAGCTACAATATAACATCTTTTAAAAATTAATTTAAATGAGAAATCTTTTTTTTAATGGAAGCATTAAGTAGATTTAATGTTTTACAATTTCTATTATTTTTTCATTTTTCTGCTTAAATGAGGCATTTCGCCATGTAGTGAGTTTGCCTTTCATTCACTGACATTTTTTTTTAACGTTGGTTTGTAAGAAAGTAGCTAAGTGCCTGAAATGTGTTACTGAATGCAGAAAGAAAAATAATAATGAAGTAATTGAATTGTACACTTAAGGTTTTCTTTTAACTTGGCTTTACCTTCAGAGCGTAAGTTATCCTTTATAAGCGATCTCCTTAATTTCTGAAAGAGTAAGAACAGATAGAAACAAAAACCCTTTAAGAATATGTTTTTCTGTAAAGCTGTCATATTTTTGACAAAATAATCCAGTAGTGTAGTATCTTCTTAGCATTTTTGGCAGAATTTTCTGCCGTGTGGTTCTAATGTAAAAATTGAGCAGAACGAGTAAGAGTAAGATTTGGGATGATTTGACATGCACTTTTTTGATGGCCATGCTGATTTAAGCAGTTCCTATTGCTCATTCCTGCCCATGTTCCTGGCAAGAGGATGGAAACAAATGGCAGAGTCAGGGCAAAGGTTCCTTAAGCCAGAAGAGCCACTTGTAATGCAAAAAAAATGCATTACAAACTGCAGTAGAAAATTTCTGTTAGAAACATATCGCTGCTCTCTTTTATTAACATTACTTAAAGCATTGCTTTCTGTCTCACTGCCTTCAAGTTCTTAGTGAGAAGTGGGAACTTTTCTTTCTTCTTTTCCTTCCTCTCATCCCCCTTTTATTTTTTTTCAGAGATTAACGTATGAGGAGAAAATGGCTCGTCGATTGCTGGGAGCAGACAGTGCTGCAACTGTCTTCAATATACAGGAACCGGAAGAGGAGCCTGCTGTACAGGTGCCACATAACTCCACAATTGCATAGGAAAATAAAAAAATTATTTCCTTTTTTTTTCACAGGATGTGATTCTCTTTAAATAGTCCTACATACGGCAGTAAATATACACAAGATAGGACGGTTTTGATTACAGAAGTCATATGTTATATATCAGCAAAGTAAACTGGAGGATCACATGCCTATTGCTCAGTTTTTCCATACTGAATAAGGTTGAGAGTTCTCAAATGTCTGCTCTCTGCTTTAAACTCTTCCATTTATCCTATTCTATCCTGACCTTTAAGTCTCTCAAGAAAAAAATACATCTACTATCTTGAAACTATCTTCTCTTTATGTGTGTAATCTGCACTTTTTGGATGCAGACCAAAAACACAACAGAGAGTCTGCTTGAAAGGCCAGGTACGCGTTCTCCATTGTTCACGTGCCAGAGTTGCTATTCGGAAATGTGTAGCATTCGTTTGCTTATGTTATGGCATAAAGTATATTCTCCAGATGAGAACTCTGAGAAGCTGTCATGGATGCCTCTGAGTCTTCTTTCTGCCTCGTGATCTCTCTTTCTACCCTTGCAGGAAGCTCGCTCTGTTGGTGCTTCTGTAGTGAGTCCTGTGGATATTCAAAAGGTTAACGTTTCCACCTTTTTCTGTCTTGCTTTTTTGTCCATTGATTTATTTTCTCTGTCATCTCTGCCCTTTGCCTTCTACTGTTTTTGGTCAATAACAAGAGGTCCCCCAGCATTAACAACTGGGGCAATTTGGGCTGCGCTGCCTCCAAGGCATTAAAATTGTTCTGTAAGCCTAATTGTCTGAGTGTCTGCAGCTTAACCACAGTAACGGTGTGCTCCTGCATCCTTCTGCTGTAATGGTAACCTACACTAACTGCCTTGCATCCAAATCAGCTCTCTCTATATATACCACATGCTTTACTTTTATGATAAACTTTCAGGCAATAAAGAAATTTTTAAAATGTCTGCAGTTTAAAAAGGTATCTCTCTCTTCTTCTGTTTTTTCCTGTTATTGAGGGTTGTGGTTAGTTCTGTAACCGGTCAGTAGAAAGGCTACATCTCATTCCCAGACCAGAATCAATGGTAGAGGATGGGCATGTGAAAGGAGGCTTTGTATGAGATGTGTTCTATCGTAAATAAAACAAGAGTCAGTTGGCTAGTAATGATTATTTTTATATATTTTTTCTAATTTTGAGCTTTCTTACGTTCTGGCAATATCTTTGTTATCACTGAGATTCAAAGCAGGACTTTTGTACTGCCAAGTAGATAGAGTGAACAGGTCAAGAAAGTAACTGTATGTCACAGTAACATTTCCCAGTATCTGAATAGCGAATTTAAACAAGCAGTAGTGTTTTACACTGAATAAAACTTTCCACTCTTCTTTCTATTTCTTGAATACTCTTATGATAAGTGTTTTTTTTCAAGGAAGGAGTGATACTTTTGGCCAAAGGGGACCATGGCAACAGGAGTAAAGGGAGGCAACTATCATGGACTGCCAGTGTTGCCATTTTCACTTCTTTTTTTTTTTTCCTCATTTTTATAGGCAACTGTAAACAAAATCATTTTAGTCTTCTGGTGCAGCCTCCGGTGTAGTTCTGTGCAAATAGCAGATGTGAACCATATGGTCTTCTGGCCATCTGGAAACAAAACCCACCCTAAATCTGCCTGTACCCTCAAGGAAATATTAGTGTGTTTCTTTTGTCTTTATGAACTGCTTTGGAATACTTTTATTCTTACAGGCTTTTTTTAAAAATTGAAAGAAAGCAACCAATGATATTCCTTCCCCATATAAATTAGACCTTAAGATAACATGAAATACAATTTTTGCCTCATACCAGATGTCTTCATTGTTTCATAGGGAAGTTATTGGAGGCACAGATTATAGTGTTTTTCTTCAACAAGAATCAGTTTACTTTTATATGGAAAACCTTAATGGATTGTCAAAGATCAGTAGAATCAAAAAAAAAACCACAGTAGGAACACATCTTGCTGAGCAATGTGTTGAAGCTGATACACTAATATGTACGTTTCTTGTTCGACAGGAGTATAAAGTGTCCAGCTTTGAGCAAAGATTGATCAGTGAAATTGAATACAGGCTGGAGAGATCTCCTGTGGAAGAATCAGATGACGAGGTGCAGCACGGAGATGAACCTATTGATAACAGTATGTCACCGTATTTTGAGATAAAGCTGAAGCATTACAAAATCTTTGAGGGAATGCCAGTCACATTTACATGCAAAGTGGCAGGAAATCCAAAGCCAAAGGTAAGAAAAGAGGGTAAATGTTTCTAGAAACACTCTAAAGAGTTCTATATTAGTACCTTACAGTCAGCTCCTGCACCCTATGGGCTGTATTGTACAGCAACAGCAGTCATTCTCTCTTGACAAGAAAGACTTCTAGCTGGTACAGACTGTCAAATCTCTCTTTTGGCGTCACTGAAATTATTTAGATTTACACTAGGCAAAAATCCTACTATGAGGCTTTGGCTCTTAGTTACTCCCTCCTGAAACTGCATTTCAATTATTTTACCTGGAAGTAATATTTCTGTCATTTTCAGAGTTACCTTCAGGGTACCTCTTTACCACAGAACGCAGTGCAATGCTAGAAAACCCCTTGTGAGCTGGCACGGTAGTCCCTAAAGCAACCTCATCAGGTTAACATGAGTAATTAGCTCAGGCACAGCAACATGCTAATGGATAAATATGCTGCTTCTGGTTCAGGAGCCAGTGTAGTATTTCTGCATTCTTCAGCGGTGCAGAGTTTGTATCTACACACCCTAACAAGACTGAATTTTATTGAAAGTTAGAGGAAGGCATCATAAAATACCATAAGCTCCCATATATCCCAACAGCACGATGAGACATGATGGTGAGGTTTTAATGATTAGCTTCTGAGGGAGGGTTGGGCTTGGGAAGCATTTCCTTTTAGCAAATGTAAAAGTACCAGTTGTGTGATGTCAGTAGTCTGGAAGAATGCCTTCCTTTGGTAAGTTGCGTTTAACCATTTCAAAAATTGTTTGGCAATCAACTGACTCATTATGCAGCAGGCAAACAGCAGCAGCTTCTTCAGCTTCCATGCCAAAGCCAGCATCTTTCCTGTGAGGTCCTTGGAGCTCTTACAGTGACCTCTTGTGGATAGGGGCTCTTTTCTTCTTAGGCAAGGTCAAAGATTCCTTTTCTCTTATCGAAGATCTTCACAGCAGTACCTACATCTAAATCTCTTATCTAGAGTAAGTTTTACAGGTATTTAGGATTTTGACCAGAGATAAATGCAAATGACTTTACATGTCCAATGAAAGTGGTGTATGACACTGCACAAACTGCAAAAAGAAAAATGGACTTTGTCAGGTAGCAGAGAAGGAGCAACAGAGGACTAGACCTATGTCTACATTAGCAATAGTGCAGACCAGAAGCAGCAAATCTGTGGAACAAGGTCTCCATCCCTGCATGCATTTCAGGAGGTTTTACTTCAGGCTAGCTCTAATCTCGTCCCACAGACTGAAGCAGATGCAGTACATTAGATGCGTTCTTGGAGCACATTTTCTGGCATAGTTTCATCTGAAAGGAATCCAATTCTGTGCTCCAAGACCACAACACGATGTGAACCACTGCAAAGTAAGTGGGGCTGATCCGTATACTCGTGTCAAAAAAGCCCTCCTGCTTCAAACTGAAGCCACACTGAGAAGATTAGCCCAGTCTGACTGAGACCAAACCTTTGATGTCCAGCGTTGCTTTTGAGATGACCATACAGAGGAAGTCCATTGTGCTGAATAAGGGTGGAAGACAAGAGCGTTTGTTGGTGTTGGAGGTGCAGTGTGCCGGAGAGGTGCTCTTTTTGCCTGAGGCTTATGACTAAGTTGCTGGATCACCTGTTATGAGTCAGCCTTAGTCAACTTAGCCATTGCCTAATTTTCACAGTTTTCAATTAAGGTGTAGTTTCACAGTCATCTTAATCTGATTTAAGACATGAAAGAGGATGTCTCCTTTCTCTCACTCTCCTTGTTTTGGCGTTAGGGATTGCACAGCTAAGAAACCACTTTGTTAGTACTTCCCCTAAAGCACAGTGTTGCAAAGGGGTAGCTGATGTGAATGCACTCTCATTCAGACACGATGTTCTGCTTTTCTGTGGCGTCGCAGTGCGCACATTACGAAGCGATTTGCTCTTGCACCTGGGACTATGACCCTTTATTCCATTCGCTTGCAGATGCTTTGTGCGATTTGCTAAGTTGCTTGGGATGGAACCAATTCCAGTCCTGTTGGATGGCTACTTGTTTGCTGGGCTTTGCAAATATCAGAGGCTGTATCTTCCCCTCGTCTGCCGGAGCATGCCAAGATAGCAGTTTTGAAATGCTCGATGGCTGAGGGCAGCCCTTCTGCTGTCACTTGTTGAAGCTGGAAGTGTTGCCCCTGAATAAATTCTTTACTTTGGCAAATGAAAAGCTGGAAATAATTTACTAACTCGAAGCTCCTCCCTTCTAAGTATTCTGTCAGCTCTGCCAAGGAATGGCTTTGGGAAGGACTGTAGTGTTTCTAAAATCTGGCATTCATTACAAGGGATTTTGCTAAGCGGGGTTATTGGCTTGATTATTTTTTCCCCTGAACATGCCATGTAAATTGAATACTGATGTGCAAAATCTGTCTTCATAAATACGACTTTTTAAATCTGAGTCTACTTTTGTTATAGCCTTCAGTGTAATGTAAAACTATTTTCTCATTAAAACGAGAACCTGCAGTGATATAGGAGGGATTGTGGAATACTCTTTCTAAGGGATATTTCTCTTCAGATTTAGGACAACGCCATACAAAAGGTTAATTGAGACGTGAATGTTGCATAAAGTTTGAACTGCTCGCTCTTCACATGGCTGAATATAATTCTTAGTGATTAAAAATGCCTGTGCAGCCCAAGATCAAAAACACTTTTGTGCTGTGTATTCCATTGTATTTCTAGTCATTACACATTGGTTTCTGAAAATCTGGTGCAAATAAAAGCAATCCAGATGCAACGTTCAGTGCTTACGTAGTTTAATGGTACATTTATTAAAAGGTATCCTAGAAAGAAAATACTTCACTGCAAAGGCCATTGTCTCCAGCAGTGGTAGTGTTTTACTTATTAACTCCATGTCAGATAAAGGTAATATTAAGAATTTACTACTCATAAGTAAAACCTAGTGATGCCAATGCTTTTAACTTTAGTGGAAATAAGCATTAGACAACATATACATGATGTTTGGATAGCTGGTTGGTTAATATTTGCATGCATTTCCATGTAACAAATCCTGGCATGTCTCCTGATATTTCTGATAAGTGCATTTTATTAAATGGCTACTACTTCATGCAGGCGATTTCCAAGCAGCGTTATGACACACGTAAAGCGTGCAAGTTAAAACTCATTTTTTGCAGCTCTGCTGTTACCAGCATCCATTAGCATGTGTATAGAAGTGATCAAATATCTTTTGCATCTCCAGTAAGTGCTCTGTCAGCAGATGAGGAGACATGACTAAATCTTTTGTTAGCACCACGGAGTCTCTGCAAGGCTGCTGACAGACAAAATGGGAAACAAGTTTAACCAGCTATTGAGGAAATGAAATCATTTCTAGTTACACATAATGCTTGTTAATATAAAAACCATACATGGTAATTAATTTTTAAGGAAAATTTCCACTCATTCCCTCCAAAACATTCTCCATTGTCTTTTTGTGAAATTTAAAAGTGTATCCTTAACTTTTTACCCCTAAGTGAATGAATTGAGAACTTTGAAATGTTGGCACGTAGGAGGAACCTGGCATATTAAGCTCCGTCAGGAATTGTGCTTTGCTTTGTCACTTCATTTTTACTGGAAGGCCGGCTCCCTTTCCTCACTATAAGAACTAAATTCCCACTTCAAGAATGAGACTGAGGAAAATGTGTGTGTTTTCTTCGGAATCACCAGTCCGACTAGTCGTGTGACCAGGACAAATACGTTTGTTCTACTTTGGACGAGTGAACCTTGTAAAAAATGTGTGGGTACCTGCACAAGTGACCTCAGAAATGCTGAGTACCACTGACCTTCTGGAGTAATGACACGCTTCAGAAATGACAAGTAAATAATGTTCCACTCAAATATTGGTTTGGGGCGCTGACTGCAGCCTTCCTAATATAAAATGTTTCCTGTGTTCCTGTGTGTGTTTTCATACATATACCACTTTCTTTTGATTCCTGCATATTTCAGTTTGGGGTTTTATATTATTCTTAAAATATAGCAAAAAAACCCACCCCAAAGCTAGATCAAAATATTTGATTTTTATTTTTTTTTTCACCTCAGGTTTGAGGCATTAAAAACATACATGGTTTTTTGTGTAATTTATGGATTACTACAAGATATTATTCTGCATACATCATTTTTTTTGGCTCACTGAGAGTAGATCTTGGGTCAGCCAGAGAATAAAATTATGCATCAAAAGTGATGGAAAAAGACCTCTGCTTGATAGATCATGTAACCGCTCTGTACAGCTTGGAACTACACTGGTGTTGGCAGAAAATTATGAAAGCCTATCGACATGCTGACTTGCTTTGAAGTATTTCCTGTTGCTTTGTAAAGCCGCCTGTTCCTGTGGATGCCCCTCACCCTGGGGTGATGCTGCTGGTTCCAGTCACACCATTCCACTAAGCCGGCCCCTTCGCCTTCCGAGCTGCTCCTTGCCAGCCTGAGCCGCTCAGCCCCCTTCTGGCCTTTAGTCCAGGCCAGTCAGAGTAACGGATACGAGACGAAACTGGGGTTTCAACAGCGATCTGAAACTTTTCTTTGTAATGATATTTATTTTCAGTTCTTGAAACGTTCAGCTGCTGTTCTGTGCTTGGGATGGGGACAGCCCTTAGGCACCTGGAAATGTATTTGGTAAATGTTCATGCTGCCATCTTCCTCTTTAAGCCATTGCTAATCTGTAATTTGCCTTTTAGTGAAAGTGGATGACGGAGTGTGGTTCTGCACTTTTACTAGTTGATTAAACTGGTTTTCTTTTAACGCCTACCAGAGAGCTTTTCAGCAGTTAAAGTTTGTTAGCACTGTTAATTGAGAAATGATGACAATGAGCACCCACCTCTTACCAGCCATGCCTTGTTTTTTCCTGCAGATTTATTGGTTTAAAGATGGGAAGCAAATTTCTAAACGAAGCGATCACTACCGAATTCAGAGAGAACCTGATGGAACTTGCTCACTGCATACGCCGGCCTCCTCCCTGGATGATGATGGGAATTACACTATTATGGCTGCTAACCCACAGGTAAATGAAGGTTTGGCTCCAGAGCAAACACGCTTCTGGACATAAATCTTCAGAAAACTATCTCATCTTACGTATGCATGATTTAATTAAATGATGAAGTCACCATAAAGTATGTAAGTTAGATTTCTGTTTTCATCTTGCATCAGTAGGGTGGGACCTTTCTATCTCCAAGAGATTAGCAACTCAACAGCAGGTTTTTTCCTAAGGCTTGAGGTTTCAGAGGGGAGGGGTGTTGCTTTTTAATCACTCTTCCACCATTTGTTTCAGCTGATAACATCTCGGTATCCTAACTGAGCATGGATAGCACACATACTCTAGAGAGAGAAAAAAATCCAGTTTACCAGGAGAAGTAACCCAATCCAGCCATTTCATTTTTCTTCTGTTGACAATACTCATTGACTGAGGCCAACATTTTGAAATGGGTAGGAGTATATCACACCTCAACATATTTACACTAGGCAGCGATTGCAATTCTGTAAGGCAAAAAATTCAAGCGCTTATTATGTAGGGGGGAGGTTTCCTGTGTTGATCCTGAAGCCTTAAACAATGTTTTTCTCAAACCTGGAGTGTTACTGGTTTCGTAAGATTATTTGCTCTTCACAGACCCGATAGAAGGGCCGAGGTGCCCAACAGAAACCCCCTAGAGCGTTGGGTAGAGCTAACCTTGCAGTTCACACAGCCTATTGAAGGAACGTTTTCACTCCGCTTTCCCCACAGCACAGCAAATGGAGGGGAAACATTTGCACGTGAGAAACCAAGGCAGCAACATAACTTTAAGGATGTAACGAATTATTTTCTGCTGTAGCACCAAATATCTTGCCAAAACCAGGCCTGCGAGTAGAATCACACTGTAAAATAACAAACTGTATCGCTGAGACAGAGTTTAATCTAAAGAGGAGTGTTGTGCTCTGTTATGAAGGTTGCTAGGTAACCCGGCATGACACTGCCATTTCTGCCTTGCTCTTTAACTGTCAGCCCTGCTCTTATTGCAGGGTTGTGCTTGTGAATGTATGGGACTGCACACACACCCCTATGGCAGCGTTAGCCGAGATTCTACAAACTGCAGTGCTTAAATCCAGGGAGCTTAAATATTATTTCTACATATACAAATAATAGAAATAAAGATATAATAAAGAAATAGCTTATGGCTGAGGGAATTCTTCAAGCTGGGAGCTTCTACTCATAGGTGACCATGGTGTTATAACACTTGGTACCATTTAAATTGTGGAAATTCACAGCAAGTGTAAAAAATATACACAAATACATATATGATCAAGGTAGGAAGCAAATCCTGTTCATTTTCCTATAAGTGCTGTGTTACTGCATGTGCAGAGTGTCCCCATCTAGTGTTACTGCGTGATCCGAGGTCTTTGAGACCCTGGTGAATAAACTGCCTTTGCATTTGGGCACTGGACTTTGAATATTTAGGGACTACCTTTTAGTATTTGTTATTCTGAATAATGCTCTTTCAATGACGCAGCAGTGACTTAGGTTACCGGTTCCGGTCATTGACAACACTGGTTTGTTAGTGGGTTTTTAGATGTACCAAAATGAACTGGTTTTGTGTTGTTCCTAGTTTGCGGATTGAAAAAGCAGTTTTGTTAGATGATAAAATTTTGCATCTGTGCTTTTTTCCCCCTCTTTGGAGAGGAACCAGAAGCATCCTCCTCTGGCTCCCCTAAACAAAACATCTGTCTGTTTCACCGAGCCCATTCTATTATTTCTTCCCGGTGTGATTCCCAGGCAAACACGCTTATCTCTTCCACTATTTGCTTGCTTTTACTATGCATTTAACAGTACAATGGAGGCAAAGAAGGGCTGTGAGTTAATGTACTGGCCTTTCACACTCAAAGATCTGGATTCCAATTCTTTTAAGTCATCCTGAGTGGAAATAATTTTGGCACAGTTTCCTCAATTCTAATGGAAAGTTGTCCGCATCTCAAAGCTATCACAAACTTAGGCAAATTTGGCAACCTTTCCGTAAGAAAAGCGAAATACGTAAATATAAGGGAGCCTGCATCAGGGTTCTGATGGGCTGGTAGATATTTGCTAGGCTCTTGCTGTGTTTTGATCATTGCTGTTGGAGCCACCAAAATACAAAGCAAAAAGGCGCATTCTTAGCTGATAGAAATTGATTTTATTAAAGCAAAGGATTCAGCTGATTAAAGCTCTGCCAGGTTATGCCATCTCACAACCTGGACTAACACTGCAGGATTTATGTATGTAGAGTGAGTTGTTGACACACCTTGGCAATGCTCCGCGGTGCTTAATAGGGCCCACACCATCGCCTGCCATGTCAAGCGCAGAGATCTGGAACTAAGGCTCTAACGCACCGCTGGGCTCTGCGGCAAAATTTGCTGTGGAACTTCATCCAGAGCAAACTGAGCCCAGGCCTAGAGAAACACAGCACCTTGCCGGCTGCAGGCCTTTAGGTACAGGCTACGTACCTTAACTGGTCTCTTTCCATGAGCTGTAAGGGCTGGAGTCGAGTCCTTATTTTCACCTTCTTGCCTTTTATCCTGTGCTCTCCGCTCTGCGCCCAGTCCTCAGTCTGGACCATCCCTCATTTTCTAGGCCATCTTCTCATTAATTACTTCCCACTCACCACTTTTTTCCCATTCAGCCCATGACTTTTCCAAATCTTTGGCTTCCTCCTTGTTCTTCCATGTCCAAATTCCTTACTGTCTTTTGTGCTTCCATTTGTGATGCCTTCAGGTACTGAGCTACGTAGAAATTAGCCCAGAATGTGTGAATTCATCACCTGCCAGAAAAAGATTAATATGCAGTGGTGCCCAAAATAGAAATGTATTTGTTCCAGATGTCTTGTAGCACTAAAAAAGCTTTTGTTTAAGAAACGGCTGCGGGTCATGCACAATGGCTTATTTTAATGCAAGCATTTTTCTTGTGGACTAAATGGGCCATGGGAATAAAAGCGGGACAGAGACTTCATTTCTAGCAGTCCAGCAGTAACAGAGAGGGCATTGCCATTAGAAGGCTGCTTGTGAGCCCAGGGAAATGGTTTTTTGATGGGCTTTGACCAGTTGTTAATGAACAGCTACTTGCAATGCCTGAATTACTGTGACAAAAATATTTGTCACTTTTACGCTGACAGACTTGAGTGCGGAGCGCTCAGCTTAGACCTGAGCTACTCAGCGATGCTGGTGTGGTGCTGCGGCCAGGCCAGATGTATGTCTTCTATACATTTATCAAAGAGCTAGTTAAAACTATTGCTTTTAAAATTAGAATCACATTGTTATATAAAAGTATATGCAACTTTACTACAGTATTCTGTTTATTTATATATACCTTTTATTTTTTATCTATCGTGTATATTTATTAATGCCACCAGAAGCTTTTACCCCTTGCATGGTGAACTCTGCGGAGCCCCAGATGGCAGCGGTTCTGCCTTCAGAACCCAGCCCAAATTTGTTACCTCTAGTGCTTGTGCTGGACAATCTGTCTTTTAAAAACCAAAATAGTTTATTCTGACATAAGAAACAAAGCAAAGAGAAAAATGGGGATTAAATACCACAGAGCCCATGTTTTACTTCAGGCTTTCTCATTCGCTGAAAATAACCCAAGAGGACTGAACTCTCACCAGTGGCCACCAGTGCAGTCGTGTGCTTTGGTGCGACTCCTACCCCAAACCAGGCTTGCTCCTCAGAGAAGACCCTTTAAGTACTTGTACAATTCTTTGGGTTTTTACATTCATGGGTTAGTTTTTGAGCTGTGGCTGCCCCAGTCCAAGGGGATCGATCCACTTTGGAGGCAGCAGCTCTCTTGTTAACCTCCAACATTTTCCAAGTACCATTTTCAGGAGTGACTGATCTTCAACTAGTTGTCTTGGCTTTCTGTCCACTTGCCACTCGCAGAGAAACCTCCCACCCCCACCAGTAACTCAGTCCATATACTGTTTTAAGGACTTGTCAGTGGAACTCATAAATATTTTTTTTAAAGAAAAACTTCCAGGTGGACCATTTTAACCATGACTGTGTTATAGTCACAGTTATTCCAGTCTGTTCTGTGTCAGATTGGAAGCTGATAAAATAGTTCAGTATCAGAAGGTATTTTGACAAATTATTTCAATGACTTAGTGAAAGAAGAGGTTGTATTACAGACTCAGTAGCAGGTGGGCAAAAAAGAAGAGATCAGGTTGAACATCTATTAATATTGCATGCTTTAAGTCCTTAAGTATTTGAATGTTCCTCCTCTCCATCATCACCACAGGGCAGAATAAGCTGCACGGGCAGACTGATGGTTCAAGCTGTAAATCAAAGAGGCCGCAGTCCTTGGTCACCCTCTGGTCAGCCTCACATCAGAAGGTACTCGAAGCTTTTTTTTCATTGTTCTTTTAATAATAAGTGTTTTACAAAATTATGATGATAAGATAAAGAATGTGAAGTAAGAATGTGAGTTAAAAGTATGGCATTTGGGAAGAAATGTGACCTCTACTGTCTAAAAATTTCTGCAAAGCTTGCACGCTGAGAAGTTTAAACAACCTCTGAAATTACGTGACTTTAAGTATCTTTAATTTTGCCTGTCTCCTTCTCCTTTCTTTGGGATGCCCACAAATTAATTACTCCTTATCTCTAAGGAAGGCCCTTGTCACTTAGATATTTTTTTAAAACGTGGCACCTGGATTCTACCAGGAACCTATACCTTCTGCAGCTTCTAGTAAGTATTCATTTAAAGAAACAGCAGGAATAGCTGCATGCCAAATAAGTTTATTAGATTTACATTAGAAATATTTTAGTATTTCAGTGATTTCAGTTCAGGTTCTTATAAGGAATTATGAGTCAGAAATAAAGTATTAAACTTATCTTTGGTGAGTTTACAGTTATTCACATATGAAGCTTTGGTTTATGTTTTTGGACCATATAAGGGAATTTTCCCTTCAAATACTTCTTTTTCATTACCCAAAGCATTCATGAGGCTATTTAGCACGGCTTAGACAGCTTTAGACAATACAAAAAAATTCATTTTAGTTACCCAAACAGAACTGCTTTCAAGGGGATAAGAGGGCTCCGGTTCCGGATCCTGCTGTGATGAGGCACGTGTTTTGCTTAATGGTCACAACGGCCACACAATCTCAGTATTGCCCAACCGTAATATATAGAATAGACGTAACTACATACAGTCGCTGTGCGATAAAGAAATGATTCCTCTAACAATTGCAGTATGTAGGGTAGAACTGCTACATGCAAACAGGCTCCCTTACCCGCGCTGATAACTAGGAGGTATCAGGAAGCGAGGGTCGTTGTTTGAAAGATCTTATCAGCCTTATTCCTGCACAGAACAAATTGGGCTTCCCGCAGTCCTGGAAGCATTTCCCAGTATTCCCACCAGCCCTCACTGAGGCGTCCCCCCAACTCCCCCTCTAAGGCGTCACGTTTAGGCCTGTTAAGCCCAAAGCCGAGGCTGCTCATGGAGGGGAATATCCTGCTGTCGCTGCGCCCTGAGACCGGCCCACCAAAGCTGGGTCCATCTGGCGCTCAGTAAATAAGGCACTTGGCACCTGCAGGGTGTCTCTGTTAATGAAAAGTCTCTGTTAATCCCTGAAGGGAAAAGCTGCCATGGAGAGTCCGGTGTCAGCTGAATCAGTCAGTGTGCGCGGGGTGAGAATGGGGGAACGTCTTTAAAAATAGGGCCGGGCGAAAGAAAGCGAGGTCTGGGTGAGGGAGCAGGGAGCAGCTGACACCTCTGCATCCTTCTGAAGGGTAACATGGGGGTGTCTCTCCCGCTCTGCGACGGCAGAGCCCTTGGCTGGTAACAGGGGAGGCTCGTCTTTCCATCTCTCCAAATGCAATCGAAGGACGAGGCCGTTTACAGCCGCTATTTTGTTTTCTGATTGAGACAAGCTCTCAGGCAGCCACTGTGGTTTGGTTGGGTGTCCAGTAGAGTAATGAATTATAAATGAGAGATTTTCATATAGCAGCTTAATTAAAATTAGGGCAATTACTGAGGAGTCTTATTTCCTCTAAAATTACCATACCTGAAGGGCTCATCCTGATCTCTTTACTAACGGAAGGGCTGTTTCTGCTGAGGATTCGGCACGATACGGCTTGTTTAGTGACATTTCCCACTACTCCCATCAGCCAGTTCTTCCCGAGACCGGAGAAATGTGAAATGTGACCGTGTAAAACCTTCCCAAGACAGACTCTTACCCTCAGCTTTTCTACAGTAACACACCCTGGCATCGTGCTCCCCAAATACTAGGGTACTTGTCATGTGTATTACGTGCCATATACTCCTGAGAAGTAACACTCCTCTGCCATCACGCTGTAATTTCTATAAGCTTTCCTGCTTAAGCGTAACAAAACTTTATTTTTTTTTACAAGTGCAGTTATTAGCGTAATGAACTTTATGACTCGTTACACTGTTGACAGGCTTTTCCTGAAGTATTTTTAATCTCTTACAGAACGTGTTCTGGCAGAACTCTGTTTTTTGTCATCTTCACTACGTCACAGCCGTTTTAAAACACTCTCTGTAGTTGTTTTAATGTATTTTTCTGAAATGTGCTTAGCTTGCAAACGTTGCCGCCTTAGCATTACTTTGAGGGGAGGACACTGTGGATTGTTTGACGTGTTAAAAGCTTGGGCTCAGTCCCTTGCTCAACACTGTAGCCCCTAAGCTGTCTTGCGTGCACTGAGCCAGACCCCAAATTAATAACCTTAAAATGCACGAGATTCAAGGAAGATTTTAAAAAGAAGTGTTCCTATTTCCTCTGCTCTCAATTAGAGGATTAATTTGAACTCGATCTTCCTTATCCCGAATTAGCGATCATTATCATATGGTCAGTCATAAAGCGTTCCCCAGCTTCTTGCTCGCTGAAATTCCCAGTGCCTTGCGCCACACCAACCCGGGGAGTCTCCCCTGGACACATTTAGCACATGATGTCAGTGTTGCTGAAACTAATCTTTGCAATTTGATGCCCACATCAGAGCTCTGCAGAACCCACAACTAATCCAAGGTCATTCCAGTCTATTGCAATTTGCCGTTCCTAGACATCTGAAGTACTTGGCTCTACCCATTTCATTATTTCTTTAAAACCACAAAATGTTTTAGAATTATAACAACCCCAGTTTCACCTCTCAAGGTGAAGGCTTAAAAATAGTCTGCAATTTTAGAGGAAAACTTACAAAGAGGTAAAAAGAAATGCATTATTTATTTCTGACTCTTGACTAAAGACCGTGCCGATTTAGGTTTCCTTTCAAATGGGTAATTTGAAAACAAGTTTTCACGATTCAAGAACATAGTATCAGAAAAAAACATCTTAGGTCACAAACTCCTAATCTTTTCTCCATTTCATTTGGTGTAATTTTTTTTCCCCAGTTTGACCAGTGCTGCCTTCTTATGCAGCTGCAGCAGTGAGCTGGTGGCTTTCAGAAGGACTTTCCCACTTCTGTGGTGCCGGTTACCCTGCTTGGCTCCGCCTTGCAAGACATTAGGAGGCACTAATTACTCGTACTTTAGTGGCATCTTATCAGCAGCATCTAGCCAGGATGTATGTAAATATTATGAAGGCAGGTTTTGCATGGGTTGCTTGCACTGTGGAGCACTCGCTCGACTAGATGCCATCATTTCCAGTTGGGACTGCAGAAGTAATTACCAAAGGATATGAGTACGGTTTTTTCCTTATTACTATCCATCTTCTGTCCCAGCTACATGCGTATGAGGCCTGGATGTCTGCAAACTGGTCAGGAACGTGCCAAGCAGAGCACAGCGTTGCTCCTTTATGGGCTGCAATGCGGGAGCCATTGAAGTAGCTTCAATGTCCACGGGGCAAAAAGCACCAGGTGCTTAAGCCCTGGACTCGGGCACCTGAAGAGGCACATCAGCGTTTAGCGCGTGCAAGGACATCTGTCTGTGTTCCCCACTTAGTCTCCATCTCTACGTTAATAACCAGTATGGGCTAGATTTCTTCCAGGCCCCACTTGCCTTTAGTTACAGCTGTGGGAAGCCTGTGATTAGCATTAAAAAGTCAGAATTTATCTATTTGTGGCAGATAATACTGTAGCAAAAGCGCTCGCTGGTCCGAATGGAACCAGAGCAATAATAGAGAGAAGGGCAGCAAGACAGAAGTACAAAATAAACCAAATTCAAGCAAGCCCAATTAAACTTAACCTCGGTGGAGCTGAGTGTGCAGCTGGAGTGTTTATCTTCCATACAGTAGTACAGCATCTTGCTTTCCAAATCTAACTGGGCTGGGGGGGTTAAGCTTTTTTTTTTTTTTTTTAAATGAATTATTTTAACCTCAAGAAATACCCCTGGGCAGTAGAAAATGCAGTATGGCCACGTAATACTGCAGCGCGGGTGCTGCAGGCACTGGCCAAAACAGAAACACTGGCCAAAGTTAACAAAAAATGGAATTCAGAAAAGAAACTTTCCCTCTCTAGTGTCACTGATACCGTTACCCTGGAGGGTATTTGAACGGCTCCTCTTGCTGCAGCAGGATGTTACTGGGGGCAGCAGCTGGCTCCACAAGGGAACCTACTGGAGCTGATCAGGCGAGGACAAAAACCGATCTAAAATTCTGTTTCAGTTACAAATGTCTTTGATTACTAAATCACCCAAATGGAATAATGCTAATTTCAATTGGAAAAAATCCAGTTAAACAGGGAACCACTTAGAAAAGGATTCAGTAGAGTAAATTAACAGGTAAGAATAGCCAATGTTGAAAATGGATTAAATGCCACTGTGTAAACTTAAGGGGACTGATGCTGTTTCTGGGGACAGGAGTTATTTTTTATTAAACTTTTTACAATACCTTTACGAAGAACAATTTAAAGACCGAAGTTCTTCTTCCTGTTGCTCATAAAGGAAATTCTCATTGTTTTGACACCACAATTTGGTGCTTTGAAAGATTCTTTGGTTCAAGAATCTCTCAAACAAAAAACCCCAGAACTGTTAAATGAGGAATAAATACCCACAGCAATTCAATCCACGGGGTTTGCTGTGTGGCCTGCAGTAGTGCAGAGCAAGAGAAGATGAAAAATAAGTCTGATGTGAAAAGTCTCTTCCCAACTGAGATGAGTTAGCTTTTAGCTGCTGTTGCTTTCTGAAAGGTAAATATAATTAACGACCAGTACATGCACTTTCTGGTGTAATCAGCGACAGTGAAGGGATGAAATACACAGGACACCAGACCTGGGGAACTGAAGCTAAACGCTAAGGCCTACTGACTTATTTTATTTGTATTTCAGTGATTTAAGGACTAACTCTAAACAAAAATACTATCATGTATAAATAAATTATTCTTACAGGCAATTATTCTTTAGCAAGTTTGTTTTCTAGATCATGTGAATTAAAGGAAAGTAATTAATAAGTACGGTGTAATAATTAACTCAGTCTGAGCCAAATGCTACCTGTGTATGTGTGCAAATATGGAGTGACTCTGGTATAGGTCAAAGCAGTGATTTAAAATCCAAAGCAGTCTTATAAGTGATTTTGGTTCTTCTGATTTAGCAGAGAAAAAAAAAATAATTTACCTTTATTTCATGTTATTTTAAGACCACGATCTCGATCAAGGGACAGTGGTGATGAAAATGAACCGATTCAGGAAAGATTCTTCCGGCCTCATTTTCTGCAGGCTCCTGGAGACCTGACTGTGCAAGAAGGAAAACTGTGCAGAATGGACTGCAAGGCAAGTGTCACGCAAACGGCAACCTTTCGGTAACATTAGGCAACTCATAAACCCAGTTAGTCTCTTTTTAAAGCTGTTTTACCTGTTGGCAGTTTCAGTGACTCTCTATTAATAATCTTGCTGCTTATGGACAATGAAAGTTCACCTCCCCTCCAATGGAAGCGCTTCAGGCAGATCTCACAGCTCACAGTAAAGTGATTTTTAGGCTTCAGCTGAGCGGGGGCGTGGAGGGGAGCAGCGCACGCTGTAAAGACAACGTGCTGCTCCGTTTAAGTCCTTTTACTACTTGAGTTTCAATCCCCTATTGAAACAGTTTCAAACGATATAGTCTTGATTTATGACTTTGCCTAACAGAATTAATTAAGGCTCGAATTACATCTGTTTACTTTATGCTGATATATTTGGGAGAAGCTGTTTGTTTTCAAGCAGCCCCCGGAGCAAACGGCGCGGCTTTCAAAAGTACAGGACTTGTCCACACAGACTGAGCATTAACTAGAGCAGGCGGTGCTGTCGCTAGGCGACACCTAAGTGGGATGGAACTCAGTTCAATAATTAGTCAGCGAAACATCTTTTTGTCTGCAAGTTCTCCACAAGAAGTTAATCTAGAAAGGAGTATCTTCTCATTCCATGTGAAGAGCAAACAATAAAAAAAAAGACAAAAGATGTCACCCTGCCTTTTGTTTTGCAAGGTATTATTATTTAGCTTCTAGCGTATCTATACACTGATCTTTTTTCAGTCACACCTATAAGACATCATGGAATTCAGGGAGTTGGCCAGAAAGTAAGTAAACGAATACAACTGAGTCAATGTATAATTCAGGTCAGAATTAGATCTTTAAATCTCGTAGTACACCTGCAGTCACAAACAAACCCAAACTTCTCTGGAGTAACAAGTCAGGACTCCTCCAGTGTTTCGTATGGCTAAGACCATTTCCCATTACTGTGTTTACATTACAGGTTAGTGGACTGCCGACTCCGGATTTAAGCTGGCAGCTTAATGGAAGACCAATTCGCCCCGATAGTTCTCACAAAATGTTGGTGCGTGAGAACGGCGTGCACTCCTTGATCATAGAACCAGTCACAGCCAGGGATGCTGGAATCTACACGTGCGTGGCCAGCAATCGAGCTGGTGAAAACACATTCAGCCTGGAGCTCATTGTTGCAGGTAACGTCTTCATGCTCAGCTTCCACACCCAGCACTGGGTGGGTAACATGAAAATGGAAAAGTGCCGTCAAATGAGATGGTTGAGGAGTGGGGGGTAAGAAAAGGAAACCTGGCAAGTAACCTCCGGGCACACAGTTAAGAAATAGAGGGCTGTTGCCACAGTTGAGGCCACAAACCAGGCTATTTACTTGAATGGGGTTTCTAATGGCACAGCATATTAGATTAATGCCATTCCAACCTCCAGGTAAAGCGGTTCCTTCTATAATTAAAAGCCCATCCTGTAATGGAGTATGAAGGAGCACTGTTTAACAAGCATTGTGCAGCCAGTTTATCGTGCTCCACACTTCCACTCCTTCGGGGAGGTGGGGGAAACCACTCAGCTCTATTCGCGCTCACTTTTTCTCTATAAAAATACTGATGTGACCGTCTTCATCAGATGAACCAGGATTAGACTTTGTCATCAACGAAGGCAACGCTTCAGTTTCCCGCCACTTAGATTTTTCATTATTGGTTTTTTAGCACGTTGCTGAAAGAAAGGCCGTATTTTCATAGAGTAGCGTTAACTGCAATCTTTATTTTCACAGCTAAGGAAGTACACAAAGCACCTGTGTTCATAGAGAAGCTACAAAACACAGGTGTGACCGAGGGATTCCCAGTGCGGCTGGAGTGTCGAATCTCGGGGGAGCCATCTCCTCAGATATTTTGGAAGAAAGAGAACGAGTCACTCACATACAACACCGACCGAGTGAGGTTAGACTGACTTACAATAATCTCCCCAGGCAAAACTTCCATCACGATTTATCCTCTAACACAAATGAAAACCAAGAAGGACGTAAGAATGCTTTGTGTGAACAGCAGCTCATAAATATTAACTAGTTATTGTCAGAATTTATGACATTCACTCAAACTTGCAGCCAGCCTGGTGGCTCCACCAGAATTAAAATGTTATTTCTGTTTTCCATCCTTAAACAACTGCCTTTGCACTTTAAGCATGTGGAGAAGTAGGTTTTCTCTTCTAGGACTAAGACTTAGAGAAATTTACTGGTGAAAACTGAGGTTCCTAAGTAAAGCTGTCTGTTACCTGGATCCCCAACTCTGCTGCGGAGTTAAGCAACTAAACATTCAGGGTTTTTTGATATTCTGAGATCTATAAACTTATCCTCAATATTTGATAACATTTTTTAGGAATGTATAAGTGCAAACTCATGATATACTGTGAGAAAAGGAACTCATTACTGATACGACACCCTAATAAATTATTGCTGTCCTTCTATATTAACTGAGTACTTCAGTACCTCGTTCCTTAGATTTTTTTTATCCTTTCCCCCAAAAGTCTGGGTAAATTCTGGTGTCCCTAATTCTTAAATCAGATTTCCAGATGTCTTCATCTGTAATTGGAAAAGAGAAGTTACTTTATGCATTTTTGCTTCTTAGTTTTCAATGCAGGATTAAATTGTCGAGCATACTCAAAGCTTTCTTTTCCACTGGCTAATTTCAGGGGAAGTTCCACATTAATTAGAAGTGGGTTATAATTTGTAAATAGGATTGGGTCTGTTCATAATAACATTTTAAAATAGTCTACACTGTTTTGCAATGTAAATAGTCATTTTCTTCTTTTCTTCTGTGTAGCATGCACCAGGATAACTACGGCTACATTTGCCTGCTTATTCAGGGAGCTACGAAGGAGGATGCGGGCTGGTACACCGTGTCAGCCAAGAACGAGGCTGGGATCGTGTCTTGCACTGCCAGGTTGGATGTTTATAGTAAGTGACTTCCCTTTTCATCATCACATGAATCCCCCCAAAAGCAACAGTTCTCTAAGTTTCAGTTCCTTCACAGAATGGTTTACGTTGGTCTCTCTTTCTTTCGTTTATAGTTTCTCCTCAATAATAACGATCCACATCAAGACAACAAATGCTCTGTCAAAGTATATCTCAGTGTCTTTCAGATACCTAAAGCAAAACAAGCATGCATGCTTTCTGTTTTTGCTTACTATATTAAATATAGCTAATTAACAACAGATAACAGCATGACTACATTATTTTTGTGGATCATTATTACTATTGCTCTGCTAGCACTTCCCTAACCTGTTGTATTCTTTTGTAGAGTAGTCTGTAATACACCTGTGACAGCTACCAGGAGTGCAGTAGATGTTTTATGGCTTTCTGCTTAATTATTCAGTATGTTCCAAAGCAGCTCCTTACATAGTGACCAAAATCTCTTACCAGTCTTCTCATAACAAGAATTAAAGGCTGGGGGGGAGGGATGGGAGAGAGTGGAATGATAAACGATGGTTTCTGGGGTGGGGGAGGTAGTGGGGCTTTTGAATTGGAGACTTGGCTCAGCACACCAGGGGTGGCAATGGAACCTAATGATTTCCTTTCGTATACAACAACCAACCCTGGAACGGGCCTGTCACGGTAACATTAGTGCTCGGAACCAGCCCCTCGCTGTAACCCTTCTCCGTGACACACGAAAGGCAGGAAGCAATGCCAAAAAGGCAAAGTAACAAACACAGACGCTATTGTTTTCACTTACACATCTGAGGGTGAAACTAGATGCTGAGGAAGAAAACCACCACCAAGAAATGAAACAAACTTACCTTTGACATAATGGTTTTCTGCCGCTCAGGAATTAGTATCTGCTGTACAAAGGGCTGATTGTACATCTGGCAGGCTGTGCCGCACAGCTGAAGATGGCTAACGCTGTTTCTTTCCCTTTTCATCTATAGCTCAGTGGCAACAACCACCTCAGACGACCAAGCCAAAGAAGGTGCGGCCCTCAGCCAGCCGATACGCTGCACTTTGTGACCAAGGACTAGACATCAAAGCAGCTTTCCAGCCCGAAGCAAATCCAGTCCACCTGACAATGCAATCATCTGGCTTGGTAGAGAGCGATGATCTGTAGATCCGACTGCCGCTTCCATCATTTTCTTTCAAAGCAGAAACACTGAAAGCCATTGCCTTGACCAATGATACTCCTATGTCACTTTATGCAAAGGCAAACACCTTCAAGTACAAAAGATAAACAGCAAACACAATAACCGTATATTCCTTACTCATTATACCAAATTAGAAGAATAGGTAGATTATTAATAGAAATGTACACATTGCACAACAAATCACATTCACCAGTTCCTTATACCTAAGTTGCTTCAGCTCTTACGAATAGACCTTTTCATAAAGGCCAAAATACATCGGAGACAGGTTTTTCAGAAGAGAACACTGTTTATCACTACGTGCCTTCATAAGCAATAAGTAGATGCTACACGATCTTAATGGTGCCAGATGTTTTATTTGAGGCCATTAGGTCGCAAAGAGAATTAGAATGTATGGTTATCTCTAGTTCTAAAATGGCAATGCATTCTGATCGCTACAATGAACAAGTGCAATACTGTAAGAATAAAAACAGGAAAGGAGGAGGAAGAGAAACGTAAGCGAATGCTGTATCTCTGCAAACTGCTTTCTGTTCTACAATGAAAAAATACTTTGCCTTAAATGGACAATTCTGTAAAACAACATCTACACCATCATTTTAAGTTCTTTTGTATTTTTCCTTTTCTGCCATCTAGGAGGCGGCTTACTTACAAACGTACCGCAAAGACAATTTAAGCATAAGTAATTAAACTTCTTCAAGGTAATGGATAAAAAGAGCTGATGTGTAATAAGTCTACTCCAGACCATAAATATTGGTAACTAGATGGGGAGAAAATGGTGGGGGGGGCACGGCAAGAGGATGAACCTCTCTATGGATTTCCTGAAGACAGTCTGTAACCTCGTAATACTCCCGTTCAAGAATCTGAAATTCTAAGGTGAGCCGAAAACTAGCGAGCGTGGGTGTATGGGACGTTCGACTGTTCAAAGCTTGTGTAATGTGTATGAGGATTTTAGAAATGTACAGTAAGTGAAAAATGGGTTGAGACTGCAATATGAATTTAAATGACAAGTATACACCACAGGTGAGGAGCGTGCAGATCTGAGGAAGTAGAAAATGAAGATGGACAAAACCAACATCAAATCTGTGCCCCTTTTTTTTTTTTTCCTTCTTACCGTAGCACGTGTCTCTGGTAGAGTTTATGTTTTTCTTCTCCCGACTGCAGACAAATGACAGCTCTTTCAATGGGTAGAGTCTGTGCGCCGTAGATGAAAAGCCTAAAGGCTGCTTTCAGAATGCAACGTAAATCCCCATCAAACCAGGGCCCCACCTGAGGCAGACCTGAGGCGGTAGGTTTAAATGAGACCCAAATGGATTTCAGATGAAGGGGAGGGAGGGATGGAAGAATTACCAGGCCTGACGAGAAAAATGAGCATTTGATGGTACGAGCATACTTTGCTATGAAAGGAGAACACTGTATTCCTTATATGAAGCACATATATGGTATCTTTCATTATTTATAATAAAAGTGTTGAAATCTTTTATCTCGTTCAGTTATTCAGAAGTCCTGTACTTAGAGGTTTGTTTTTTTTTTTTAATTTTGTAATTGTGTACACCATATATTGCATTACTGCTATACCTGTATTGCTTTGTAAGTACACAAAGTTTGTTTTGTTTTTTAGTGACTAATAAACTTTAGCACATAAGGTAGTACTATTCTGGTGCAGGATATGACCAGTTACGGGGATCGTTAATCTAGATTAACGTCATAGTCTGTCATGTGGGAATAATCTGATTCTGTTCTAGAAAAAAGTACGTCATATCATTTGCCAAATTTTTCTCGACTGTGACATGCTACTTTACCTTTTTGTTTAGCTTCACTAGCATTATTTTGCCACCTTTTATTTGTATTTATAAAAAAAATGTATTATCATTACTTTGGATTGTTGTGCTGATATAATGTGGGTTTAACATCAATAAATATTACACAAATAGAAAGTTTTCCTTCTGGTAAAGACTATTAACTGTTTCAGTACAAGCACGCAAGTGTAACATTTAAAAATTGTAAATACTATGACTACAGATGAAATGGCTACACGCAGCAGCTAAAAATGACTAGAATTCATTAGAATGCTCTGCTCGTAACCCAGAATCTCGTTTAAACAAAACAGAGGAACATGACCCATAAATTCAGAGAAACTTTTGCCAAATAAAGGTACCTCAAGATGCTTTTTTTTTTAATAGGTTAGAAAATAAGCAGGTCTATTTTGTGTGTGCAGTAATTGCAATATGACATCACTTACCGCTGATCCTAAGGGCATGGTCCAAGTGCTGGTAAATTGGTTTAAGAACAGTCTTCTAAGGCGGCAATATCAAAATTAAAAAAATCAAATGTTAAGATTTACTTGTAAAATCCTGAATATTAACTAGCTTCTCCTTCTTCCTCTCTGTGCAAAGACACCAAGAAAGATGCAAGATAATAATTTTTTTTCTGTTAGGTTTACATTTGAAGCATCAGTACAAACAGAATTATCTCAGCAATTAAGTGAGCACTGACATTAATGGTGAGACTGTAACTGAAGTCAATGGCCTTCCGTCTGCTTACAGTAAATTTGTCTTTGGCTTAGACACTAAAACACTGAGGCTGCTCTTGTGAGCTGGTTTAAGATGAGGTCATCATCACTTTTTGCCTCTGTATATATGTACAGACACACACTGAAGTAGTAAATCACATCTCTAAGCAGCAAAGTTGTTTTTATGAAAACACTCAGCTGTGCTGTTACTTAGTTACTGGGACTGTTTGGGTTTACAAATTCAGAGATAGAAGTGTGGCACAAGAAAATTACATACTTTTCAAGCCAAAAATCTGAAATTCTTGGACGCATCAAAGTAACTTTCAGAAGTTTAATCTCCCTCCACAAACTCCAAAGATAGATAGTACAACTTGGAAGTTTACTTTTAGCATTTCATAGGACTAAAAAAAAGAAGTCCTAACTTTTTGCAAGGCTTCAGGTTTAGCTATGGGAAGACTTCAAATTATTTAGGAAGCTGCTCAGTCCAAGAGCGTTCAGAGCAATCGAAGACTCAATGAACTACGTTCAGGACGATGACAGAAACCTCTGCCAAGAGCACCAACCATGAGGTGCACAATTCCACACACGTGAAGTTTTTTTCAGCTGGTGGTGTACCTTACCATACAACACCTTTATCCTGCAGCTTCATCACCAGAGCAACAATTAGTTAACACAAACAATTTTTTTCCATCACAGCCAACTGGGGATTGGGGCGCAAAACCACACTACAGCACAATTTGAAAGCCTAGCTTATCAATCCTAGTTTCTTTCTATATGACCGCTTTCAAAGACCATTTTAATTCATTTAGTTTATATGCTAACACATGCCTTGATTCTTCACATATGGACAACTACATCCTTATCTCCACATGTGGCCCAAATGGATTTGATAGGTAAGTACTTTGTGAGAGCATATTATCCATCATGGCACGATGCTGAGGAGATCAGCCGCACGCTCTGGCTGAGTGTCCCAGCTGCCCAGTACAGATGGATTAATGCGTGGACTGGACATGCCTGCTCAGATTATGCACGTTGACGAGAGCCCTGATTCACTGCCTCACAATTCAGCTGTACGTGCAAGGGGCAGAACTTGCTGACATTTAGCCCTTCCTTTTGAAGCAGCTGAAGGAAAAGCCCTTCCCCTCCACGGTGTCTCTGGTTGAACAGAGCCATGACCACTTAAGACACATCAGGCAGATGAAAACACATCTCCTGCCCCAACAAATTTGCAGTCTATTCCAGACAGCACACAGTGTTCTTTACAGTTTGCAAATGCAATTGAGAATTAAGGCACAATTTGCATCCTTTTAAAAAAGTGTCATACATAAAATAACTAACTACCTACTGCCCTGAATCGCTAATAGAACTGTCAGTGTTTGGAAGAAAGCTCAGCTCACGCTTACAGCAAAAAAAGCCAGACTACAAGCAAGTACCTGTACAGCAATGATTCCAGTGGCCGCACAGAGGAAAACGAATGACCTTCAGTCCAACACCACCAGAAGGAGAATTTTTTTGCTTTCTAGAACAACTGCAGTGCAACAGGTAAACCCGGGGCTGGGGGGGTGGGAGTCTTGCAGCCGCTGTCACTTTCTAATTCTGTAGAATAAATGCTCCAGAAACAGCTGCAGAACAAGAAAGGAGAAAAAAACCAACAGCACATGGCGCTCCTCAGAACGATTACATCATTTACGGCAGCAGCTCTACAAATCTCATCACACTGAATGGATTAGGGTTGGGGTTTTTTTGTCTGAAACCGTTCTGTTAAACACACAACGAAACATATTGTCAAGCTTTTTTTGGCCAACTCTTGGCCCAGACATCACAGAGTATTTCTACAAAGAACAAGAGGGTACAAAAATACATCGCCAAGGACAGGACCTTTCCAAGCTACTGCAAAAGGTGTTGAAAATACCTCGTAAGATAAGACTTCCCACACAACAGGCAACACACCTCTCGTCTGCTGCAGCCTAAGAACTGGTGCACTTTGGAGATGGCTTTTACCTGCAGCGTTTGCCTGATAACTGCCAGAGTCGTTTGTAGAAAAGGGCCTGTCCAAAAGAGAACCTCTTTTACCACACTATTCTATACTTTAATGCACAATCCTGCTTCTTATTAACATATTAACTCACTTCCTCCTACAATACTTCAGAATCAGATTCACCAAACATTTTTGTGATAAACTGTTAATCTACAATAAAAGTTTTACCTTTCTTAAGTTCTGTACTAACTTCAGCTGACAGTTTCTGATCACTTACTAATTTATATTTAATAATGTATAATAAACAAAAATCTAAAATCAAATGTCATTGTTCTATCAGCACAACTGTTAGTAAATCCAAAGATTTTGAAATGTATGTGAATGATGTCATTTCAGGTATGGAAGAGCAGTAGCTTTCAAGAATTTCTGTAAGTTCCCAATCCACTCTCCGCTAGGAAAAAAGTATAATTACATAATGTAGATTTCAAACTCTAAAAGAGGCTCTGATAGTCATTTCCCCTCAAAGTCCTGTATACGAAAAGCAAGGCACAGTTAAAAATCTTAATAGAAGAAGGAAGTAATTTTTAAATTATTTTTAAACTTTTTCTGAGCAGCAAACCCATTGAACAATCAGCTTCATAAAAGCAAAACAAAGCTTTCAGTTGTGATTATTAGTATTTTCTTGCAACACCTAAAAATGGCTGTAAGAAAAGGCACAGCTACTGCTAGTAACTGGCATTCTAAAAAAATTAATTTCAGGTCAGCCTAAATACCTCAGAGCAGAGATGGAGTGTCACAGTGTTACCAATCGCTATTTCCAAGGACTTAAGACATCAGTGACCTGTCTTTGCCCAGAGCAAGCGGCACCCAAGCCTAAGGTGAAGCAAAAAAGAACACAGCACCTTAAGCGGGGAGGAAAAATGTTGATGATCAGCGACTCCACTGCCCTCACTTCACAGTTCAGATTCCTTCCGGCCGCTGCTGGCAGATGTCAAGTCAGGATGCAGGCCTGAACTCCCAGTAAGCGTGGTTGAGCTCAAGGTGTAGGTCAGAGGAAGGTGACGCAGCAGAGCGTTGACCAGCAGTTAGTACGGCAGAAATACAGTTCCTATTTACAAAGGATAATACACACTAAGGGGAGCTCAAATGTGCTGTCCTTTTTAGAGGCAAAAGTAAGTTTATTACTTTGGCGATGCAAGTAGCTCTTCATGGACAGCTTCAGCTGAATATGTCTGAATAAATCATTTCTTATGAACAAAACTCACTTCACGTACTAATAATCTAGTATATTTGGTTCTCCCCCGTAATGGAAAGACACTACCTTATTCAATGACAGATACGGGCTCACAATAAACATTACTGGAAGCCAGATAATACAGGATTAGGAAAAAAGGCATCATGGCACTAATAGAAACAAAATTTTTGCAGAAAACTTAATAAACATCTTTGCAAAACTGTGTAGGAAATTAACCTCTCTAATCTAATATTTACAGATCAACTGAAAAGAGCTTCACTGCATAGCAGAGAGCTTAGCACGGCCTCCACTCTGGGCCCCCCGAAGATTATGGTGAACAAGAAAACTACGGGTGCACTCCCTTCTACCTTCCAACAAAGAACTACAAGAACCTGCAGGGAAAGGTCCCTTCCAACCTAAACCATTCTATGATTCTACTGCTGACAGAGCCGTCTCGCCACCGGAATCATACATGCCCACTAAATGGCATCTATACAACACACATACAGTGACTGTATTGTTTCTTGCCTTTAGGGTTGCAGGAAGTTTTCAGTAGGAATCTACCTGAAATAAATTTGTATAAAAAGTCAGACTGACAGCAGCAGGAAGTAAAATACTGGAAGGGAGAGCTTTTAACAGGTCTTCAGCATATGGGTGGAGATCTGTTTACAATACAGGCTCTAACACAGAGGTGCAAGATGTTCTTTCAGTACCTTTAGCTTGAGAAGAACAGGGCTGGGAGATCTGCAGATTAGAATCCACAAAACATCAAACTGCTTCACTTAGAGGCTTCAGCAATACCATACAGTCAATTTGCAGTTATCCCGAAACAAACTGTTCAAAATAAGGCAGCAATTTCAAACCCCTCAACATGCTGCGTGTGCGAGGCCACCTCAAGGGTGCCAGCCAGCAGCCTGGGACATGGTGACACCCACGCAGCTCCATTTGCTCAGGCGGTGTTAGCGCAGTGGCATCTGTCCCCAGGCTCCCACTGACACTGTCCCGCTGTGCCTATAACGATACCAGGGAAGATTTGGTGGGTTTCACGTGTATGTTGTCTCAATATGTTTGGCATCATCAGGCCCAAACAAGCAATTTGTTACCAGATCTCCAAGTAGCCAAAGCAATTTTAGTTTTAACAACTATGACAGAAAGTAATTTGTATTTCAGAATATGAGGCTATAATGGTGAAATACATGAAGAAAAAATGGAGGAAAAAAAAACAGAATTGGATCGGATGTATTTTTAAAAGAGTGAAAAAACCATGATTGTAGGTTTCAATGTTGTATTTTTTTTCTATGAAATGAACAAAAAATATCCCCCATCTTAATGGATATGCGCTGTTAATATGAAAAATAAAACTATAAAATACTGGAACAGTTGTAGTCATAGTCAGGGTGATCTATAGGTATCTGGCAAGGTACAAATAATATTTGTTACCAAGTAGACATATCTACAGCAAAAAGGAGCCTTCAGCGCTGAAATTGAACACAGTCTGTGGGTGAAAATAAAATGTAATCTGGGGCTTCAGCAGAGTTCTTGAAGAGACAATGCTCTTTAAAGACTTCACTACTACATTTGCCCTCTCTTTTCAAACACTGATCTATTACCTAAATTAAGTGGGTGTACCTGGTCTTGGAAAGTTCAGTTTTCATTAGCTTTACCTAAATGAACCACAGTATGCTTAAAAAAAACCAAAACAAAAGTGCCACACTATTGCAACAGGCAATGTATGTTTCAGTTTCGTGCAACACAACCTCTCACGCTATGCAACACATCAAAGGAGGGAAATTCGTCTAACAGCAATAGATAATCATTACAATGTATGTTTTAACTGCAGATAATAATGTAATAAAGAGATTTTGAAGGCTGGGATTTAGATAGCCACTTTCTATCCGATTTCAGTGAACTTAATATTGAAATCCTCTCCAGCTTTAAAAATCATGTCTCACGTCCCCAAATAGCTCAGGATACCTGGACTTGGACAGGTAAGAGCAATGCCAGCTATCAACTTTGTATCTACACAGGCAACTCCACTTCCCAAAAACTGCATAGATACTATTCAAACCTTACTGATGTAGTAATATGCCTTAGGATAGACTGCCCTCAGGAGGCCGAAATGAAATCTCTTCAAGGGATACCACACACTAACACAGGACACTTCATATGTATCCATTATCGCAAAAGAAAGTCTGTTCCTTGCAACAGCTCCTACATACAGCTGCAAAATTAAATAAAAGCCTCAACAACAACTTGTGTGTCTTGCTGGAAACTTCTACTGATGATAATGAATTGCAATATACGCCTCAAAAGTAGAAGACTAACATAATGAGTTCACCACAGCAAGTTCTACGTTACAAACACATTTCTTAAGAGACGAGCAGGAGAAGCAAGACTCCAATGGTACTTAACAACAGACTACAGGAGAGTTTTAAGCAATGTGGCAGGTGAAGAAACAGCAGCTGAAAAAGAGCATGTGCTCTCACTTCTATTAGAAATGCAATCACAGAAACTTTGTATGTCTAATAAGAGACTGAAGATTTCAAAATTCAGTTGAGAAATCATGATAAGGCAGCCAAGCACACAGTCCTACTCAAGAACACCCACATGCAAAAAAACCCAAATCATTTATATATAGCTCAGCATAAATGCTAGCAGCACAAAACATAAAACTCAAATGTCTGTTTTTAATCAAGGGCAGTGACATAACAAGCACACCAGAAATATGATGGAAGCAAGACAAATAAGCAAGATATTGATACAAAATATATAGGAAAGTCATCAAACTAAATATCTATATATTAACTCATCAAATCAAATATGGATTTAATTTCCTGTCCTAATAAGGTAAACTCTGCTGTTTGACAATATTATTACCCTCACAATTAAGATGATGGCAGTAGTTATGACATTCAAGGGCTATAAGGCCACCAACGCAACTGTAATGAAAGATGGCAATTATCACCAGGTTGAATAAATGTCACACGAAAGAGGCCAAGATCCCTTTTAAAGTATATTTTTTTCATGCAGCCAGTCAGGGCCACTCAGCACTGGCTGCCGTCCCCAGGAGCGCACAAGTCCGGAGTCAAAATGCTATTTTCAAAGACTGGCTTTGTGATGGTAACTTTTATTTCTGTGAGAATATTGACCAAGTTTATTAATAAAAACAACAGTCCACTATCCTAGAGTTCCCTAAAAAAGGAGCAACATAAAATAAGGAAATATACTAAAAAGAGGTGATCATGACAAGGAAAAAAATTAAAATGCAATGCTTGACAATAACACTCAGATTGACTGTATGCACTGAACTTCAGTATGACAACTATAAATACACACACCAAATTAAAGGTTCTTGGGGAGGAGGGGGAAGCTGGCAGGGATTAAAAGCTACTAGAATTTAAAAGCCAACCTTCGTAAAACCAGCAGTCTAACTCTAGCAGTCAAATGGAATCTGTCACCCAACGTGAAATTTAGACAGATCAGAATGCAGAGGAACGATTTACAGAAGTGCACACAAACTGAACACCACCTCAGGAACAGGTACTGTGCCTGAATAAGGCAAGCAGGTGATCAACATAAAAAGCAAACTGCTCCGGGAAGGCAAGGCCACAGAGAAAAAAAAAAAAAATCCCCAAATTCTGAACAAACCCCAAAATCAGTTTTTGGTTCCATGCAGGAACTTGAGCAGAACCTCTACAGGCAATTTACTGAAGGTTTTACCTCTCAGAGCAAAATATCAGACAAGGTTACAGAGGAAAGAGCGACAAATGGCTGGGGCTGGGGACTCTCGCTCCCTAACGCTGAAGGCAATCAGTAACTGCAGTGTGAAACTCCTGGTTAAAACTGCCTCATTATGAAATGACTGGAAGCCAGCAACAGTGACAGCAAGCTCTGGGGAATTTTGTGGGTGGAAGAATCACTTGTTTTTTAAGCAGGGATTCCAGAGGGATCCAGGGAACTACAGACTAATTACATTTTTCTGTACATAGCAAATTGCCAGAAATTGTTCTAAAGCTATAAAAACAACTGTATAAACATACCGAGGAAAGTCAGAGTTGCTTTTGCAAAGGAAAGACATGTTTGATAAACATTTTAGAGTTCTTACAAAGACTAAAAAGAGATGAGAGTAAGGAGATCTAATACAGCACGCTTGAAATTCTAAAAGGCATCTGACATGTTCTCTTGCCAAAAACCATTAAAGATGCTGTGATGCCAAGAGAAGTTGTCATATCAGTAAATTGTTTAAAGACAGAAGAGAAAGGTTATGAATTAGCAGTCATTCTTTCCTAAGGACAAGGATTGCCAGCAGAACACCACAGGCACCTATGTTGGGGCTACCAAAGTACAACCTATTCATTTGGGTTCTGAGACAGCCATTTCTGAAGCCCACAGTATATTCCAGTAATGCTAAAGTACTCAAAGTAATAAAGCGATAATGGAATTAAACAAAAAATTGCAGAACCGTTTCATTCAGGAAACAGGTGTTAAAACCAGCAGACTACATTCACTGTAGATAAATGAGAACAATTCACACTGGGGAACATACAAAAAATCAGTCCTAAATACATGTACAAGGAAATGGGCTCCAAGCTGACCATTAATTATTTATAACTGAGTTACTGTTCTTACATAGTTTCTGAAAATGTTAAGTGTAAAGGTTAGGAAAAGGCAAAACAATCAGGCATTATTTTTGGAAGCAATATAAAACAAAGCATCCTTTCTTTTTTCCTGACAAATCCACAGCGAATACTGTGAGCGATTCCACCTGCTCCTCCCTCCTCGAGAAACCGGAGAAGCAGAGGACAAGAAAGATGACATAAGGTACAAAAGAGCTTTCCAGCAACAAGCAACTAAAAGAAATAAGATTCTTCAATTTGAAACAGAAACAACTGAGACAGGATACAACAGAGGTCTACAAATTCAACAGGGACGCAGAGAGAGCACAAGAGGGTTGTTATAAAGTCTCATCAAATGTGCAGGCTTCAACGAGAGCTATCAAATGGCAAATTCAAATGTATCACAGTGCTGGAGGTACAAGAGTCTTCTAAGGAGACATCACTCCACGCTTGATCTGTTACCTACCCTCTGCATTCACTGCTTCCACTGTCTGAGACGTCACACCCGGCCAGACAGAACCCTTGTCTGACAAGCAAGTGTTACTCCTTAAAGCAGATACACACAGCAAACACTGAAACGGATTACTGTTTTTAACTAGCTTTCAGTTCTAATTCACCAGTTTGAAGAAAAGGGAAAAAAAGGTCTTTTAAAAACATGACTTTAAGGCTACCAACACTTCAGTCTAGTTCTATAGCAACAGCAGTAATAAAAAAATACTATGTATCGCAACATTTTAAAAAATTACTTAACAGCATACTGAGATTCTTCTGCAAGTGTTATTTCAAGATTTAATGACAAATATAAACTACAAATGCCATTGCTAATAACTTATTTAACAGTTCCCTTACCCAACAAAACAAGGGATAATAATAATAATAATTAGAGTCAGAACTCACTAAGAGGAAATTATTTTTACTCTCTTAATTTTGGCTTCTGGTCAAGGTATGTCAGACAGGCTTTGCCTCTAAAATACTAAAGACAGGTATGGGCAGCAGCCAAGTTACTGACATATTACTACTTGACTAGTAAAAATGGGAGTACCAGCTGTCCTTCCTCACCTCCACTGCCCTTGGAAAAAAATCTGTCTATTCTCTGGCCAATTCCTCCTATCAAAGAGAAACATAATTAGCAATTATATTTTTGGTGCAAAGACACATATGACACATAACTTTTCACAGCAAATAACACCATCTCTCTACAAAGAGATAACAGGCAGATAAGGACTTCTGAAAGGACTACCTTTAGTGGTATTTATATTCTAAAGTGAGTAACACAAGCAACTATAAAACCCCCTGAACATACAACCATCCCTTGTATTATTTCTCAATACATACCTGCGAGAAGCTTGAACATGCACTGTTTTCTGGAACAAAGACAAAATTTCTCAGCTGCACAAATGAAGAAAATCTCAGACTTTAAAGACTCAAAGTTATCATCAGTGAGATCTCCTCTTTCTGTTCTTTGGTTTGTGCCAAGACAGGAAGTCATTTCAAAAGCTGAATCAACATCTGGATGATGATGCAATGAACACTGGAGCTAAGAAGTGAAGGTCCTAAACCACATTGATAGTTTTATTCAGAGATGATAAAAACACCAATTACCAAAAATTACTTGATCTCTATAGAAAAGCCTGAGGTCAAATTTTGGTAATTTTTCAGCAAGAGAGGAACACTCAGGATCGTTTACAGCTGAATAATTACTCTTCTTCAAAAGCTGCTTTGAACAAAATAAATGGCTATTTTATTGACTATACATACATATTAAAGAGCATCCACATAACAGCTGAACTGAGCGTTCAAGAAGATATAGAGCAAAACACCTCGACTTTACACTCTGGAAGTGATAAATATTTTCTAAACATCTATTGAGTCAGTGAAAAGGCTTTTATGCGGCAAGGTCCGCAACTGTACTATTCACCGGTGTATGTGCAGCTCCAACTCAGAGTATTATAGAATTAATAACTCCAACGACCAATCAACAGTCCTTCAATGTATACACACAAGTGCTACTAGATTAAATGAGTGCTATACATGCATTCAAGAATGGCACTGAGCAGGTTTTGTCTTTATAGAAAAAACATTGCATGTAATTAAATGTCCTAAAGGCAATTCAGCTATGCTGGAGATCTAGAAGCACCTAGCTTTGTAGTGTAGGCTACAAACAAACAAAACCCAAAGAAAACTCCTTGGCACTTTGTAGGGACTAACTGATAAGAATAAAAAATTATGCAGTTCGCAATCTTTGCCCCACATGAAAGACTTGCTGCAATCATACCTGCCAGCCAATAAACACGCCTCTGCACTTTATTAACCTTTGTGTAACGTGATAATTAGAATAAAATCCCCACTCTATCCCAAATTGGAAAACATGATTTTATAAAAATACAGTGCTTTAAAAATGCATCAGCATGTTATTTAAAACTATAGTAAAATAAGATCTTTTTCAAATTGTTGCATACACAGTCTTCATAATACCAAATGGACTCTTTCAGGTAGCTAAACGTACACGCTGGACTTTACCGCTGCTCAATTTGTCCTCTCACTAAATAGTATTAAGTCAATTAGATACATCAATCTTCAACTAATCTCCACCCTCCCCTCCTTTAATTTTTATATATTTATATATTACCATCATGATATCTAAGTAGGTACTTATTCAAGGTAGCATTTAAGTGAGAAGCTGCAAGCCTCCGTCTACAATTAGAGTACTCCCTGTAACATAAGGGGACTCTAGAAGAAAGACAACGGCTTGTGCAACTTCACGAGGCTCTCCAAATCTTCCAAGGAGAATGGCTTTCTTCAACTGATCTTCTTCCAAATGAGCAGTCATATCCGTGTGAATAAAGCCTAAGAGAGAAGAGAGATTTGAAAAGTTACCTTACCTTCAACTAAATTTCTCTGGCAGATTTTCCCTAGGATCCTCCAAAGTGAAATCTGCCACCAGGATTCAGCACCAGCTACCATTCTTTAGTCTCAGAACTCAGTCCACGTCATTTTACAGCCAAGACCTAATCAATTTTTTACTTAACCAATAAAACATCTTCCAGTTTTGGAAGCACTGATGTAATAACAAAAACACAGAGATCTGTGGAACTCCATTAAAAAAAAAAAAGGAACTAAAATTGGATCCCAAAACCATATTTAATATGACTTTCCTAAAAGGCAAAATACAGTCATTTCACCAAAACATTCTCAATAAAAACACGAGTATGAAATCTCTGTCAAGAAACACCTACAGCTTGCAAGTGTCTCCATTATATTTTAGAAACTATGACAGGACTTGCATAATTTCTATTACAGTGCTCATTTGAAGAACATTTCTTGACATTTTTGAAGGACGTTTCTTTACAATTTTCAGTTATCTGAGATTCAGTTTTCCCACTGCTGCACTTCACATAGCTGCAGCTTCATAAAGAGCTGATCTTCTCTGCTTTCTAGCTGCCACCAAGAAGGGATAGTCTCAGTTTTGCTTTCTACGGTATGATTCTGCCCCTTTACGATGGCTCTGGACGCATCAGTGAGCTGCTCAACTCACTATACAATAAAAAGTATTTTTCCTGCCTAGTTTACAAACTGAACTGGTTCATCTAGAGGTCTGAAAGGCAGTAGAGCTAGCACAAGGTGAGCAGCAGAATACACAGCCATGAGTGTCAAAAGTCAGAAAAGACCGAAGGATCTTTCCTTCAGGGGGACGGTTTGCTTGGACTAGATCTCACAGAACTTTCTTTCCAGACTCTCTTCTTTTCCTACAGTGATAGACAGGGATTGCTTTCATGCCAACTTCTCTTGTTTCTCTAATAACAAACAAGCACTCTCTAGCAGGAGATGAGGGTGCCTGTCTGTATATGATTAGTTCTTCCATCTGTAAGGACAGCAGGTTTTGAAGGAGGAACAAAGGAAAAAGAAGACATTTGTTATGTCATAATGGACAAAGTGTAGACACACTCTTCCAAATTTCTCAGTGTTCCCTTAAAAAGACCGAAAGTTTTGTAAAAGAATGTACTGTACTTTATACTGAAAAAAAAAGAGACTAAAACCATTTACTCACAAAAGTTGAAGAAAATAATAGCACTTGTCTTAAGTTACTTTCAGAGTACAGCAAGTATCCAGCAGTCTTGATAATCACGTGTTGCAACACTCAAGGATGTAGGAACTTCCCAAAAACTAACCTGGAGCAACCACGTTGACTCGAATTTGCTTTTTTGCCACTTCTTTAGCAAGGGACCGTGAAAACCCAACTAATCCTGCTTTGGTAGCACTGTATACACTTTGACCAGAGTTGCCTTTAAGTCCTACAATACTTCCTAAAATACAGAAACATCAAAGAGAAGAAAAGATTAGATGGCTAATTTGAAACCTTGTACTAGCTTTATCATTTAAGTCTTAAATTTGGAATGGAAAATGAGATTACAAGAAAAGGAATCAAAAGTATATTACTAAATGAACTTTATAGCCTACTGCTGGGATAAGCAAATCCCTCAATTATCTGTGATTTTTGTGGAATCCATGTATCTCTGTTGACCAACAGGCACCAGGAGAGTAAACCAAAGAGCTTTCGAAAAAAATACCCTTGGAAAGGGGAAAAAAAAGAAAAAATAAACCAACTGTACCTATTTCATTCTTAGTTAATAACTGGCAGCTGGTAGATTAAGCTACTGAAAGAGCTGATAAAGAATGGTAAAATTCTTTTTTCAGCAAACTATAAACTCTGAGGTGTTTATTACTGAAACAAGCTGGTTTTATATTTAGAAGTCACTGAAATTGCAGAAAGGAATAAGCATTCATAAAGAAATGCTAAATACAGAATGTCTAAATAAAAAGAAATAGTCAATTGAAACAAGTAACATTTCAACATATCACACTTGCTAAACCTGTCTAGAAAAATATTAGAATCATAGAATTGTCTAGGTTGGAATGACATAGAATTCCACTGGATTAGACAAGTAACTTACCTATATTGACAATAGCACCCCCCTGTTGTTGAATCATGCTTTTTACAGCAGCTTTGCATGTCAACATTGTTCCCAAAAGGTTAGTGTGAATCTGGGCTATCATATCTTCAGTCTTGGTTCTCAGTAACAAACCATCCCTGACAAAGAGATCAAAAATCCCAAAAGAACTCACTGAACAATCCCAGTGATCACATTTACTCATAATAAAACACGACTGTTAAATGGAACATTCATGGAGATTTACATGGTTCTACAGATTCTAGCATTCAAAACAGTAACGTTGCAAGGATGATACATAGCAAGGAAAAAGCATGCTTCTGGCAACAAAGCCTCCTTTGCAGAGAGGTATCAAACACTGTTTTGAAAAATTTCAGGGAAAAGTAGAAGAAAGAGGAGTAGAGGGGGAACTCAAACTCAGAATTCAGAAACTACAGCTGTTAGAATTTTACTTTCATCAGGAACAAAATATTGGTCAGCACTTAATACCGTTTTCAGATGTACTTGTTAACAATACTCTTACTAAATGCAAAGGCCATTAGCACCATTCTCAATAAAAACACGAGTATGAAATCTCTGTCAAGAAACACCTACAGCTTGCAAGTGTCTCCATTATATTTTAGAAACTATGACAGGACTTGCATAATTTCTATTACAGTGCTCATTTGAAGAACATTTCTTGACATTTTTGAAGGACGTTTCTTTACAATTTTCAGTTATCTGAGATTCAGTTTTCTCACTGCTCTACTTCACATAAGCTGTAGCTTCAGAAGACGCTGTCATCCAGAATTACATGCAGTCTTGTAACAAATAACTAACCTGTTGATCCCAGCTGCATTAACCAAGTAGTTAATAGGACCTAAATTCCTCTGCATCTCCTCAAAAGTTTTTTGGACTTCTTGTTCACTGGATACATCGCAGCTAAGTGCCAGATGTCCTGCTGTATCAAAATAAAGGCACATCATAATAACAGTAAAAAATGGTATACTATTCATAAACCTTCTTCAGAATGTATCAAGTCAATTGCAAAAACAGATGTTGAACTAGTTGTAACTTGAGGAACCCATTTAATCTCCAAATAATTAAATAAGGACAATTTTTAAGTATTGCATTGATTAGTTACGTGACGATTTCTTGTTTTATATTTTGGCATTTTGAAATCAGAAGTTCAACATGAGCAGATTGGTCTCAGCTCTGGCTTAGTCAGGAGCCAAGGATGACTCAATTCATACCACCTCCCTGTTGTGACTTTGAACCATTCCTTTCATCTTACCTAGTCTATCCACAAGACAGGAATTGTATCATACTTAACTTTCCCAAAGAACATTGCAAAATAAAAACTGTACTTATATAGCTTTTCTTTCAAATTTCTCAGCTGTTACTTCCGTTTTCATCTAGTTAAACAATGAGGTTTATTTAAGGACTTACTACTCTTACAAGCTACCTAAGCATTGGACAGCGAAGAAAGTATTGCGAAGCAGCACATACGTACCACCAAGATGACGTGCAGTGGTTTGGGCTACTTCCAGATTTCTAGCAATAATCGCGAGGCGGCAGCCTTTCTGTGCCAGTAATTCTGCGACAGCTTTTCCAATTCCTCGGGATCCTCCAAAAATGGCGCAAACCTTGCCCATCTTTAAAAATAATTCACAAATTATAAAGAAACTATGAACTTCAGGTCCAATATAGCCAAGAATAAGCACTATTCTAACAGTAACACGCCCCTTACTAATCTGTAGCATCTTATAATATTGGATTATAGAATTAGTAGTTTGTTAATTTTTTATTCATCAAAAAAAGAAATACTTGAACTAAAGTGAACACCACTTCTACAAATGGAAGGTCATTCTTAATGATTTCTAAACTAGTAAAAAAATTATGCATGTAATCTAGCATTTCAATCCTACTGTTAGGATAACTCCTATTCAGTTGATACAATATGCAATTTTTGTATCTAATGGCTGTACTGTATTGTTCGACTCTTTATTCAAAGCCAATGTAGAAGCTGTAATTTACATTGATCCTGCAAGCACTAATCTTGTACTGAAGTCATTTTGCCTCAAGGTCTCACTCCATCCTAAGTATCTGTGTTGGACATCCCCATTGCAAACATTACTGAGCACGTTAGATACTATTGTGTTCACACTAGTTTAATATTAAGTTATGCTACATAATACTGTGTTTTACCAGGGGCCTTAGGTGTTTTTGTCTCTGCTTTTGAAGGAAAAAAAAAAAAAAGCTTTATGAAATGTGAAATGACTGTGAAGTAGCTAGCTTAGATGTTTAGAAAGCAGCATAAGAAGAAAGTACTTCTGTAGTACTTTGATGATGATCTTTTACTCTGCAACCCCTAGAAACCAATCAGGTGTTTTGGGATTTCCTGAGAAGCCAGAGGCGGAAACCAAGGAATATTAATGAACCCTTTTTCCATCAGTTTGAGTAAATCCTTGTTGAACCCAATTAAACTTTGTCTCCGTAACATCCTGAGGCAGTAAGTTTCATTATTTGTGGAAAAGTACTTCCTTTTGTTCTTAATTTGCTTTCTGATTAGAGAACTATGCATTTCTCTTCATATCTTCCCCTCACTGTTGATAACTTCAGAGGCTACTCTTCTGCATTTTAACCTCCTCCTATATCCTTTCAGGTCTATTTAGTTACTCATACAGACGGAAGCCGTTCTGCATCTCACTAAAGACTGTCAAAGCTCTCAATCCTGCCACCCTACCCTTTGCCCTACCTAGGACTATTACACCCTTTCTGATGTGTGCTAACCAGAAGAGCACACAGTATTAAGTATACAAGGGCACCATCAACTCATACAATGGCACAATGATTTTGGTTTTCTGCGACAGAGCCTGGAAGAGCAGCTGGTCCTTTTCTGTAATAAAAAGTAAATCCATGTGCTTAAAACGAACCCTTGTGTCTACTTCCACTATCAAGTTTAAATTACATTCCTATGAGTAGAAAGAGGATTAAATACTTGCATCTCAGGTCCTTTTGAAAGAACATGTACAGAAATATGTCCTGCGTGAAGACAATTCTTTGGCAATAAAAACAGACATTGTTGCCTCACCAGAAAGACTATTCTTTTGAGTAGTCTTCGTTAGGTAGCTACACTGTAAGAGATGAATCAAGAGGTCTTGAACCCCCTTAACTGCAGGTCTTACTGTCTCAGCCGACTAAAGGCATAATCAATCAACCCATGTTTTGGTGACAGATTTTTTCGTTAGAATCAAAGTCTATGTCTGCCTTCTCCATCACAACTAATCTCTTCTTGCACAGCACTAGCCACAAATGTTGCAGCAATGTTGCACTATGATCTTTCCCTCCATTTCTTCCTCCACCGTATTTTGTTCTTACTAGCACTGAGCATACCTCCTCTCTTATTTTTATTTGAAACATGGAATAATATAGATTAGAAGGGACCTCTGGAAGTCACCTTGTCCAACTCCTCCAACCCTAAGCAATGTCAAGTGAAACATCTTATACTGTTTATAAATGCTGCCAGATCTCTACGTACACTCTTCTCTGAATAATTCTGAACATGCTTAGCTACACAGGACCCAAAGACCTGTCTATGGGGAGAGAACTTCTTTAAAATGTTCCTGTTCTCTATGAGAAGGGAAAATAACCTTAGTGATTCTATCATTCTCAGAAAGAATAGCGTTAAGTCCCTTGTGCATTAACCAGGTATAGGGGGCAGACAAGGCCTACTTCAAACACAGCATTATACAATTTGTTTTAGCACAAAAAAGCCATACAGATTCTTTGCGAGTTGTGACTTGAGATTATAAAACCTGGAGTGGCAGGAACAACCCTATAGTCCTTCGCCAACCAAAGGCAGGGAAAATCAAGTATCTTTTGAGCAACAGGCTCCACTAGGCCGCCACACAGCTCACACACGTGTCTGTGTCACCTTTGCCCTCTAGGGCCCTCCTCGTCTTTCACAACGAAACGCTTAATCCGTGACCACCAGGGCCCCAATGGCACCGCAGCGAACCACGTCAGGGTGCACAGCTCTAAATCCGCTGCGGGACACCTTCCAACAAATGCGGCTCGGGATACCGCAGCCAGCCAAGCCCAGCCGGGCCGGGCCGCCCGCACCTGAGGGCCCGGAGCCCC
>VXAK01015979.1:117018-136326 GCA_013399435.1 Arenaria interpres
CGCGGGGCAGGCCGGGAGGTGTAGTCCCCGCGCGGCGGCGGCCGTGCCACGGTGGCAGGGCGGCCCCCCCCTCACAGCCCTCAGCGCTCCCCGCCGCCCCCTTCACCGGGAAGGCGGTGCGCCGCTGGAGACTGAGGAAAGAACGGCTTTCCTGTGGATTTCAATTTACCTTCTGGTTTGCAAGCAGCTGTGGGCTTGCTTTCCTCACAGGGGCTTTTTTTTCCCGCCCGCCACCATGACAGTTCAGCGCTGAACTGACTGAAGGCGGGCGTCAGGAGAGGATGAAGTGATGTCACCCACCAGTTTACAGGAGCCGTGACCGCTGGTGAGAACTAGAAAAGGCGCCGGGAGCTGCTGGTGCGAGTGCGGCGCCCGCAGAGCCAGCCTCCCAGCCCGGGGCACACGAAGCTCCCCACAGCTGGACACTCCACAGCGACAGGCAAAGCCACCGCCAGGGCCCCCACGGGCCACGCAGAATGGGTCTTGGCCCTTCTGCTTTTCCTTTACACTTTCAAGCTTTTAAAATGTGTTTTACATCTAGTGATCTTGGCAACAAGCAGAAGGTAGCCCAAGCAGAATGTGTATAGGGCATGGAGTAGCTGCCGCACTCTGAACTGGAGCTCTGTGTCTTGCCATTGTTTTCCCCTCTGTGTACAAAGAGATGTTTCATATGTAGAGGCGTACAAAAGCAAATGAACAAGGATTTTATCCCTTTCATTTTCACATTTTGCCCTCAAAACCCTAAGATGCTGTGACCAGTAGAGTTAAATTAGAAACACTTGAAGGTAGATAAATCCAAAATACAGAAACACCTGTGAGACTTCCTGTTTAGTAACCAAAATTAGCTTCATGATACGCAATTAAACTAATAGAAAAAAATGCTACGTTTTAACAAGAATGCTGTTAACATTTATGTCTGATGGTATGCTGGAGGGGTTTCTATGGAGTCTTAAGCTACACATACTGAATAATTTTTTTCACCTGAGAAATAAGAATAAAACCAATAACAGTTGTGTACAAGAGTACACTTTTGATCTTGGTTTGGTTTTTTTTTTGGGAAAAATTATTATTAAAAGGTTCCACAAAGTAACAAGTGTCAAAATCACACTGGAGTTTCTATGAGCTCAGTGGGAATGTAACTTTCTACAATTCTTGCTTTTGACTTGAAGACCATTACTTAGAATTTCAGGTTATAGATGTTTCCAGGGGAGCTGTAGAAAGTTTAATAACGTTACCTGTATTCACGTAGGATTCTTTTTCCATGGAGCATTCTTTACATATAGAAGGAAAAGCAGATTTAGGCATTGCTAAACAGATGAACATCTGTAAGAAAAAAAATCTTTAAGCTGTTACACAAAATTAGTTTCTTTGAACGAGTATATTTATATTGCAAGCTGGTCCTCTTTTCAAAAGAGTAAGATTTTGTGATCCAATGACATTTCAGAATATGGCATGTTCTGAAAAGCCAGAGGTCCTAGTGATGAATAAGAAAAGCCATAGAGAGCTGAGACTGTGACTCAGAACAGTCTCTGACCAAGGCTTTTGGTCTGTACCATAATTAAGTATTAGGACTCACAGAGGAAAATTAGGGCTTTTCCTTCAAGTGATACATATAAGCAAAATAACACTGAGGGGGGAAAAAATTGTCCTTAGTGTTATGGCATGTTTTCTGAAGATGTGTATACTACAGACACAACAGCTATGAGTACCATATTGTATGAGGACAGTAGCAGGCAGATTTTATGTGAAAATTATATTCGTAATTATGACTTTAACCTATTTGTGACCTGTGTTGTCATCCAGAGAGCTGACCCATCCTTGTAAGAAAGATAAAGAAAAGCTGATCCTTGCTGTACTGTTAGGAATTTGCTGACACAGACAAAGTGAGGACAAGTTTCACTGTATTTTTTTTTTTAAACTGTGTTCTAGTTGACAGAGTAAGTACCCTTTTTGAAAGTTCAGACAAGATTCTGTTCAATTCTTGTTCATTAACTTGAGTGTGTACAACAAGATGTGTGTTCATTCATTGGCCAAAGTGACATTAGCCTTTTTTCTCCGGATGCCAGGTTAAATCATGTGATCAGATGGTCTAAGCAGAGTTCATCTGGGCCAGTTTATTCACACTGATTTCCCATTAAAGCAAGATGAACTAGCGGAGTCCAAGAGAGGAATCAGTGTCGTACCGAGTACCTCCCCTTTCTGAGGGACAGTAGCTGAGACATGAACTTGATCTGATAGACCTGCCCCATGCATCATGTCCAGATCTGTAACAGATAGTTCAATGCTGGCCATTATTATGCCTGGCTTACTATTAATGTGGAATTATAAGCTAATAATTCTTGTACAGCTCTCTGTGTGACCATGTGTACACAGATTTGGAACCTGTTACAATATACAAAATGATGCAGCTGTCTCTTCTGAAGCCTAATGCATTCTGGCATTAAAAACACTCTTCCTAAGATAGTTTTTTATTCTTTTCTTAAAATGTTTCCATCATTCTTCCACACAACTGAGATAATCCTTTCAAGCAAGCATTGTTCTATTAACAGGGAAAAACCAAAATATCCTCAAACAGGAAAGGATATTTAACGTATCTAAAAGCATAAACCACAAAGCCTAATGTCACAAAACAGGGGCCACTGCCTGTTCCTGTTACCAGGGTCCCCTGTATCGACTATTTCAAATTCGTCTTGGTTTTGGATTTGAGGCCGATTTACAAAGGAACTTGAGTGCTAATCATTAACCACACCCGTACCCAAATCTGTGGTCTCTTAAATTTCTGCCAGGAGTCAGATGTGAAAGAGTCACACTGCTCCAAGGTCCAGCAGCATTTCCATACTGTTCTCTATACTGCTTGTGAAAGCATACCTACCACGTTACATGGTTTCTGTGTAAGGCCTGGGAACAAAGCAACTGGGAGAACTGGCTGTGTGTAGACTTAAGTCCCATTGTAAACCAAAGCCTGCTGGCTGGAGCACTTGGCTAAAAGAAAACCTGTTTTCAAGTCTTTTGTCTTACTGGAAACATGGTCACTAACTACAGTTTCTCACAATCGAACAAGAGTGTCATAACCATCAATCTGAAACAGTTTCAGTTTATAGGAAAACCGACAAAAAATTAAAGTAAGCCCCAGAGATTTGACCTGAGAGCGAGATGATTACCATCCAGAGACATAAGAGCATGGGGATTAAGCATCTTTTGAAATCAACAGTTGATTCAAGAAACTATTTTACTTTTCAACTGGCATATTAAAAATTACCTCTCTAGGTTAACTAAATCTGATGATGAGGGCATGTTTCTGGAATACAGGAATCACGGACTTAGAACTGAACTAAACCAGTGAAGAGTTTAAAAACAGTGGTTTCCTCCTTTCCAGGCCAAATGACAACTGTGTGACAGGTCACACAGTCACTACTCTATCATGCATTTCCTCCTGTGAAAAAAAGGGTGTAAATGGAGATGAGGTGCCTCATTCTAGGCGAGGTCTCCTCCAGAACATAGAGGGACACCATCGTCAGGGCTCCTCATCATTTGCTACTTGGCCTGGGCAGCTCCACGTGAGGATCTTTCTGTTCCTGTCAAGCCTAAATCACCCCTTTCATCAGATCTGCACTTGTGATTTGCATTGGGGAAAATCAGGTCTAGTTACTAATTTTTTATATATACATATTATATATATACACACACATTATATAAATTATATAACTAACAAGTTATAAATTGCAACTCCCGAATTTGACAGGGCTTCAGCCTTCTAGGTAAGTCATACAAAGCCCGAGATGAACTGCTGAGGAAAAAACCAGCCACCTCTTTGTGTGAAAGAAAAACACTCCCTTCTCCTCCCAGTTTTTTGCAACTTGGCAAACTTTTCCCAAACACACCAGTTCAGATATTTAAGTGGCCAAATTACCGTCCTTTTGTTCTTAAGTGATCTTTTTTTTTTTACTATGCTGCAGTCTGTTTTGTTTTTCTAGACTAACTAAAATCTCTGCAGTATTTGTTATTGTGATGGAAGAGTGAACTTTGATCATGCCAACATGGAGTGGTTTTGTACAATTTAGAGGTACTTTTTCAACAAATACGTGGGCAAACTTTTTCCTCTTAAGAAACTTATTGCAGGTACCCCTGTGAAAAGTCTTTCCTCTGAAGAAAAAAAACAAACCAAAACCTGAACAAAACAAAGCCATCAGAGGCTTTGACAAATTACCTAATGTTTTCACATCCTCCTGGCTAAACAGGTTTCCCCACTATGACTGGCATTATTCCACACTTCAGCATGAGGCCCATGTGGAAGTTTGCACAGTCACTGAACTGCTGCTGTTGCTACTGAGAAGTCAGGCGCACTACGGGGGCAACAGAGAGAAGCTTGTATTGTTGCTCCTTAATCTGTTGCCAAAACCGAACACCTCCAGTATCTTCAAGAAACTTTTGTCGCACATTCAGCCTCTGCCCACAACTCCGGTCAGACCACAGGCACTGGCCACTCCTGTCTTTGGACTCTGGACCAAAGAGATGGAAACCAGGATCTTAGCATCTCCCCAAATCTCTTGCTCCCCTCCATACATCCAACTTCTCATTTAAGGACTGCACTGCCATGGACTGTATCAGTGTTTAGCTCTTGGATCCCAAGCCAGTGAGGACTGGGAACAAGGAGGAAATAAACAGCTCAGCCATCCAGGGAGTTAATTCACCACTTTCTGTACAGCACCTCTTAGTGTTTCAAAACTGCAAAGAGCATCACAGAGAGAAGTCAGCATCTCCCAGCAAGGCAATCTGGGAAGGAGGCAAAACTCACATCACCACAGAAGGTCACATCTCACTCCCAGCAGTCTCTACTGACCCTTTTGTATAGAAGGGATATTTTTTATGAATTGCATATTTCATAAGTGCTAAGGTTATCCACTAGAAGTCTGGTAGAGTAACATCCAAGAGTTGTGCAGAAGTGTTTGAATACTCATGACTGAATAACTCCTCGTGTTCTCTTAGAGGCAATTTATTTTTAATTGCATCTAATATACTCAATAAAGAGAATAGTCTCAGGAACAGAACTGAAAAATAGCTAAATGCCATTTATGAAAGTCCACTTGAGACCTTGCATAATTTGCTTTAATTTCATGTATCCATGCAGTCTTAATTTCCCCATTCTGCCTTTCCTAGTCTCACCCCTACTCCCATTCATTGCATATTTATATAAACTGCAAAGTAAAATCCATAGCCAATCATTTCAAGAATTAATTTATCCTGTAAAAATCTGTTTAGCTATTACTGATGAAAATAGAGTATTGAGAAGTATTCATCAGCAAAGGTAACTGAGTTTTAGGCCCCAAACATCCAGAAAACTGCTCTCAGCATTAAGACTAACAGAAAGAAGTTCTAAACAGCCAAAATTTCCTTCACATTATGATGGGGCAAGTTGCAAGGTTTTCCTGCCCTAATATATCACTCATCAGAATTTCAGGTTTCAAGTCTCCACAAGTGGAGATGTGGGTATGGACAAGTCTGAAGCGTTGCCCACTTTGGTTCCTGTGGTGCTGTCTTCTGAAAGTTTCCTGCATCTGCTCCTACTGACATCTAGTGCACTGTACGTACCGTGTCTTAAAATCTGCTTTGTTGAGGAAAGGGAAGAAAGCGGGATGCTGGGAGGAGCTAACAAGGTGAAGGGGGCAAAGTCAGGAAGAAGGGCAAGGGGCAATAAAGATGGAAAGATTCTACCTAATGATTTGGACTGAACTCATCAGGGTAAGAATATTCATCTAAAGGCCTATACTGCAGGGACAATAAAACATAGTTAATAAGCAACACGAGGTCTTTCACCTCTCTTCTCATGAGACGCTCTAAGAACTTACACAAGCAAAGTCATTGTTTTATAAACACAATAATTAGCCATCAGGAGATAGCAGACCTGAGACACATGGAAGTGTAATACTTCCATGATTCCTCCCAATATCTACTTTGAAATTCATAACATTTATGAAAAGGAAGGCAGGAAACTGAAGGCATATCCACAAGTTTCTACAGCCTCACCTATTTTAGCATATGTTCATTGTGTGACCACGAACGTGTTTTCAAGGTTAGCCCTAATGAGGCACAAATTCACCAAGTACAGGAATACCAGCTTAATGTAGCACATCTACTTACTGACAGAAAGCAGCAAGTCCACGGACCATGTAGTCATCCCCCCATTACTGCAAATAGCTGTGATCCTAAACATCAGGACTTAAACTGGCAAAATATCAGCTGATCATTTGCCAGCAATGAGTGTTGAACACAGTCCATAACAAATGGCAACTCTGATAGTGACAATCACTCATCTCTCATGGACTGCTCACCTCCTTTATCTTCACCAGTATTATAGGAAATGTCAAAAACAATATTCTTTACAGCTGTTACCCATTTTGCAGCCTGAAACACATACAGTAACACTTGGAGAGCTTTCAAGGAGCTCAATTCCCAACATTCAATTTTCTCCATCAGATTGTCCTAAATAAATCTCGTTTCATATCGCATCTCCTCACAGAAATACTTTGCTGTCATTTCATCCTGCTTGTGTACTTAACTGAGCAGCTGAGGACTTCATCATCTCGTGACATACAGAAGCCCTTACTGTTGTATGTCCTTGCAGTGATTGAGTATTAAAGTAGTAAATCATAATAATACCCAATCAGCAGGCTTAATGAGGTAGGAAGTAGGTTATTAAAGATGAGAAGAGGTATTTTTAGATTATTGCTTACACCATTTTTAAATTTATCTATCACAGTGACTATTTTCCTTCAAAAATCACCAGAAGTGATTAGCATCCTTGGAATAATTAACTATTACTCATGCCAGACTATGTCAGATCAAGTAACGTTTGATTATATAAAATGCATAACTTTTTTCAACAATTTTATTTTTTAATCATTCCTCATAGTTTTTGATCTACAAGAGCACGGACTGTGATGAAATTCCACTAGAAGTCAAACATTTTTCTAGCTCCCCATAAGAGGTCTGGTAACCGCTCCTGCCCAACCACACACAGTTAATAGCGTGGCTTACAGAAACCCAGGATGGCACACGGAATTTTGTTATGAATCCTATATATTTACTTTATAACAAAGACAATTAAATATTTATCACTAAGAGGGGAGAAGAGCAATTTAGAAGATTAGTCTAGAAGGTGTGTATTTTACCACACTATGACTATATTTGCTATGAAAATGCAAAAGTGAAGAACAACTCTTCCTGAATCAAAGCCACATGATGCAGATTGATACAGCTGTAGGGTTTTGAGTTTCTCTTGTCTAGAACAGGAAAAATTCACATATATATTTTAAGTATTTTTTTAGTTTTATATTCACATGCCTAAATCTTCTCTATAAGGTTATGTATTGTTTTGATACTCCACATACAGAATATATTGTATTCTGCACATTGCAGTTGCAGACTATACCTAGCCTGCTGTGGACAAGCTCCCCTCTCTGTTAGAGTTCGGCCTCTCTTTATCCAGTTTCTACATATCATGTTCTTTTTTCTTGACAAAAGAAACACTCTCTCTCCCCATCCAAATTCTTTCAACAGACACAAAGCTCATATACCATTGCTTGAGCAGGGGCTTTGGTTGGTGTTTTTTTTTCCCTTATGGGAAATATACATTTGCCAAAAATATCAGTTCTGAAGAGCACTGAAAATTACACAGAAAAAAATATTAATAAAATTTAGGAATGAAGTACCTTTGTCCATGTTTGAAATTTTTTTTAAGAAAAGCTAGAGGTTAACTTTTCAGAGAGTTATTCAACTGAAACACTGGATATTCTGAGAAGATTCAAGAATGTACTTCCCTCTTAATTCTCAAGGTTTAGCTACTAAACCAGAGAAGATACCTAAGTGCAGACCAAGTATTTATGAAAGACCCTGCTATTTTCCCAGAAGCAGATAGCTGGCTTCTCCTCCCAGCTGAGTCTCTGCAGCAAGAGGTTCATTAGGTAGGACTTTTTAAACTGAACCTGCAGCTCCAACCAATCTTAACTAGAACAGTCCATTTTGTCTTTTCCTTCTTCTATACATTTATCCCTTCAGGTTTTTCTCTCTTCCTAGTAGACAAAGAGAATGCTTCTCTCTTTCCATCTTACAGGAAGGAGTCATCTTTATTGTCTCTAGCCATAGCCTTTTCCATAATACTGCCCACAGACTGAAGATTTTCGAGCAAAACTGCCTGAATCTGGACTTCAGTGACTATCGTTGCAAAATACCACACTGCACCATGCATTTCCACTCAGATCATAATTATTTTAGGCGACCTATACAAGTGGGTAACATTCTGGAGAGTGTGCAGTGTTTACATAGCAGAATTCATTTCTGTTTACTTCATCGAATCATTGTTGAATTTGAGGATGCCTTTCATAAACAATTATTCTGCTCTAATAGTAACAAGTAACACATTTGCTGTACAGACACCTCAAGTGAAGCACTTCTGTCAACATGAGTTGTCTGTCATGTGCTTTAAAATGTTTTGAAAAAAATATGGTATGCCATCTGGCTCCCAAACGCTCATTAAATCCATTGGAATATGAGCGTTTAGGGAAGCTAACATCACATGATGCCCACCACTTGAAAGAGAGGAAAAAGGAGGGAAGGAGGGAAGGAGGGAAGGAGGGAAGGAGGAAAGGAGGAAAGGAGGAAAGGAGGAAAGGGTATTTATAGATGATACGAACAAGAAAAAAAAGGAAGTAGTTCAATTTTGCTTATAAATTCATTTCCTACAACTAAGAACATACCAGCCATTTCAGAGAATAAAGACAGATGACAGCTCCTATTCCCCGGAGTTTATGGTCCAAGTTTATTTTCCAAGTGGCATGAAGGAGGGGATAAAAAAAACATGGAAAGGGAATGAGATGCTAAAGCAATGCACTATTTAGGTTTCTCAGAGGAAGGATGTCCTTATGAACTGAGATTCAGAGGGCACGCTCCAAGTTTCTTTTAAGACTTGCCAAGTCACTTAGTTTTTCCCTTCCAAATGTCAGTTCTGCCATTTTTAATTGAGGCTAATAGTTGTCATCTTCCCCTATTGACAAAGCCCTTGGGAAAGATCTCCTACTCTATAGTTACTGTCCTTTTCTGGGGAAGCACTTTTAGGCTTTACTGTAGAAAGGGGACTGCACCTGAAAAAACAGAACTACCAGATAAAGGCCTTAAAACCCATTTAGAAAGGCAACATCTTGTCTTAGGAGAGTTGCTCAATTAATTTTTCATGGGAAATTTAAAAATAAAAAGATTAGGGAAGGTTGGGGGAGTTTAAAAAAAAATAGTGCTTAATTTAAAAGCCCCCAACAGACGGGTTTGACAATAACTGTATTTCCTGTAATTTTTCAAATAAGATTTATCCTATTTACAAAAATGTGCCAGAACTCCATTCTCTAGAAGAAGCAAATGCTTAACAAAAACAGAGGGGGTGTTTTTGTGGTAATGTATATTTAGATTCAAAAGCTGCTAAATATATGTAAATAAAAGATCTGATAAATATATGTTAAGCAATTCTACTTATGACACATTGGTCCACTGCCTGATGACAATGACGCAAGAGAAAAGAACAAGCTGCAATCTTGCAGAAAATAGCCCAGGGAACAAAGAGAACAACAGATAACCAAATGGGATGAAAAGGAGAAAAACAGTAAAGCCTCATCCAGTGGACAGCAGGACACCACCTCCTGAATACCATGTGGACTAACAGTGGGTAAATTTTCTCCATTGTAAGAACCGGGTAATGTCATGCCGACTGACCTTCTCCAGCCTCTCTGCATTTTCTCAACTCAATGTGTAGCTATTTTTAGCAGCAGAACTCTGCAAAATGTTTTCTAACCCATTTTGGCTGTAGCGCAGCATCCAGTTGCAACATCCTTCATAGCTTTAACTAATCTAGGCTTGCTATTTTGTTAAGCATTTGGGGAAAAAAAAATACACTGGAAAAATAAATAAGGCACTGAGCTCCACTATTTGACTGTAAATGGAAGCTTTTTTCTCTAAGACTGTACCTGTCACACTGAAATTATGATGAAATGATGGCAAAGACAAGTCCGTCAATGAAGGGTAGAGGGGGGAGGCTGTAAACAAATAGACTTGCTGCCACGCTCTTGTGTTTTGCCATCTGGAACTTTACAACACAGCAGGAGGTTTCAAAACAAGATTCTTGCAAGTTAATAAATCTGTTGTGCTGACAAGAGGGTCATTCTGTTTTTGATAAGATAGACTGCTCCCCTGAGGGATGAGAAAACCCACGTATGTGGAATTAGCGTGTGCTGTCTGTGCTGGCAAATTTATGCGAACGCGAGACAAGCCATCACTGGGCTGCAGCTCCTAACGAGCCTCCCTTGGCATGCGCAGGGCAGCCACGCAGAGATTCACTTGACGATAAAATGGATATGCTATAAAGGACAGGATGCAGTAGGTATTCCACTCATGGCAGCTCAAAAAGCAGCAGACATTTGAAGATCTTTATACCAGCTGAGAAATTACAGCTGCCACTAATAATAACCATTTCTGTGTATTTTATTAGCCTAGCAAGTAAATTAGTAGTTCGTTTCATCTGCCAAAAGTAAAAAACATACAGGAGAGTATGCTACCTAATGGCGTAAGCATGCCAAGTATGTTCAAACTTGGGAGAACTACACTTGTGTGTGAATGAAAAATGCAAAACAAAGCCCAGTTCTACCATCTGACTAAGGCTCTCTCACAACAACTTTGCTGTTTGCACCTCTCATGCCTCTAAATGTAATTGTTTGGTAAGTAAGAATTTTCTGGGTTTATTTGTAACATATATATGCATTATGCAAAGCACACACAAGTCGATAGAAGAATTTCTAGGTAAAACAAAGATACCATCAGCCTGGTTCACAGCTCCATCTATAGCTCTGTTTTCTATAATAAAATCAATTTATTCTGGTACAGCATGTTTCAGTTCTTTCAGAACACCACCCACATTAACACATAAATAGCAACTACAGCCATACAAATACTAATGGCATAGTATTCATCCAAGTATCTTCCTTTGGAGAACAAAGTGTTGTAATGCTACAGGTCCTCATTTCTTTTTACAGCATTTTTTGAAAGGCACGTCTTTTTTGCAGACATTAACAAGCACAAATTGCACGTGTGCCTTAATTTTCATGCCTCTACCACATCCTGCCACTATAAATCTTTTAGTTAATAGTGTGCAGTCATTCAATTCCTAGGCACAGTAATTTTGTCAGATTATTGCAGCCCTTCCTGCAGCTGATATCTAGCATTGGTACCACTACCACTCCCAGAATTAGTGCTCCCCCTCACTGATACACATCTAGTTCTAGTTTCCCTGTAAAGTGAGCAATCAGAATTATCTCACTCTTTCCCCAAAGTGAATGCTTTATTTTTTAAAAAGAGCAAAGAAAGGGAAGAAGGAAAAGCACATGCACTAGCGTCACACCCTCCAACCCTTTGGACATATTACCCCTGAAGTGAAGAGCTTCCCACACGTTTTAGAAAAAGGCCTCCCTCTCCCACATCCCACTTTTGAACGTTCAAATTGTCAGCACAGATAACATTCAACTTCCCTTTCCTTCACAGCTTGGGTAAGTAGTTTTCCCAGGTCCCACAGATGTTGCCTTCCTGCCACCAAACCCAAAGCTATGCACCTGGACACTGGAGATGCCTGATCCAGTGTCTAGCTTACACCTAGCGCTTTATGGTCTTTCCTCAAAGAGAAAACATTCGCTCTCTTAATTTCTAATTCTGCAGCTATAAATTTCTCAGTCTAGGCTTCAGCGGTTTTCCAGCAGTAGTGAGAGGAGACTCCACACGACTAACGCTGAACGTGCATAAGCAGATCAAATTTTTTGTCAGTGTTGCCAGAATTTCTTGAAACAGGTCTCGATCCATGGCCTGGATCGAGGCCTTTGCAAGGCCTTTGCTCTGTACTCGCTCTCAGGGGAGACACGCGCTGCTCCCCAGTGTCTGTGACCAGCAGACTTGTTTAAAACATCCAGCTGGTGAAGTCTCTGGGATTATTTGCTTAAGCATGGTCCAAGGCATAACTTAAGCCCCTGATTCAGCAAAACTCGCAGGCACCTGAAACTCCCACTGAGGTCAGTACAGCTGTAGTGCACACACCAAAGGACTACACCAAATCACAGCCACGGTGACTAATGCACAGCCTGGGAGGAAGGGAGAGAGAGTATTCTAGGCCAATTCAGTGAACCATGACCATTAACTCTTGAACTAGAAAATAGAAAATGTTACCCAAGTCCTCCAAAGTGCTGTACTTTCCCCTCATATCTAAGTGTTACAGCACCCAAGAAATCAATTTCACATTTGAAATGTCAATTTAATTTGTTTATGCTGGATTAGAAAAGTATGAATAACTTCTACTTGTAAGTAATATTGCTCTTTTTTCCCCTAGAACCCCACCACTTTACTTCCAAGATGGTCCAGAGGGAAAAAATCCCTCGATTCAGCAAAACACCTCATCACATGTTAACTTTCAAGATCACATTTAAATCCATTCCTGTTCTGTGAAGTGCTTAACAACATTTTTTGTTCAGTAAGAATCCAATGCACTTAATCCTTTATTAAATGAAGGCCCAGGACTTTAAGTGGGGCATGTGAGAAAGACAGAAGGAGGTGGTTGAGCATAACATCAGGGTACATTATAATTAGCCACCAGACATGCTAGTTCTAGCTATAAAAAAGTAATTTAAAGTTATAATCAAGACATTACATTCATGCCTTAGGGACCTCTTTTATATTTGGAATCACTATTTAGGCATCTAATATCTCTTCCAAAAGTATTTTATTGTGTTACTAAATATAGCAGGAAGATAATACAAGCCAGCTAGAAGCTATTGTAGGTTGGTCAACAGTGCTTTTAGTTATTAAGAACATGGACTTTCAATTTGTGGTTTTTCCACTGCCAGATACACTGACAGCTTTAAGAAAAAAAAAAACCCAAAGCTGATAGAATCTAGTATTTAACCTTGTAAAAAAAATGCTATTTTGTTAAAAAATATTACTTTTGGCAGGTTTGTTGAAGAGAAATCACGCAGACATCTTCAGACACACAGAAACAACAAGAAAGAGTTCCAGCCTCTGCTAGCATGATCTGATGAAGTCCAAAAAGCTCAAAAGTACAGGTTTGATTATTTTTCTCCAAACCAGCTCTTGTACTTACAGAAGATACTTCTCATACAGGTGGATTTAGTCATTACTCAATAAAAAGAGGGCTGTAGACTAATTAAATCACAGCTGTGCGAGTACATTCTATTACTGTCAGCTATAAGAGGGTGATACTTCACAGTCAAAACCAAACCTGTTACACACATTGGCAAAAGTACTAAGAGAGCAGATGGAAAGATTCGCACATCATCTCGTTCATCAGTAACACGCTTACGCAGAGTCCGCACAACAAAGGTTTGCCAACATAAATATATTACAGGGCTAAGACAGACACATCCTACTGACTGATCTTTTTCCACCAGCATGGCCTCTGAAGAAACGCAACTGCTCTGGGAACAGACAGCTTTCACAGCTTGGTTTTAGCCGTCTGAAGCTGTTGTGCAGCTCCGACAGCAGTTCCCACCATCAGCCTAGACTGTGCTCGCACTTACAGAGGTGGAACAACTAAGTTCTGATGTGGTCCTCATCTGCCAGACATCCATACACTTGGTCACATCCAGTAACAAACCTCACCACCCTCCTGTGGGAGAGAAGCATTAGCATCATTTGCTAAGGGATAGCTTAGTGTCAAAAAAAGAAACAGCTGTGGTTGGACTAGACAATGTTTCACTGATCTCTTTAATTACAGGGCTGTTTCTCCTCCCACCCGTTCCCTGCTGGCACGTTCACTGCTGACATGTCAATCCCTACAGAGAGAACTGCAGCAACTTTCCCAGACTCAGAAACTGATGTTCAAGCCTGACTACTCCTGTGCTGTGGAGAACAGTTGAGAAATGTCACCCCACAGAATTCTATCTTTTAGTATTTAATTTTTCTGGGATCATCTCAGTGTTCACTAATGCTACCACATCAGAGAAACCAAATTACAAGAGTTCTGTTGTGTTTTGCAGTTATGGCCAAATTTTACCTGCATTTGACACCAGGTTAATGTGGATTTCCTTATCGAGGTAAGAAAAGGAACAAATAAGAAGTATTGTCCATCATTTTCTTGAGCACAGCACCAAATAGCAATATGGTTGTGGCATGCACAACTGGACCACTGAAAGTTGGCCCTGAACCAGGCTCCAGCTCTTCAGACAGAATTCAAAGGTCATCTCATTTTTGCTCTCCTCCAATTTTCTGGAGACATTCTCAACAGAAATAGTCCAGCTTTCTGAGAATTTTGCCTAGCAGTCTGTGGCAGAGATCACCAATTCAGTATTAAGGAAAATGCATTAGGTGCAAGTAATCAAGAATCCTGAGTGCCCAGGCAAGATAAGTACCCATTTTGTTAAGAGTTTTAAAACATTTATCTCTTTGCATGTGTTCTTATCCTCTGTGAAAAGGCTGATCTTTACAAAGGCCAGTATTACTTTTTTTTGGAAAAGCTATTAAATTTCATCCTTGTAAAAAAGCTCTACTGTGTATCAGAGATCTTAAATTATCGAATGCAAAGAATTTCAGTGAAATGCAGGGAAAAACAGTTACTTGTGTACTATAAACTCAGAAGCTGGACAGAAGCATAGAGAAAAGCTTTGATAAGGACCAAAAAATAAGCAGATTTTCCCAATCCGTGTGTATTCAAAAGACACACTGAGATTGCCTACCAGAGGAGTGGAGAAAAATTCTTTGAACTGTAAACTTTTTAGAGCCGCATTCTTCAGCTTATTGAGAAGTTCAAGCAGCTGAAATAAGAAATTTGACCTAGGGCACGTCCCTTGTTGTGGAGAACAAAGTCGATGACCACTTTAAAGTCATTCGGCTGCTGACTCATCTTCTGTCCCAAGCATCCACAGATACACCATGAGAAAATACAGCAGCAACTAACCGCAAAAGATTTTGGGGCTAGCAGCTGTCAGCAAACCAAAGTCTACTCTGCAATTGTGGATCTGAAAATTTATAGGTTTGATTGAAAAGTGAACAGCTCTCCCATGCTTTTCAGTGCTGCTAAACTGCATCATCTTTGATCTAGTGCCTTAGCTGTACCAGTGGGACAGGCATTTTTCTGAGAAAAGGATAACACTGCCCAAACAGCTCTGTATTTTTCAAGTATGAAAATCATCCAGCTCAGTTTCTCTCAGACATATTCATTCCTCTAGGGCAGATGAGATATTTTCTTTCACTATTTAACAGTAGGGGGCATATTCAGTGTATGCCAGCAAAGTTTAATGAAATCAATGAAGTAGCACTGATTTGCAGTAATTGAGAGTCCAACCATGTGTTCTAATGCCAAAGAATCTGGATATTTTAAAGGCTTATATTGCTTTCCTTTCTGGGAAAGGGGATACGGGGGGTGGGGAGGGGGGAATCAAAGTCCATTTGCTCTGTGGAATGGAGTTCCGCCTAAGATAGCAGGGATAAGAAAACACCTGTACAGATATTTAAAAATCCTGACATTTTTCTTTCTGCCTTTGTAATTAAAGTGAATTTTTTTTCTTGCTGTGCTAGTCAAATTTCCACTCTCTACACTCCTGTACAGGCTGTTCCCACCAATTGGAAATTAGAATGTAGCTAGTGTTTGGACACATCTTGTGAATTGGTTTTGATCTAAATGACTACTAGATGCAAATATCACAAGGTCTTTGGTTTCTGGATGCCATGTAAATAGAACCTTAATACAGGCACTAGAGTTGGCTGCAGAGTGCAGCTGAGTGCTACCCATTTACATGTGCTAAGAGGAATTTTTACAAGCTAGTTATAACTGTGAATAATTGAGAATTGGGCTCATGTTATTTGCTTAAATTCTATTTACTCCCCTGAGTAGGAACGGCAGAGAAGTTAAGAACTGATTTTGCCACTTCTCTTTTCAGCAAAATAATACAGCTGACAGGAAAGAGTACAGTAGAAGGAAAGGATAAATAGTAATTTCTGACATCTACTAACATTATATTGAGTGTAACCGCTATGATTCGATAGGCATGCATGAAGTGCTCATTACGCTACATTTTGAATGGCTTTTGCACATTGCAGACTGGATATAGTGAATTCATTTTTGTTTTGTTCCTTGTATCAGGCTGATTCTCATCAAAGTGCTCTTCAGCTGTTCAAACGGATCAGCTACATCTCTCACCCACAGAAATCAGTCTCTAGGAGACTTCTCTAGAGGAACGTTTAGATGTTCCAGCTGTTTGGAGACAGGTTCCTCCAAATACTGTTCCAGTATTTGGATGCAGGTCCAATCCACCAGAATCTATTTACAAATTCATGAAAACCAGCCAACCTTTACTTTCAAAACAAGTTTAATACCACATACCTCACAAGAACAGGAATAATCAGTTTGGCAAATGAGGAAACTGAGGCTCAAAAGGGTGAGACGTCAGGTTTTCAAGAGGAACTGCTAGCTTCAAGTTAGCTGACTCTCATGAAGTTTGTCTCCTAGAAAGTAAAAGCAATTTGGACAACACTGTGGAAGAAGAATGCATTGCATCTATACCATTTCTACTGCATAGACTAAGTAGAAAGTGGACACTACCCCATTCATTAACGCAAACCTGCAACTCCTGTTGTGGTTTCTATTTAACTCAGTGCTCAGTGTGATACATATATATATTCTTAAAGCACACCCACCATATCAAGCCTTTCAGGTAATTCAGGAATACAGATGCCTAGTTCTGGATTTCAGATGTGTTTTGACGTGAGAACACCACCACAACTCGGGCCTACCACAACAGCAGTTGTTCGAGACAGAAGCAGCCAACAAATACAAGCTGAAGAGACTAAGAGAAGACCAAAGGCTACATTTTCACCCTTAGACATCCAGGTTCCTCTTAGGTCCTTTCACAGAGCTGGACTCTGGTAACTGAGGGAAGATCACAAGTGATCCAGGTCCCAAATACAGGTCTTCCTAATATTTTTCTCTTTCCCATTCGTTCTCCACATTTAATGTCCACGTCCTCACCATCCACCATCACCATTCTCAGCTCTTTTTTTTTTTTTATACATACAAATGTTTCAAGTATGCCAGCTTATGAATGCTTAAGCCATTCAAAAGAATTATGACAATGGTTTTGCTCACGTCAAATTTCAAATCTGCTGTAAGATTTACCATTAACAGGTTATCAAAGTGGAGGGAAAGCGTACCTGAGAAAGATACAAGAAGTATGCATACTGCAGATTTGTAATAAGAATCCAAAGGTGATGGGTGCACTGGTATATCCTACAGAAACCAGTGGTACCACTATTTATTTTGCACATATATGAAAGTCTATACCATAGGAGCTTTAGTAATGCCAGACACAGATCTTTTTAACTAGACAAGTAGATTCTTGGGTTTCATTAGAGTCAATATACACCTTTAAACACATTTGCTTAAAGCTACTGGAAAGAACAAGCCAGTTAAAACATTTTGCTAGCCCTGTAAAAAAAGCCAGAATGCTCAGAATCCATGTTTGTAAGCCTGTGCAAAACTATCATAATTGTCATTACAGCTATAAGGCAGAGGTAACGAAGTGAGGGTGAAAAGGATTTCAGGCACCTTTGGCAAGCCCACTGTTAAAAACACACATTAGAATTACTCAATAATTACACTACCAAAAAACCCCAACCCAAAGAAATAGTCTTACTTCTACTGCACAGTCGTGATGTTTGTACTTTTCTCCTATGGATGCACTGATGTCAGAACACAATTCTGAAAAACAAATAAAGCTGGTTTTCTGCATTCCTACAAATCATGTTGCCTCCCCCCCTTAATTAAGGGAAGTTAGACTAGATGCGCCTTCTTTACTGGGAGGACCTAATGCTGCATCACTCAGTGTTAGCAGAATCTAGGTCCTGGCCAGTCTGAACTAACAAGGAGTCTATTGCAGTTGTTGAAACATTTACAGAGTCTAAACATTTCTGCAAACAATTTTAGGATTAACTTTCTACCATTTTCCCAGCAGCCACATTTATACAGTAGACACATAACCACGTTCAAATAAAGCAGATCTCCTAGTTCAGCAGTTACTGTCTGACCGCTGTGCCCAGCAAACCCCCTCAGGGCAAACCAGTCTCTTACCACCAAACATTTCGCCCTGAGTGAAAGTTCAGGTGGATGCTTCATCCTCAGGGCTGGGGACTATCCCTTAATATACACTCAGCAGACCAGCTAAGCTACACACTTTGTCCTCCAGGAAAAGGACTTTATAACTACTATGCACCTGACACCGTTGACAAGACCAAACCAGTCAGTCATGATCAGAGGGAGATGAAAGTTACCCACCTTTTCTGAAGTTACTTGCAGAAATATGAAGATGGAAAACATCAGCCAGATCCTCAGTTCTCACTACGAATTTTGCTTTATATTCATCATTCCAAACTTCTAACATCACGGAATCTGAAGCCTTTTTCCTCTATGAGCAGAAATATCCTCCTATGAATTCTGCAATTAAGTTCCGGTAATTTTATTGTCAAATTCTTTACAAGTAATTTATGTTTAATGTTTGCATACACATTTTGATTTAGCTGTTTGCTAAGAAAATATTTATTAGGATTGAAAGTTTAACATAGTAAATCAAACACTTAACATTCACTGGACTTCAAACATAGATATAAAATACCTTACAAAATTTTTTTATGGAATTACACAAAGCAAATGCACAGGGTTTGTCTGTTTCTACACTGAATTAATCCCAAGCCAGAACCAAAAAATAACCCCTAAAAGATCACAAAAAAGCATGACAAACTGCATTTTTGTCATTGCTGCTATGTAATAAGCCCTTTTTACAAACATTTACTTAATGTTTAAAAAAAAAAAATCAATTAAAAATGTATTCCATCTAACAGAACTATCGGATTAACAGCTGATTTTTAACTGACTTTACACCATGAAATTCTATTAATAGAGGTACCATAGTCACTTAGTTTAAAATATGGAGAGTAGAGATAGAAAAAAATTAACCTTTAGTAGTCTTTAATATAAAATGCACTAAATTTTCCAAAATAAGAATATTATGACACACTAGTGCCAATTTATGCTGACAAAAGCTGATATCAGCTTCTTTCTAACTAAAATTCATTTCACAAAACCTTTATATATTACATGAATATTCAAGTAAACTATTTAAAAATCTTTAAAAACACAAAAACTGAATTATACAGTGTTTCAGAGAGATGGTTAATTTGGGAATGCTGTCATGTCCAACTATATATATTTATAGATATATTTTTTCT
>VXAK01015983.1:0-11120 GCA_013399435.1 Arenaria interpres
TGACAGTCACACAACAGCTTACAGCAAAATTATTAACCACCTTAGCAAGATTCACTAATAATCCCAAGGCCCTTTATTTCAAGTCCAAAAGAAAAATTAAATTAAATTTAATTGAAAAAATAAATTTACATCTGAACTAGAATATTCTCTGCTTCTTGAACAAAGAAAGCAACTAGTCTGAGATGCCATTTAACATAACAACAAAATCTAAGGTGTGGCAGTCATGGAGAACGCAAGAAAGAAAAAAACAAATTGCACCTTCTGAACTCAGTCAATGGAATTGAACGTTATTTTACCAGAGTAAATTAGTCTGCTTTCTATTTTAAAGAGCTTTAAAAAAAGGAACATATACATATTAAGATACATTGTGATTATATATTCAGATTGTGAGCCTTCATACAGCACTATTGTCAGGTAAAAAAATGTATACAAATCATGTGTTAGCCACATATAGCTGAAATTACATGTCTGCAAACAGATAAAACCATTTGGAACTACTATGAAACTCAAATACATAATTTAGCTCATTGGACAAATAAGAAATATACAGTTTTCAAACACAGCATTATGAATAGCTAGATCAATATCTAGGGAGAAAAAACTGCTATATGGAGCTGATTACAAAACTAGGCTTCTAAAAATATGACATTCCTAAGTACCCTTATACATTTAAAAAACAATTTACATCCCATCTAATACTTCAAGTAGATCTAATCTTATACACATTTTCATTTAGCTCTAATGCTGTGAAAATGATGTACAACATTTCTTCTAAATGTAGCTCTCAGACAGACATGCATGCTAAGAGCAAATCATGATTAATGTGAACAGAGAAGCTACGTATATGATCAACATTTCTAAAGTGAAAATGCTCAGTGAAGGTGTTTAAATGGAGTACCACATCCAGAAAAGGTGTTGCTGTCTTATCTCCAAACTGATTTTCAATGAGGAAAAGAAGCTGTTGGGCCATAAATTAAGGGAAGCATTCAAACCCATAAATTACAGATTCAGGAATCATGTCAACATTATGTGGCAGAACAAGAAAATATTACATGCTAACCTGTCTACAGCGGAGAAGAAATCACTGTCACAAAATATACATCTCTCTAGTTGGTTGTTGATTGTTTAGAAATCCTAAAATAAAAGCTGGTTATAACATCTAAAATTCTGCCAGCGACCCCAGGCTTGGAGCCCAGTATTGATCTACTGGGTCTTCGTGTTTCTTCCCTCAACACTCCCTGCAGCTGGAAGCATAGAAAAGAACACTACCTGTGCTCCTGATCCCTTAACCAGTTGTCCCAAGGCCCTGAAGTCTGTCTTGATTGCCCTCAGACTTCTTGTTGCAACTTCATTGCTGCCTGAACGCTGCTAATCTGCTATCACTTAAATTAAAATTATTTGTAATCTTACAAAGACACCAAAGAATATAACTAGCTCCATAACATTTAGAAAGGCCATTCTTTTTCCCTTGATTAAAAATCCTAATAAAATTATAGGAGCTATGTTTTTCATCAAATAAGTAGTTGAATTACTAACTTCATATTCCATGCTAGTTCAATAAATTAGGAATAACATAGTTAAAATGCAATTCAGAGGAAACTCTGAGCAGATGGCTATTTATATGAGAAAGAACAGAATAAATGAAGCTTAGAAATTATTCACAGCTAACAAACAAAATCTATGGCATCAAATCTCTTCAGAAATTAAGTGAGAGCCGCTGGCACAGTGATTTAATTTCTCCTGTCTGAACAGAGAGAAAAATCAATTTCAAATCTTTTAATGAATCTCAGTATTTCATCTGGTCAAAACCACCTTAAGAAGGAATCGGTGATACACTACTCTGTGACCACTGCCAGCATTCACTGTCCTGCTGCTGTTTCAAGGCAGAAAATGCAAGATTTTTTTTTTAGTAGGGTTTTTTTTTTTTTCATTTGTTTCATTTTGTGGTTGGTATTCCATCTTCTGTGTGAGTTAATTAAATTAAATTAAGTCAATTAATATTTTTTTCAGCTTTAGAAAACTGCTGATAGTGAAGTAACAGCATGTACCCTTATCAGAAGAGCTTTCTGTCAGGTGCATCAGAACATGTGATCCATGTTCGACAACAAGCTGTTTCTTAAGCTGGTCCAAAAACTTCCCTTGTTGCCACTGCTTTATGCAATGTCTGCATCTGCTGCTTCCATACTGATAAAATGTTCCTAATTTGGATGTCAGCTTAAAGTACAGTAGGGCTTTGCACATCCATAATCTTTCTCTCTCGTGTCACTATGAGATACTTTTTTCCTTCCAAAATAAGACAGGCAAGAAATCTTTCCACCTCCTCCCAACTAGCTAGTGTTCTTGTTTCTTGTGCCCAAACAGAAGTAATTTAATCTAACGACTAAAATTGCAGTTGCAGAAAGGAAGCTGCTCTGATCATAAAAGGTGGCATCTCCAGAATCACTGTTCTGTTGCTTCATGTCCCCCCTTTAAGCCTTTTTCTTCTTCATACACACACCCTTTACAAAAATCTCTGTCTTCAGCCGCTTTTTAAATCTGAGAAATATCTAAAAAGGGAAGAATTTTATCTACTTCTTCAAAGCATGGACACTGTAAATGCAGTATTCCATGAAATCTGTGTAGTGTGAGGTATATGAAATTATGCGGAGCACATAATCCATCACAAAAGTGAAATAAAGGTTAAAAAGGCTTTGCCATTTTGAGGTTTGTGACAGGACTGATCATTTAGTCCTGCACAGAAATAATGTGATTTGTTTGCAAAACAGTAATTTCTTATTCCATTTACAATTGTCCTAAGCCATATATTCCTTTCCTTTCTGTTAGGAGATAAAGAACGAAAGGGGGAAAATGGTTTCTGCTTTCCCACCATTGCTGTATCAGCTAAGACTGGACACAGAAAAAAACAAAAATAACAATACGAAATTTACAATCTTCAGAAAAAATCTGTGAAAATACCTTTTTAATGTATGTGTTGTATCTGCAAACACAGATCAGGTATTTACATGCATGCAGGCTGTTATGATTTAAATTCAGAATTCTTATCTACTGGAGTGCAAAAATTATAATAATTAAGAGTATAAGTTAAAGCCAGAATTCTGATCGGGGGAGGGGGGTGTTGATTATTTTTAAAAAATTATTTTTAACATAGATTTCATGTAAGCATCTTCCCTTATTCCTACTCAGACTTTAGAAGGTTTTTCTATATTTGCCAGGGTTTACTTTATTTAAACAAGGTGGTACCTAGACTTTCTGAGAGACAAAATGCACGATATAAATCAAGACATTGAAGTCAATCTGATTGTGCAATGCCTCCAAAAATTACGGTACACGCAACTGACTCCCCATTTTGTGCCTAAATAGTGATCAAATACTTCAATTAAGTAACAAAACTAGTTCAATTTCATAAACAAGTAATGTCTGCAATGAACTGACCTGGATTGTTTTCTGGTAGATAATCTGTACAAACAAGTGCTTGGAAGCCAGTAACCACCCTTGACCTCCAATGCAGGACAGCAAACTATGACACCAGGCTTCTTACAGGTCTATGTAGATCACAAGAGGTATTTTATCCTACAGAGATACTTTATTGTTCTAAATCTTCAAAGTGTACAGAAGTCACAGATTGGGGGCCATTTTTGCTAAGCGTCACAGAGTTTTCAAAGACCGTGATTTTTCCAGACCATGTACTGGTTAAAGTTATCAGGTAGCTTATGCTAATATCAGTTAAAAATAATTTAAGTAACTGACTAATATCAAAAAAGTTTCATGTCCTAGACCTAATTAGTATTTATATACAAGATACCTTTCAAACAACATCTATTTATTTTTCTAAAGAGAAATCTTTACTGTAAACCCGTAAAAACAGACTAAATGTGACAGCATGAATTTGTGAAGTTTGTTTGGAATTCATTGGATACTGTTGCTGGACTTCAAAATATATGTGCTATTTGACAATTAGTATAACTAAAATAAAAGACCGTATACTATACTGGGAAAATCTGTGTTTAAGGTTTCTTAATTTTAAATTAATTTCTTAATTCTTAATTTTCTTAATTAGAAAACAGCTTTGTCTGTTATTTTCATAATTCAAATTGAAACATTTTATACCCCCAACAGCAGGGAATCGTGAGGTAAGAACTGAGATTAAATATTTAGGCATATCTCTCTAAATAAAACCAATTAGCTTTGACAATAATTTTGTTATTCTGTCACACATGAAATGCTGGCCATCATAATGGATGTCATTCCCATGTGAGCCATTTTACTGTCACAAATACAGAGGCAAAAGTCTCTATTCTGAAGAGAATAACAACGCTATACCATGATTCTACTTTCTTAGAATCTTTGCAGGTCATAAACCTTAATCAGAAATTTGGTCTGAAAATTCCAGATATTTTTAGACATGCAGCTGAATGACAACAAAAATCACTCAATCTGTAAGATTGCTACTATAATATACGAAAAAAAGCCTTGAATGCCAACAAGTAGATGTCTTGAATTAATAGTGTGTCAAGCTTGTACATCAGCTTTCAGCTTGATCAATTTAAAATGGCTCCTGACTCATAAAAAAGTACAGACAAATGAGATTGCTTTAATTGGCAGTCTGAATACCAACTACAGCATTACTAAGGACTCCTTCATTTCAGCGTTCACTCTTAGGCAGAAAAAAAAATACTTTGTTTACGAATGTTTTCAGCCATTTGACATATTTATGTATTATTGTGGGAAAAGCATTGATTTTAGCTCAAGTTTCAAACTGGATATAGAGAAGAGGTAATATATATTATATGTGCTTTTATCATAAGATCAATCACCTAAATGGAAAAGAAATTATCTGTAATTAAAAAAAAAACACCTTTAGAAAACTTTGAAAAATTACTAGATAAACCAGTCTGGCTGGATGAGTTTGTACATGTGTTTTCCTGTCACCACTATAACCACCAGGCTATTAGAAACAGGACAAAATTTTGATATGGACAGTTGCTGACGGAGTTCATTGAAATGTCTCTTTTTCAACTTGCATGCTCTCTTTTGTTAAGAAGAGTCTATCACAGCGTGCCATTTGACAGGTGTATATGCGTCAAAGTAATAAACAAAACAGGACATGACAGGCATGATTTAAGTCGCATGAGGATTTTGACCTAAGAAATGTTCTGCAAAAGCTTTTTAAAATTCAGTTCTGATACTCACTGAACTTCAATATACAAAGTTGTGAATTGTAAATCACCCACAGGGCAGATGACATATAAAATGTTTTGACGGTGTGCTCCCTGTTGCCCCCAACCTGACCTTTATCTCCCACAACCCTGCTCAAGCAATAACCACCTGTGGTCACCGTAACGGGTGCATCTAGTTGTGATGGTTGCATCCAGCTCAAAGTGGTTTCAGGGAGACAGTTAGCAGCCAAGGGCTTTGAGCTGGGGAGGGGGCTGGACAATGTGATCCCCTCAGGTCCCTGCCAACCTGAGCCATCGTGTGGCTCTCTCAGCATGTAAGTGAGCTACTGGGAGTAAAAGAGATTTGGTATGGAGTACTTTGTTGTTATCATAAAAAAAAAGAAAAAAAAGATATACACATAATAAAAGAAAGCCTAGTCCCATCTCAGCTCTATTTGTACTTTACAGATAGTTCATATCTGTACTTGAAGACTGAAAAATGTGATTTTCATGGATAGAATGTCTTCTGCAGGTTTTTACACACTCTGGATTAAATCTTCTCTGTGAGAAGTCCTTTATAAGGAAAACAGGATGAATGTGACACAGGAGGTATCACTTTATCACCTGATTCTTACATTCTCTCCCTAAAAGCATCCCCCGCTGTTCGCTACTAAGGATGGGAGGCTGAATTCACCAGACCACAGACCACGTTTGTTTAGAGGTAGAAGGGAAAAGGTCACACTGTAAGTGGAAAAAAGGAGCTGGAGCCATCAGGAGAGCAGCTGGAATAGAAAGCCTGAATGAGAAATTGTACACACAAATTTCCACAAACAATTGCAGAAAATGGCTGTACCAGCTCACAATTGTAGACAACTGGTATGCAAATACAATTAGCTTATTATAGGGAAACGTGTAATAGCTGATGAGAGGGTAGGACAAAAATATCCTGGGCATAACAGAAGATACCTGCATCCTGGAAAGGGATTGAGGGGGTGGGTGGGGGCAAGGGGAGTGAGAAGGTAAGAGGTAAGAAATCAAGATAAATCCATACATAAACAAAGAGGGATAGATCAAGACAAGCTAGAAATCAGAAATAATGACAACTAACTGAGCCAATGCAGCCTGATTTTTAGGAAAAAAAAAAAACTAAGAGAGCATGTCCTACATTTTTGTCCTGTTCTAGAAATGGAATTATATGTTCAAATTAAGCCCACTGGGAAAAGTACTATCTATTTCTGGTATTTGTGAATATAAAAGATGAGAACTTTTTTCATCAATGCAAATGGCAAAAGCCTGATGTACTGATAAAATACTTGTTTATTTTAAATCTCAATAATTCCTTTAAACATTTAAACAAGTTGGATCTAGCTGCAAAGTACACCTGGGAAGGAAAGCTTCTTACCAGCAGCAGGCTCCTCAGTAAGCATATGCTCTCTCTATAGAAGACAGATGCAACTCTGGGCCAGTATTTATTCTTTGACCATTCTTAGACCAAGTGGTCTCATCATCAAATGACAATGAAAGACACAGTTAACACAAGTTAAAAAAATGTTGGAATAACAGTGTCTTTCTTCAAATACGTAACTGTCTAGACCCCACTTCAGTTTGCCAGTCCTCCAGTTTGCAAAGGGGGGTCAGGTGGAACAGTCAATTTCCTGCAGTACTACTCTTCCCAAGTTGTAACTTCATCAGTGCCTTATTTTTTCTCCACTTGCCAAGCTCTTTTTGCTAGTTGTGTGTGCCTTCTGCCTGCTCAGCAGAACATGGAATGACAGACTGGCTTATCCTGTATAAGCAAAGCATGTTTGTTTGTTCTGAATGCACACGATAGCAGATGAATCATTCAAACTGGAAGCTCTGGGGATGGACAATAAAACAAAAAGAATCATAGGGGAGGATGGAGGATAAATTACTGTTGCTTAAGATATGTTTGCATTAACAAGCTTGGAGCTGTATCGGTTTTCAGATTAGAGTTTACTTCAAAAGAGCAAGTGAGGAATAAGTTTAAAGCCTTAAGATGTGCATTAGGTACATGGATAACAAAACAGGAAAATTAAGATCCCAATATTCAATACATACATATAAAAAAACACTGAAAATTTTTATGAAAAGAGATTGGCATTGGACATTTTCATGGCAAATGTCATTGCCAGTGATTTTACCACAGTTATTACAAGCAATTAAATATTATGCCAAGTTCTCATGGCACAAAATCTTATTAATGACGACGGCAATGCTGCAATTTTAACACTTGAATACTTGCATCTGACATCTCAGTTAACTTAGTGCCTACTGCCTACACTGAAAGAAACTGACACATCAGCACCATATGCGTCTACACATTTCTTAACAGTAAATTAGTTTAAAGTTAAGACACATTTTGTGTTTGTCTCTCTAGGTAAGAAATCAGTTTGTCTCATATGCACTGCTGAGCTAAAAAATTAGCAATTAACAAACATCTGACCTGCTATATGCACACACAGATAAGGAAAGGACGCTGAATTGTTTGCAATTCCTATTTTTCTAGAAACCTTAAGGGAATGTAATAGGAGTAAAGCAGGTTTAAATTCCATCTTTCCCAGATAAAATGGCAATCCTACATCTAATATAATTTGTGTTTTGTTTCTAAGACTTTCCTTTAGACAAATGTGTTTCAGAAAAAAACTGAAAAATAAAAACTGGCCATTTTAATGTAGGCATAAGGCTTTCACAAAATTATTGAATACCCGGATCCACAGAAGTATAGTTGAAAAAGATGCTGTAGTGCTTTGTATACCTTAGGTGGCCGCAATCAATTTACCTCTCCTGCCACTGCCGTAACTCCAGATGGCTCTCCAAACATTAGAGAAAGCTTTTTTGAAATCAATTCTAATAGCTTTTATTAAAACTATAATCAGATTTTGTTAAAAAATACTCTTTGTATGTACTTTGTGCAATACGGCTATAGGGCATGTATAATTGGACATTATATAATAAAGAAAAAATGTGCTCATTTTTTAGACTCCATGACCTACTTCTCATTGTATATAGTCATTTTCACAAAAGCAGCTCCAAAGAGCAGCAAAGACTTTTTTTGTAATAATAATTTTTAAGTAAAGTCCACAAGTATTAGCACTTTAGCTGTTCAGACAGAATGTTACTGACCTATGCCCCCTTCCCCAATGAAGGTAACAAGGGCACAAGAAGTAATTTCTTTTCCTATTTTCTACTTTCCTTGAAGAATACATACATATATGCCACCTATACCTGAAGAGGTAAACAGTCAACAAACTCAAAAGCATTGGGAACAGCCCGAGAACACCAAGCAAAATCACCAAGCCTATGCCCGATTTCCAACCTCAAATACCACATAAAATCCATGATGAGGTATCATGAAAATTAAATATATAGCAAAATGAAAGAACACAGAATGCTACAACTAAATACCATCTATGTTATAAAATAGACAATTATGCATCACATTAGAACAGTAACAGAGCCAACAAGTAGCGGTTTTAAGGAGGGAAGTTATGCAGATACTACTCAACATCAGTATAAATGGGTGACTAACCCACTTCACACAGACATTTTTATGTCTGTATGGACAATTTATGCACCATTTTCCAACTCACGAATTCCATGCACAGAGTTCACCACAGCACTCACCAAGTTCTCATTTCGCATCACCTGAACTAAAACATTTGTTAACGTCATCCATCTCCAGAATCACAAAACTAGTGAAAATTTAGTACATTTTTGAATTAAAACTGCACTTAGTCCAACAATTGCTGAAAACAGCTACACCTGAAAGTCACTTTTTACCATATACATTTTTCTTCAGAGAAGAGCATCAGAAGACCAAGGATAAAGTTACTGCAAAGGAAGTAGGTAAATTTTAAATTAGTTAGAAAAATTAGTACACACAGAGAAACAATACACTATGTTGAGTGCAAGTTCTTGATACATTATAACTTACTTTCGGTAAGTTATCTAACATAAACACTATGCTTGTCAGAACACCCATACTGGAGAGACATCAGCAGAGCAGTTGCAGTTAAGAAAGGGTCTGTACATTCACTGTAAGCTGCACCATAGCAGCTGCAGATATTTTAATAGTTCAATCTGGGGATATTTCAATAGTTTCCAAACAGCAGTTGACAAAATAAAGAAATCTCATGCAGAAAAGAGAGCATTCTAATGGTACAGTCACTGCAGAAAGGAGGAAATAGACCAGAAATAACTGGTCTTTGTGCTCTTAAACATGGTTATGAACACAGAATACTTTGGGCCACAGATCAGGCTATAGCCTGGGCTCAGCCTTAGGATGAAACATAGCTATGCTGGAAAGATAAAAGGTGGCTCCCTGTTTCTTCTTTCAAAACCATGCCCTTCTTGTGCAATGCCTTCCTCCTGCACAGATGCCAATTTTATATCATCAATATTTACAAAAATGTTCTCATACATTTTCTACCAGTCATTAATAGAAATGCAGTCAACCCAAGAGCAGTGTCTTTTTAACAGGGTACTAATGCCCACCCTCTAACCTGATACTTCTCCTTTGCTATTTCCCCTTTTGCCATTTCTTCACCAACCCTGTAATTACTCTTGCAAGAGATCTTTTCCAGTTGAAGGACTGACCCCTGCGCCACTGCATCACTTGCATTTCTCAGGAGCAAATGCATTATAAGTAGAAGTACTTCCTCTGTCTAGAAATAAGGAGTCTGAATGAAGAATGTAAAATGTTGGTTGTTTCAAGTCAGATAATTTCAAGGCACATCATTTCAAATTGTATTGAAGCAACTGGACACAAGTAGGTATTTTTCTTGCAAAACTTCCAGGAAAAAAACCAAAACAACAAACTTAGCTACTGTCAAATTCACATTAATAAATCTCTTATAACAATTCCTTTTATTTCTGTATGTTACCAATGTTTACTGTTCTATCGTTCATATTATACTACTTCTCACCTAAATGCAAAGATCCATTAGGTTTTTAATAAATCTCTTAAGTGCTGATTTCTTCTTAACACTGCAAGGACAGAACACCAAAACCTGCACATCAGTGTTTTCAGTTTTAGTGCTGTCATTGCGATTTCCATTTGAAAACTATCATTAACCCATTCCTGGAAGCTGAGGTGGAATATTCATTCCTGAGTTAGAGAGATTAAAAATAATCTAAATATTTGATCCTCACTGAATGCCACCCACAGAGATCTATGTTGGATCATATATCCACACTGCAGCCCATGGAGGAACCCATGCTACAGCAGGTGGAGGTGCTCTGGAGGAAGCTGCAGCCCACAGGGAGCCCGCACAGGTGCTGCAGCCTGTGGAAAGGAGCCCACACAGAGGCAGGTTCTTGGGCAGGATTTATGGCACATGGGGGACTCATGCTGGAGCAGTCTGTTCCTGAAGAACAGGAGAAGGATCCAAGTTGAAGCAGCTCATGAAGGTCTGGAACACCTAGGAGGGTCATCACATTGGAGCAGGGAAACAGTGCAAGCAGGAAAGAGCAGCAGAAAGAAACTCTTTATTCTCACTGTACGTCTCAGAGTGGGGAAAGTGGTGGATGAGTCAGTGAAGTTGAACCTGCGAAGAAGTGTAGAAGTGGGACAGGAGGTAGTTTTAAGTTTTGTCCTCATCCTACTCCATTTTTAATTGGCAATAAATTAAATTACTTTTCCCCTAGTGGAGCCTTTTTCCCATGACAAGAACTGGTAAATGATCTCCCTGTCTTCATCTTGAATCAGGAGTTTTTCCATTTTTTCTCCTTCTGTCCTACTGAAGAGAGGGAGTGAGAGAGCACCCTGAGCTCAGCAGCCATCTGAGAAAGAAAGAAAGAGAAAGAAAGAGAAAGAAAGAGAAAGAAAGACAAAGAAAGAGAAAGAAAGAGAGAAAGAGAAAGAAAGAGAAAGAAAGAAAGAGAGAAAGAGAGAAAGAAAGAAAGAAAGAAAAAGAAAGAAAGAGAAAGAAAGAGAAAGAAAGA
>VXAK01015985.1:0-23699 GCA_013399435.1 Arenaria interpres
GGACCCGCCGGGGGCGGCCACGTCTCCGCTCCCCGCGCCCCTGGCCCCGCCCCCAGCGCCTCGCCGTTACCCAGCACCGACACGTCAGGCCTGCTGGGTCCTGGCAGGTGAGTAAGGCGGACAGACCCACCGGCGGCGGTCGGTACGCGCTTTCTGCTTTTTTGCGCAGAAAAAAAAATATTAAAAAATTTAAATTGTTCCTTCATATCAGTCATTTCCACCTGGGCATAACTTTTATGTGGTTCTTTTGGCTAGCCTTTTAAAAAAGAAATAAATTATTTACCCTGTCAGGACGCGGCATCCAACTTCCGTTTCCGCCTTCGTGTCCGGTGGGAAGGGGGCGGCCGCGGCGGGGCGAGGCGGGCAGGGCAGGGAGCAGGGCCGCCGCGGCTGTCCTTGGGTCGCACCGCCGCCATGGAGACGCTGTACCGCCTGCCTTTCGCCGTGCTCGAGTGCCCCAACATCAAGCTGAAGCGGCCGAGCTGGGTGCACATGCCCTCGGCCATGACCGTGTACGCGCTGGTGGTGGTGTCCTACTTCCTCATCACCGGAGGTGAGGCCGCGGCCTGTGGGGAGGGCGAGAGAGAGACCCCCTCTGCAGGCCCCTGGCCCCGGTAGCAGAGCCACTGGCCCCGTGTGCGGCTCCAAATCGGTCGGAAAACACGAACCTGGGGCAACCCCGCGCGTCCCGGGGGCGTTCGGGTGGTTCTCGCCGTTTGCTGCCGCGAGTCGGAGGTGATGCTTTGCTTTTCTCCCCGCAGGGATTATCTACGACGTGATCGTGGAACCTCCCAGCGTGGGGTCGATGACAGACGAGCACGGGCATCAGAGGCCGGTGGCCTTCTTGGCCTACAGGTAGGAGCAGGGCCCTGCCCCCGGCAGCGAGGGGCTGCAAGTGCCGAAGCACAAGTGGATAAATCTGCCTGGCAGAGCTGTGCGTTTGCGCTTCTTTTGAGCACTCTGTGCAAGGCAGGATCTGTTCTGTATCAGTCCTTGGTTTGTAAATATTTTGGAGAAAAACCCCAGCATTGAAATCAGTGGAAATACAAAAACTCTGTCCTTTTAAACCTTTAAAAATGAAAAGTCTGGTAAGAAGAAAGTTTTGAGGTGGCAATGCTTCTCCTTTTTTCTATACCCTTGCTATTAAAGTTTGAGTTTTATAGTGGGTGCAGATGCGTTTGGTCATATTTTGTAGCAGCCTACATAATATTTGTGAAACTTTCGGTTCTGGTAATTTAAACTCTAGTGTAATTGGGACTCATGTCTGAGGCTGGGAGAAGGACTCTTTGTCAGGAAGTGCAGTGACAGGACAAGGGGTAACAGTTTTAAATTGGAAGAGGGGAGATTTAGATTAGATACCAGAAAGAAATTCTTTCCTGTGAGGGTGGTGAGACACGGGAACAGGTTGCCCAGAGAAGCTGTGGCTGCCCCATCCCTGGAGGGGTTCAAGGCCAGGCTGGATGGGGCTTTGAGCAACCTGGTCTGGTGGGAGGGGTCCCTGCCCAGGGCAGGGGGGTTGGAACTCGGTGATCTTTAAGGTCCCTTCCAACCCAAACCATTCTATGGTTCTATGAACGCAGTTATAAATGTGTAACAACAGTGTCTTCTTTGAGTCTTCTGCTTCTTTTACTGAAAATAAGTTAGAGACTGCTTAGTAACAAATTGTTCTGAGAAGGGATAAATCTACATTTGCGACTGTGTTTTTTATGTATGTGGAAATGTTTTAAATACCAAAAGGAGTTCTTTGAGTCGGTGAGGTCTGTGACCTGCCTCATGTAGAGATTTTGACTTGGGTTAGATGCAGTACGTGTCTCGCACTGGCTTGGATTGTTGCAACGTAGATGAATTAAGCTACTGCAGGGAGCTGGTAGCACTTTAGTACAAGTCAGTGAAAACAACATGAAAGAAAACGATATTAATTGTTTTCAGGATATAAGACAATAATGATGATCTTAGTTTCTATATTAACATCCACAATAGTTTCAACCATTCCAACTTTATGAGGTTGCTAGTATTACTAATTACAAGGATAGGAAAAAGGTTCAGTGACTGCAGAAAGTGCAGACTTGTGATCCAGGTGCACTATTTTTTCTGCATCTTGGTTTCCCCTCTCTCCATCTGAGCTTTGTAAGAAGGAAGTCCAGCAGTGTGGACTGACAGAGAGCTGGGGCACTTTTGGGCTGGGTCCCCGCAATCGATATGTGCAGGCTCAGTGAGCCGGTGGGAAAACACACTGCAGGCAAGAACCGCTTTTGCTGTGTGCTGGAACCAGTAGATGTGCTTCACGCGTTGATACAGTGCTTTGAGTGGGATTTGTACCAAGATAAGCATTCAGGCGCTGCTGCCTAAACGTTGGGATGGGAGTGAGACTTGGAAAGCTCATTGGAGCAGGGGTCGTGGTTCCGTGCCTCGAGTCATCTCTGCAACCAGGTGCTACTTTGGACTAGATTTTTCTGAAAACTGATGAGCTTGCGTGGTAACCATTGGTATACGCTATTATGTATAAAACCGTTAGTATGCTTGGCTGGGCACCTTGCAGACTATCAGTCCAGAACAGAAATTGAATATTAAAGCCTTGATGTAATTCCATAACATCAGTTTCCATACCTACTTTTGTGAGGAAGCCAGCCATCAAAGTTAATAATTCCGTGTATTTGTACAGCTAAAGCGGGTTGAGTACGTGGGGTTTGAAGTGTGTAAATAATTTCTTCAAAACTATTTTTTTCTGACTCTCTCTTCTTCCCTTCACCTTCCCCCCCCCTTTTTTTTTTGCCTTTAGAGTAAATGGGCAATATATTATGGAAGGGCTTGCATCCAGCTTCCTCTTCACAATGGGTGGCCTAGGATTCATAATTCTGGATCGATCCAACGCACCGAATATCCCCAAGCTGAATAGGTTTCTTTTGCTCTTTATTGGATTTGTCAGCGTGCTTTTGAGCTTCTTCATGGCCAGAGTTTTCATGAGGATGAAATTACCGTAAGTGATTTAATACCCTTCAGCTTTTCTTCTCTTTTGTGTCTCATGTGTGCCTATGTTAAATTTAAGAGTAACAGAAAATACAGTGAAGTGTGCTAGAGATCTGCAGCTTGGCTATACATGGCTTTTTTCAATGCTTTGTTGGAACAAGCTACCTTGAATGACGTGGGATGCTTTTGGGGCCAGCTACTGTAAGATTGTGCTGTGGTTAAAAAAAAAAAGGTGACAGTACCCGGTGTGTCAGAAGATAGGATTAGTGAGTCTGACTTAATTTCATTTTAAGGTAGATGGAACATGTGCTGGTCAGGTAAAAGTAATTACAAGCTAGGGCTTTGAGGAAAAAACAAATGTCAAAGAACTTGAAGAAAGGTAAGTGAGTTCTTTATTCTGACAGGGTACATGAGAGATCATAACGAGAAGAACTGATAGCAGCAGTAATGAGTGTTCAGAAACATCCAAAGTAAACATCTAAAGTAAAGATGATGTCTCAGGTTTTCTTTATTTGTTGCTTGTAAACTGAGCATAACACTGAAGCGTACAATATATGTGGCATTTTAATACGTCTGTTTTCACAGATCAAAAAGTAGGAAAGATCCGGAGCTTTCAGGCTGCGCAAAATTGAATTTTCGATCTTTTTCTCCCTTTATATTTTTGAGTCCATGTATTTCATTTAGAACAGCTGAAACCTGATGTTTAGAGATACTGGCAGGTAATTTCTGGAGTAACTCCACTACATGTTGATTTACCAATGACAGTCAATCATTCTTTCTTAGATTTTTTTTTTAACCTCTGCAGTGTGTTAAAAAAATTTGCTTTTTGACAGAATTGATGGGTTCCCTGGGAGCAGGTAGCTGGATAGGGACCTGCTCTGTGTTTTCTTGCTTCATTGAGTACACATGTGTCTTCTCTTTCTTAAACTCATCAAAGAAGCAGGGCTTTAGAGAAATGGAAGAGAAAAAGAGACCGGATTTGTGCTGAGTGCCATAAAATGTTGAGTTATACTGAGTGTCTTAACACTGGTAGTTTGCATAAAGGGTGCAAATAAAGCGCTTTTCATGGAGTGTAACCTGAGCTTCAAAAACTCTAAACAATTACCAAAGCTGAATTGAGAACAGGCTAATCCATTTTCAGAGTTCACTGAAGAAACTCAACTGAGGAAGGAGCGTGTAGTTATGCTGGCCGGTTTGTACCTTGGGCAGGATTTATTGTTTTGAATAGCCGTGATCAGCAGAGTCTTTGGCAGTCTGAAGTTCTTGTTTTAAGACCATGTCTCTTCAGTTTTGAGGAGTGCTGCCTGTGTTTGCTAACCTTTTTTCTAACTTAAATTTTTTCTGTAGGGGCTACTTGATGGGTTAGAACCTCTTGTGACGTATGAAAGCCCGAGGTGAATTTATTCCTCTTCATGAAGTGTTCAAGAAGAAGCAGCAAGAAACAAATCCCATAGATACCATCAATAGGAGACCTGGTCATGAGAACCAACTGGGGAAAGAATGCTTTCTCTGCAAACAAACTGTCATTACCAATGGCTGATTTGTAGTTTTGAAGCAATGCTTTATCATTTCTGTTTTAGGGCTTTTGAAAAGAGCACGTCATCTAGCTGGGTTTTTCTTCTATATCCCAACTCAGTATGAAATTGAGAACCTATCTTTAGCTCTACCTGAAATGAGTATTAGCCATTGACTTGACAGTTCTTTGTTGCAGGTCTGTCTCCTCTTCCCTGTGTGGAACGATTATGTGTGTGAATTGGAGAAGAAACACTTGAAAACTTTCTTTCTGGGCTATAATTAGAAAATTAGTAACTTTAGATGCTTTACAGTCAAAATACGACGTGTCTAAAATTTATTTCAAAGACACCTTTTGCCTTGATATTAATGGCTCTATGTGAGCAAAACCAGACATGCACTGGGAAAGGCAAACTGTATGAATGTGCATTTCTTTTTGAAAAAGTGTACGAAAGGAGCCAAATAAAAATTATTTTCTACAAAATTATTTTAATTCTATGCAGTTTCTGAAGCTCTTTCTTGTGTGGGTGGCCTGTTCTTCATCCAGGCTTGAGCTACCATACCATGACCACATAATTTCAGCTCTATTTTTCACTACTGGATAATGACCTTTTTTTCTTTTAAATATCAGGGACAAGAAACCTCATATTCTCCATGAACTTGTACTGTATCCAAACGAGATGCTGTCATCAGTAGCCAAGAAAACTTAATTCTGAAGCTGCTGCTTTTTTGTGTGTGTGTGTGTGTGTGTGTGTTAGAGGAGAGGTTTAAACTTACTTTGTCTTCATTTTAAAAGGTTGAATGTTACTATCATGTTTCACTGAAATAATGTATTGCATTCTGGGGGAAGGAAAGATCCCTCCAGATCTCCATAAATGTATTTTTTGCAAGCTATATATGTTTGAAGCACTCTTTTAATCTGTGTAATAATTGTCAGTGAGAAATGTTGATCCTGTAATTATGAAGTAAGTATTACTGTTCACCTACTTAATCAGATTTCTGAGCTAGCTGTTAATCATCTGGATTACACCTCGGGAGGTGTCGCTTCCACCCCCTCATACAGTGTGACTTTTGCGTATGCTCATGTTATATGTTTGTCATTAAGATTTAAGGTAGCTTAAGCTGTTTTATGAGGCTCATAACTGTAAAGTTTCCAGTCTTTTCAAAGCGGTTATCTTTTGGTCACTCAGTTTTGGTGAGACACGTGCTTACCTTCAAGGGGGTGTATTGATATTACGTAAGTAAATAAATGGGTATGTAAGTCACCTTTTTAATACAGCTGAGGGGGAAGTCAAACCAGAAAGTCACTTCACTGAGCATAATGAGATCCCCGCGTCTCAGTACTTGTCCCACTGCAGTTCAGCTTCAGCCTCTGAGCTTGCAGCTGATTCTAAATGAGTGTGCTCTTGAACAGTGGTTTTAATGGTACAGTTGAATGCCTGTGGTCCATGAAATGCATTTGATTATAATTGCATGCTAGGTGACATAAATTGAAACAAATAAAGCAGACGTATAATTGCAAGGTAGAAGATAGTTTTAGGAGAGTAGAACTAAGATGATGACTCTGTCTGCAACAAACAAGATTAATTTATCCCTTATGTTTCCTTGGTCACAGGCTACGAACTAGATCTGCTATGATCCTCTGCCAAAGCATGAGGCGCAGAGAGGATCAGGAAAACAAAGGCAGAGCAGAAGACAGACCACACAGAAATGAGGAGTGCACTAGGTAGGAAGATGTGAGAATGCACAACTGGAGATTGGTTGATTTTGGGTGTGAGTTGGAGGCTTCTTGGTCACTCAAGGAAAAATTTCTAATGAGCACTATCAAACTGCAAAGAGGAGGTGTTGCTGTGAGTTATAGAAGTCCCATTTGCAGTTAAAGAAAGGATGGTATTTTCTGTAAACGTCTGCTGTTCTTCATAGGTGACAGCAGGTGGCCTCAGCTGTAGGAGTTTAGGATACTAATAGGAATATTTCAGTGACAGAAAGCTTTGTCTAACTCGTGGCAGTATCTGTCTGTGTTTGGTGCTCGTATCTTCTAGGGTGAATTGAACTAGATTGTGGGGTGGGAAATTAAGAACAAAATTGAAACACTGTGATAAAGGAAAAGCTGAGCTGATAGGAACCCATCTTTCCATGATGAAAAGCAGAAGTTTGGCCTACTTCCAGGTGCAACGAAAAGAGTCAAGCTGAAGTGTACGGGTCTTGATTTTCTGGCTCTCTTTCTGGGCAAAATACTGAATCCATGGCTCCCCTGTAGGCTTCAGTATAATCTCTGAGTGATGATGTCCAGTCAATATAGTCAGGAAGAGATGTATAACCTGTGTAGCTTTTGAAAGTATATGCATGTTTGAGCCCTTAACAATCCAGGTGATCTTATACTTAATTGAGTTAAGCTGAAAAATACCTCTAGGCAAAAAAAGCCCAGACATTCTGGTTTCCATTTTTTCCCCTCGAATGCTTTTTCCAGACTTTTGTAAATTGTGGAATGGTAACATAAAATTATTTAGGTTGGAAAAGACCCTTAAGATCATTGAGTCCAACTGTTAACCCAGCACTGCCAAGTCCACCACTAAAGCATGTTCCTAAAAAACACATCTACATGTCTTTTAAATACCTCCAGGGGTGGTGACCCAACCACTTCTCTGGACAGCCTGTTCCAGTGCTTGAGAACCCTTTTGGTGAAGAAATTTTTTCCTCATATCCAATCTAAACCTCCCCTGGCACAACTTGAGGCCTATCACTTGTTACCTGGGAGAGGAGACTGACCCCCACCTCGCTACCCTCTCCTTTCAGGTAGTTGTAAAGAATGATAAGGTTCTCCCCTCAGCATCCTTTTCTCCAGGCTAAACAACTCCAGTTTCCTCAGCTGCTCCTCATAAGACTTGTGCTCTAGACCCTTCACCAGCTTTGTTGCCCTTCTCTGAGCTCACTCCAGCACCTCAATGTCCTTTTTGTAGTGAGGGGCCCAGAACTGAACACAGTACTCAAGGTGGGGCCTCACCAGTGCTGAGTACAGGGGAACAATCGCTTCCCTNCCTCTGTAGTGCCTTCCTACCTTCAGACTAAAGAAGAGAATGAATTAAGTACCTCATCCTTTGTAACTATGTTTCCACCCCAACCAATAAAGGATGGAGATTCTCCTTAGCCCTCCTTTTGTTGTTAATATATTTATAGAAACGTTTCTTATCGTATTTTATGGTGGTAGCTAGGTTAAGTTCTAGTTGGGCTTTGGCCCTTCTAATATTCTCCCTGCATAACCTCACAATGTCTTGGTAGTCCTCCTGAGTTGCCTGCCCCTTTTTCCAAAGGTCATAAATGGTTTTTTTCCTGAGCTCCCATCAAAACTGTCTGTTCAGCCAGGCTGGTTTTCACCTCTGGCTCTTCTTTTGGCACATAGGGACAGCCTGCTCCTGTACTTTTTAAGATTTGCTTCTTGAAGAATGTCCAGCCTTCCTGGACTCCTTTGCCCTTCAGTGCTGCCTCCCAAGGGACTCTGTCCACCAGGCTCCTACACAGACCAAAGTCTGCCCTCTGGAAGGCCAAGGTATTAGTTCTGCTGACCACCCTGCTTGCTTCTCCAAGAATTGAGACATGTTTGGAAGATCTGTGCCACTGAAACAATTTTTGGAGGCGGGGGGGACACTTCAGCCATTTTGAGGAGATACTGATAAATACTCTTGCTGGTAAAGATAAGCATGGCATTAGACCGCCGTTAGATTTTCTTATTAATGTACAGCATTCTAATTCTAAATGTGTTGTGCTTAATGAAGTTTTGCTTAGGAGGCTGAGAGTGCTCCAGTTAACTACTTGGAAAGCTGGATACTTGTTCACAGAATACTGCTTGATATGGTTGCTACAGTGTACCTATTTCCAGTTCCAGTTGTTTATTTTATATGCATAAATATATGTTCTTCACATATATGAATTAGGAACCACTACATATTAGACTTCTTAAGAGTTACAGTCTCAGAATCTGAGACAATCCTAAATTTCTTCTGCTGCTCCCAATACAGGGAGCCAATGTGGGTATGATGAAGACAGCAATTCCCATTTATTTTCCTGACACACGTAAAAATGCTGCATACAATGGAAACTGTTTTCCTACGGCATAGCAATATCTGTGACAATGCACTAGGTGTTGCACGTTTGTAAATCTGATGATTGTATTTTTCCTCCAGCGTTAATGATTTTCCTCACAAAAAGGGTTGTGGCAATAGTTCTGGCCTATTTTTAGAATTTCTAATTGCCGCTTCTCAACTTTGCAGTTACTTTAGAATATTTTTCTTCCGGAACGTGGTTAAAGAGGATGGAAACCGTTACAAGAAAGCAATTGGAACAATTGTAAGAATCTTAGGAGAACATTTTGTAACGCTCTGCAGTCGCATTGAGGCTTTTCAGCTATACTGATGATTGGAGAATTGCTGATTTCAGTAACAGCAAAAAAATACAACTAATGCATTGAACTCTTCTTAAAGGGTAGTGTTTCATGGGAAGCAGCCACTAGAAATACAAGAGTTTCTAGGTGATTTGGTTTGATTTGGTAAGAACTAATTCTGCTGGTGTCCTTTTTGTTTGACATGGATACTCGTCAGCAAAGAACTGGATTGAGACCATGTGCTCATTTTAGAGCAACAGCTGTGGCACTATAATGGGAGTCAAGCATGTCTGACTTGCACCAAGTTTTAATTGGAGATAGAGATGCGAGGCACTGCATTCTGATAGCTAGTGTCTTGAATCTACAGGGCATCTTGCCAAGCTCCTGTTTAATGATATCAGTTTAGTTACTAATATTCTGCGGGTATAAGATGGAGTTTCTCTCCATCATGTAACTATCCCATATGGGTTCTATAAATGTCAACGTTCTTAGAGCGTTCTACCTGCAGGCTGCAAGAAATAGTATTTAGGTGTGAGTAAATCAGATCAATATGGTATCATCCACTGCCTCCTGCATTCGAAAAACTGACACTTGTTATTTCCTTCTTATTTTTCTTTATCAGTTTTCACTACAAAGGTCAATGTTGAGGTGGGGACTGGTATGCCTTTGGTGTCAGTGGTCATTGTATGGTCCTAGCTGGAAAGAGGGAAAGAAGAGTTTTGAAAGGACTCAGACTGGTTGTGTTATTCTAGACTGTACTGTGAAAGTTAAACTTTTTCTATGTTACTTAGTAGACAGGCTGAAACGATTTCAGAACTTTTAGTTATTCCTGACAGCTCCTGGATGATAAATAATATGTTCAGTATATTCAGCCTTCCAGTACCTCATCTGTCTTTAAACGCAGATGGAGAGTGTGAGGGATGGGGAATAATAAAAAAAATAAACTTAACTCTGAAGAAAAAGGTTTGGGGGGCAGGGGAAGCATTTTAAGGATCTGGAAGAAGATGGCAAAAAGATGAGCAGCCAACTTGGATTTTTAAAGAATAAGTCATGTAAAGAAAAAGCCATACACGAGAGTTATGGGCCCCACGGATAGAAGGAAAGCAGATGTTTAGGCTGTATCTTTTGATACTGTCTTGCATGTTATGGAACCTTGGCTTAGCCAAAACAACTATAAGCTGGATACCAAAGTACTTTGAAAACGATTTTCAGAGTGTTTACTGATTAGTTGATGTCATTCTATCAAAGTGGAAAGATATTTTATTTTTGAGGTCTGTCCTGTGGTTAGTTTTGCTCAACACCCAGTGACCCGGATCGAGTAGGGAGTACATACTAAACTAGCAGAAATCATATAATTCAGAGACTGCTGGGAGGGCAGAATTAGGATGCATAATGTTCTTAACAAAAAAAAAAAGAAGTGCCCTAAAAAAAAGTAGGCTGGTTTATTCTTTCTAGGAACAAGTGCAAAATACCAATGCTGCACAAGCAAAATAATTGATGAAACACAGGATTCCTCAGAGGAGGTCCTTGGGTTCTGCTGCACTGCAAGCTGAAGAGGAATGTTTGCCTTTTTTGCAGCAATACAACATCACTGAGATATTTGCAGAACTTTTAACTACAGAGTATATGAGGCGTAAAACTAAGTGCGAAAAGGAAAGGAGTAATTTCCTTTCTGCATCAGGAGTTGATAGAGCTTAATTAGCGGCAAGGAAAAGTTGGGATAATACTAGTAGAAAAATATTTTTGAGGGTAAAGTAGTTGACTACTGGACTAGATGGTACATGGCTTTGAAGGAATTTCTGCTGCGCATAGCTTTAAGAATAGGCTGGGCAAATGCCTGTTAAAATCTGCAGATATGTCTGGTGTTTTGGGGTGAGAGGCTGCCTTCTCGAGGTATCTTCCAATGGCTGCCCATCTTTATTGTTCCATGGATGAGAACAAAACTTTTGACCTTCCAAAGACTGACACACTTTGTCTGTAAAAACAGTTATAGAAAGGTCTTTGTAAATAAGTAATTCCGTCCTTCAAAAATATCCCTGTGGTGCAGTTGTGGGACAGAATCCTCCTGGCCTCCATTCAGTCTGAAAAAATCAAGTAGTTGTATGACCTAGACATGACAGCAGAAAGTAGCTCCATTAACTGCCTACTTCCAGAACAGAAAATGTATTAACTGTTGGAGTAAAGAAAATATAAATGTATGGATGAATGTCTAAAGCCTTTTCCTTTCCTAATTTCCATGTTAGTCTTTCACCTAAAAGGTGTTACAATTAGGTGGCTGTCAGTATAGCTGCTGTTTTAGAACAGGATGATGAGTAGGTGGAGGGAGCCTGTGATAATTCTAGGAGGTATTTTGCTGATGGAGCTTTCTATCTGTTTCTGGCTTCTCTGAGCTGGAGCAGCAGTATACACTAATACACTTTCAATTACACAGGCTTCTCCAGGTCCCTCCTTTCGGGAACTGTGCCCCACTGACCCATGGAATTTAACTTCTTCAGTGTTTTTCCCGAGCGTGTGTGCCTCTGTCTGCTACAGTTGGTTGTTAAACCAACTCTGAACTACTGTGTTTCATCTCTTTTTGCTGGCCTGCTGCTGGCCTGAGCTCTTTTCGAGGGATTTATGCTATTGTCTTTCAGCAGCTGCCATCCCTTGTTTCTTTGCTGTTGTTCTAGACTTCCAAGTTTCAGGACACCACTGCTGGTTTTGATTGCTCTTTTTCTAACTGCTGTGGTTTTTCTGCCTTCAAAGAGTATTATTCAACAGTCTCCTCAGCTCCTCCACTTCCTTATTCTTCCTCCTCTGGTACTTTCTCTTTTATCACACTGAAATCCATCACTTGGCCCCACCAGCCACTTGGCGATCCATCAGCCTTGCTCCTCTTGGCTTTCCTACCTCTCCGTTCCTTCTACTTTAACTGAAGGTCCTTTAATTTTCCCTGCTGACCGCTGCCTGAGCTACTTCACCCTGCACTGACTCCACACTTCATTAGCTCCTGCTGTCCGTGGCAAAGCTCAACCTCCTGGCTTCTTTCATCCTTTCAGCCTCTCTCATCATCTTGGTCATTCCTTTGACTGTTCCAGTTTTCTCTTAGCTGTCTCATATCTTTGTCTTTATTGTTCTACACTCCGCACCATCTGTTGTGCTGCTGCCTGCATGACTCATCCTGAAAACAATAAAAATCCTACTGCATCCCCAAGCATTACTCTAGGGAGCCAGCAAAGGCACTCCTGTATCCAAAATCTACATCAACAGCAGTCAAACCGAAATCCTTACGGAATTCAGGTACATAATTTTTGTTTAAATCAATAGAAGTTAACTGCCAAATACATCTGAGAATCCTGCCAAAGTTTCATCGCAGCTCTAAGAAAAGGAGGCAGTTGTTTCCCGGGGCTGGATTTAAAAACACCTCTGCAGGGGTAACCTGAAAGTTCTTAAGTTTCTTAGCAAGTAACTCTATTTTTTTTCTGCACATACATACAATTACTGAGTGTTTTATGAGCATAGACAACATATGGTCTGTACACAATGGAACAAACTAAGAAAAATCTGTCACAAATACCAAGATTCATATACTCAGTAGACAAGGCAATAAATATGAAGGCTCATAAAACCAGGGAAACGGAATGTTCCACCAGACTTTTTTTAAAAGGTACACAAGGCACACAGTGCTCAAAACCACTGCTACTTAACAAAATTACTAACAAACTCGATTTAAACCATCACTTGGTTTCATAGCCTAAGCAGGAAAAATTTTAGATATACGAGGAAGTTTTTTCCCTCTAATGTTTTCAAAGGTAATAGGAACACATAGTGACCTTAAATATTTTCTTGTCTCATCTAACACCTGGATAAACCCATGCTATACTTCGCTGAAATCAATGGAGACAGCCTGGTACAAAGGGGAAATCAGGCTTGTAATACTTCAAGTGTGTCTAAGAGTTGTGTTTAACTGCAGATTGTTTTGTGGACTGTGACTGAAGAAGCCTCATTTTACCTACTTTGGATGGTCAGTGCAAAGTATTGCTGTTAAGAGTCGTTTAGATGTGGTGTTGGGGGATATGGTGTAGGGGAGAACTTCGTAGAGTAGGGTTGATGGTTGGACTTGATGATCCCAAGGGTCTTTTCCTACCTGAATGATTCTATGGTCGGATGTGCAGCCACATTTGGAAAGTAAATGTCTTTTACTTAAACACTGTAACCAATATCTGAAGGTGACTAAAGAAATTCTTCTACCCTTAGTAGTTCCAGCATTGTTATTAGCTACTACTCTTAATCTTCTTCAGCCTTCAAACTTACTAATTTTACTTATCTGCTGTTTCAGTCATCTGTTAAGCCCTTGGTTCACCACTGGATGGCAGTCCCTGCCACGCTATTCACTCTGGGAAGGAAAGGCTGGTTTTAAAAGTAGCATACGGAAATCTCATCCTGCTTTGGACGTGAATATGTACATGAAATATTACAGTGGTGAGTATATTTGGATCCATTTTTCTTGTTGCTAAAGTATAGGTATGTGAAAGACTTTTCTGTAGGTTTCTTTCACTTGAATTCATTTTCCAATTGAAACTTCAGGGCTTAAAAGCATGCAAGAGGATAACAACTTGCACTTCTATGGCACCATCCAGCCAAAAATTTCAAGTACTTTATACCGACTAGGTCAATGAAGAAGTCAGTGTGCGTGCGTGTATATATATATATGTAAAAAATATAAATATATATGCTGAGTTTATACATAGCTCATAAAGGGCAAAAATATTTAGAGTATTACAAAGTGGTATGAATTACTCAAAATGACAGTGTTTACATAGAGAGGTAAAAAAATAAAGCCTCAGTCTTTTGATTAAACATCTTCTGTACGTCTGATGGTGAGAAAGGAATTAAATGGCTAAAAGGAATGGACTATTTAAGTGGTTAAAATACAGTAAGTGTAGGGATAAGAACTATGTAGTATTCAAGTGATGCCTGATGTCCATAAATTCCAATTAAAAGTCAGAACATAGGTTGCAGAGGTAGAGAAAGCCGTGTGGACTTCACCAGGATTTGTGTGTAAGGTGAGTTTACTACCACAAGGTTGTAGAAAACTTCCTGCCAAAACGCGGAAGTCTCCCTGCTGGCATCAGTCTTGAAGCATAACGTGAAAAAATGTTGATATAGCCCCCGTAAAATTCCGCAATCTGCAATTTGCATTTACCTAAGTTAGTAGGGATTTCACCCCAGTGTATTTTAAGGCAATGAGTCTCTTGTTTCGCTTGGATAGAAATTTAACTGACAGCTTATTACAGATAAGCCCTGTAGATGTCTCTTCAACAGTGAAAGGGAGATAAATGAGAATAGGAGGAAGAATGTGTGCATCAGTGCCTGCAGAAAAGACCCCTTTCAACACCCTTTACAGATGCCTGCATCTGAGCATTAATGTCTGTCACACAGATGGCTGGTTTTATGCCCCTTTTACAGATGGAATGTTGAGACAGTAAAGCAACTAGCTTAAAGTTACGTAGCAGCTTAGTAAGCAGAGCTAGGAATAAAATGTAGATCTAATTGTCGTTTCTGCGTCCTACCAACAGCATGAAGCGCTGTCAGTTCAGCAGCAAGCGCACACTAGAGTTTTTACAAAGTTTTCTTAAAATTCCAGTTATTTTCAGGGTAATGATGACTTTTTAAATGCTTTTGTCAAAGGGCACTGTAAACAGAAACAAAATATATTGCAGCAGCATTGTGTTGAAACTTTAAGCACAGTACTTCACCTCCTGCTTACTAATTTGTTGCCAAGTTCTGTCTCTTCCATTTCCTGAGATGGAGACTGTTTCACTGCAAGTTCATTCCTAGTGTCTCCTTCACCCTCCTTTACATCTCATATAGTACTGAGATGGTTGCTCCCAGCTCTCTCGAGTTGGTCCGTTGTGCTATACTCTTTCCTTCGATAAATTTTCAAAGGAGCCCCATCATATTTCCACTGCTGTTAGCTTTTTCGCTTGCGCCCCATAAACTTCTGCTGAAATATCACATTATTCTTTTCCAAGCACACCCTCCTTTGAAATGGCCTTTGAAATTAGAAGACCAAAGTTCTGCTTTGGGGCTGAGACCAGCCCAACAGTTTCTCTCCATCTCCTCCTGCTGCCCATCTGTTCACAGCCGTCTGCTGCCTCTTGCCCAAGTGCCGCTTGTAAGCTCCCTGGGGCGAGGGCCGCCTCTGTTTCTGCCACACCTTGTCCACGTAAAGGACTCCTCGGCGCTTCAGTTACACCCATAGCAGATTTTGCATTAATTAAATTTTATCACGAGAAACCCTACCACCAAATTCCTGAGCAACCGTACTGTTTATCTCCGTCAGATTGAGGTTTCCGATTACTTTCTTTCTAAAGCTCTCTTTGCAACTTTTCCACGGTTTTCCGTGTCCGGCTTTCCGTTCCTCTCCTCTCCCTCCACCCTCCTCCCCAGCTTTCTGCTTGCTGGGAAGTGCCGGTGCCCTCATTAGCGTGGCCCAGTTCTTTGCATTTCCGAGGCCTTTATTCTAACTCCCTGCCAGAGACTTTCTCCCTGTTTATTCCCAGCTTTTCTCTGGCTGGGAGCGTGCCCCGGCACACCCTCCGCTCCGGGCCAATCCTTTCCCACGCTGACGCAAGCTGTTTTTTGGTCTACTGCCTGTCCCAAGATAACCTCCCTCACTGTCCCCTCACGGTCACATCCTGCCACTTAGGAAGAAGAGGGAGTTTTCTCCCCTGCTGGACGGTCTTGGTTGGGGGAGACTACTGTCTTGGGTAGATAATCAGGGAGACAAAGCACGTTACTTTTTATTGTACTTTGTGCTGACACCACAAGCAGAGGCAAGCTGTGCATAGAGTGGGGCAAGTGGCCACATGGCAATGAATTTAGAGCAGCTCCGGCACAGTCAGACGCGTGCGCTCATCCTCTCTGGAAAATTGCAGGAATTTAATGATTTAGTACTTAACTTCAGGGAAGGGAGGATGTTTGGTTATTGTTGATGATTCTTTCACTTCCTAGGCTGAGGAGAATAACCCTAAAGAAAAATCGTCCCATAGGGTTAGAAAGACCAGTTGTTCAAAAAGGGTTAATTTGGAGTGCAGTCAGGTTAAAGCTGCAAAGCTTTGTTCCTCACTGAGATACAGGCTTCTTTATGGTGTGTGAACATCCATGATTCCAGGGTTTTGGTTTGGCCTGCTGTACAGACAACCATGGCCCAGCTGTGACTGGCATCCAGAAATATAGCACGTTTGCCCAAGGCTTGGAGATGTCTTTTAAGGTTTTCCTGTTGTATGGCGGGTGTTTATAGCCTTCCCTGATGCACACAGTGGAACCATATTTGTGCTCTGAAATCCAGGTGGTGATTGCTGTGTTGCTCTAATAAATTCAGAAAAAATTACATCTTCCTGAAAAGTCTCCTGTATTCTCCTGGGTTCATTTATGACATGAAATTGCACGTAGATTAGCTATTAGTGGACCAAAAGAGGTTGCTGTAACTTATGCCTGCTTAGCCATAATGCACATGGTTGTAAAACGTTTTAGTAAAAGCTTTTCATAACTGAGTCTCCCTTGCCCTGTTCACGTTTATCTGCCTCATAGTGGGGGCTTGGAAGAGGCTTATTATAGGCAGCTTTGTGCTATGTCTGCACTGAAGGAACCATCCTTTGGTCCTAAGGAGCACACTGTGGGTTCACATAGGAGCTTTCAGGCAGCTCTATGCTAGTTGCCCTCCACGTAATCTCTGACACGCTCTGCCCTGTGATGATTCCCATTTCTGATTTGTATTTTCTTGTTGATCACAGCGTATACTTTTTGCAGTTACTATTATTAAAAAAAATATGGTCATTGCTTGTTCTGTGGTGATGCTTAGAGGAGCAAACTCACACTGGGTTTCATCGTGTTGGCCACGGATGGCATTGCTGAGCTCACAGTAGGTTGGGTAGGTAGGGAAGAGGAGTTTGATGATGACACAGCTCTTCCTCCACCCCTCCAACCTGAAATCTCAAGTGGACTTGCATACGTGGTGGAATTGAAACTGAAATTGTTTCTGACACGTCAGGGAGTCGCTTGCACCATACATTTGACATGTTTTCTCATCACCTTGAGAAATATCTGCCAAGTTTAATTCTTGCCTGTTTTTGCAGTTTGGGAGGATCTCTCTTTGGCTGATGTTCTCCTGGAACCTCATTGCTCCTCGTTTTACTTAGATATGGTGCCCTTTAGGGATCTTGGAAAAATTCCCTGGTGGGTATTGCTTCTGGGTAGACCATTTTTATTTATGTCTGTGAAAGTTGGATGTTTTGTACTGTGGGAACACAGACTTCTTTTAAAACCAGACTGTCTGAGAAATATAATTGCTCTACACTTACTTGATGACTACAAGGATACGTGGTATTGACTTTTCTTATTAATGCAGTACTTTTTTTTTTGCTGATGGAAGACATGGGAAGTGCTCTATCTTGGTCCAAGATCTTTCATATGATTACAATTCATCCTTAGTAAAACCCAAGAGTGACCACCAGGATAGCAGAGGATGTGGATTATTTTGAATAGCTTCTGTTTTTACTATTTGTGTATGTGACTGTTGATATTGTAGGTGCAAAGGGTTAACCTAATCCTAAAAGGATTTCACATCCGCCGGAAGGCAGACGACACTTAACCTAATTCCTGAAATATTTAGTCAGCCAGTTCAGGCACTAAAACATATTTTTCTCCCGAGTCCCAAAGAGGACATCCAGTATAGGACAGAAGCAGAACTATAGCTTCATGAGCAAAAGAGTCTGCTGGCTGAGTGAATCAGCCTTATCTGCTGTAACTAACAGGGAAGACAGAAGAATGATAAAACCCCAGGGGAAGGGCAGGAGGAGACAAAGATATTTACCTTCTGCTCTTTAAAAAGAAAGTTCTTTTCAGCAAAGCGTGTCAATAACTAGAGGTGATGCTTGAAGAGAAGTGCACCTGGAGAGAAGTTTCCTTCAGTGGCTAGTCCAGCCCAAACCACACCACCTGTATTGCTGTGGAAGATGAAGTAGACTCTGAGGAGGGGTTGGGCAACTGAGATGGAGTCCTGCGCTCGTGTTTCAGATGCATGTAGCAGCAACGATAGGTATGTCTCACTTGGTGCAGAGCTACCAGGTGGATGCAGACATGAATCAGGTATCCACATGCTGCAGGACAAGGACATGAAGAGATGCTAGGTGGAGTGCTGGAAGCGGCATGGCTGCATTAGCTTGGTGCCACAGAGATATAAAAGCTTGTTGGTATGAGTTTAGGTGCTAATGTTCACTGTACTGTGTTGCTTCAAGGCCTGAAAATAAGTCCCTTGGTGATACCTAGATCTTTGTTGTGTTGTGTAGACATAGCCTGTATCTCTCATTTCCTTTGTGAGTAAAGTGATTGAGGTTGAGAATTTTCTTTTGACAAACTGGGTGTAAGGAAGTGGGAAGGTGAAGTTCTGGCAAGAGCATGTATGCACTGTGGGGGAGTCTTGGAAAGTTGTGCCTTAAGCTCTTGAGGACTCTGACAGGAGGAAAGAAAGAACATCATTGCTGGAGCCTGGAGAATGTTTTCAGGCCAGATGTAGTGCCCCTGTATGAATATTCTTCCTGACCAGAGCAGCAGGAAGGAAAATTGGGGACCAAAATATGCTGACTGTTCGCGTAATGGTCTCTGTCAGTGTTGCAGTGATTTTCTTCTAGTTTTTTTATGGGCTTCACTTTGTTGTTGTTATATCCTTGCCCTTTTCTAAGCTTTGCAAGAGAAGTTAGATCCTTATGCAGATTCCGACTGATACCAATAAAAATCAGCAGTGAGTGTCAGCGAAATCCTGACCAAATGTGAGTTTTCCCTGCAATGTCATTCATCTCGGGATTTACCTGACAAACTCATTCTTTCCTTGTTTTATTTTATAAAAAGATGAGGTATGTTCACTTGCTTATAATTAGTAGCATGACAGCAATAAGCCATTAAAAGAAGGACAGAGACTTTGCAAATGAGCTTAGGAAACTTGCTGTTCATGAGGGACTTGGCAGCAGTGATTGTGAAGGCAGAGCCTGGCAGAGCAGGTGGGGTGAGGAAATGTGGAGCTAGACATGGAGGGATAAACGGGAGGGAGGGAGGAAAGGAAGTAGTATCTTGGGATTTGTAGGTGGTGACAAGAAAACTATATTTGCTGTGACAGTAGACAGTGAGCTAGTGGGACATCTGTCATCCTTACTTTTCAGCTCTATGGAAAATACTGTTAGGGCTTCAAAGTCATATTGCCTTTTCAAAATGAAATGGTCAAATAGCATGTTTCAGGGAGGATCACTGTCTACCTTAATCCCATACATGATCTTTGCCTTTTGCCCTTGGTTTGTTAATTCCCTCAGCTGTTTTGTGTGCACTTATCAGACATGTAACAGCCAGGCCAGCATTTCTCATCGTTATCAAGGGTGATACTTTGAGCTCTAAAGAAGTCACATATGTGGGTAAAAGGCTTGCAATTTGTACAATATATTAGCTACTGGTTTCCAAAGCATGAAAATCAGTGGAGCTTTATAACCCCGTTGTAAATAGGGAAAGACAGACTTTTAACTGCTGGAGACAGCACCTGCAATGAAAAATGTGTTATGAAACCGCCAGCATGTTCCTTTATCACAGAACACCGTTGGGAAATGCATTAACTGTTAACCACCAGTTAACTGGCAGGTCAGGCAGACAAACCAAGGATTCAATGTTAAGGACTATTACCTCTTGCAACAACCCTAGGTATGACAGCTCAACTGGGAAGCTGGCATAAATCAGTAAGGTCTTGTCAGCGTGCTTCCCCTGACGCTGTCTGTTTTCTAGTGATTTGGGAAAGAGCATATTATGGTCTCTGGAGATACTAGAACGCTCAGCAGTTGCTCTCATGAATACTTAATCAAAGCAAATGAGTCTTCTCTACGAATAAGTATAAACTCTCCGTCTGTGCATCCACATTAAAAAAAAAAATAGGTGCTATAAAATATGACTATGACATGTAGGGGATATAACAGTTGGTCATATTTCAAGTGCCCACTGATAGGCAATGGCTTTCTGAAAAAGGACTTTTAATTCCTCAAAGAAGGGCTGGTTGAAAATGAAGGCTAGGGATTGAAAGTAAAGAATGTTGCTTGGGAGAAGTATTAGCAACTCGTTAAAATACCTGAAAGGCAAAATAAGTCTGTTTTTCTTCTTAGTAAACTATGTGTAAAAGCTTTCAAAATTTGTGTTGCCTTGAGTATAATTGAATGTGTTTTGGAGGTGGAGAGAAAGCAAGGCGTGGAGATACGTGCTAGGAGGAATCCAAGTCTTGTCCGCTGAGCTTTCCAGAGCTGTTGAGATCTGGGGCTAAGTGACCACAGGTGGGAAGACAGAAGAATTTCTAGTGATACCAGAACAAACAGTACTTTTGGCAAATGGTAAACGTGAAGTTTCAGAAAATGTTTGAGCCGTCTATCAGTGTGCTGCTTTTTGTTTTTGTTTTGTTTTATAGTTTAAATCTGTGTTTTTCTGAACCTTAAGTGAGTTTGTTCAAACAAAAACAGCCTAAAACTAAACCGTGAAAAAAGAGTGATTAATTTTCTGCTGTCCAAGCTGACCTGGTTCTTTATAGCATCAGATAAGTGCCTGTGCTGGCCAAGGTGAAGGGTGGGAAGATGCAGTCAGGGCCCAAAGGATGTGGAACTGTCCTTTTGAGCAGCAACTAGCAATTCAGTAAGGCACAGTTTTACAGTATGTGGAAGCCAAAATTGACTCAAATGCTGTGCAAAGAGGATATTCAAAGTAACGGCAGCAATTGTCCAGCTTCCACCAAGTTTTTTTATTTATTCTGTGAACCAGGCCACCAAACACTGGCAGTCAGTGATTTGGTTCCAGCTTGATCTCGCAGTTGGCACACGGGTAAAACTCCTAGGGGGTTTAGGTGGAGACCCTCCAGATGGGAATTACAAAATAATTCAAATGTCTTCCCATTTGTCATCTCATTCCTTCTCTGGATATCTTTCTGGGGTCACATGTGTGTGGGAGGGTGATGTATGGTAGCTTAATGGATAGGGAATTGCTTTTTCATGTTAAATGTATGTGATGGATTCCGCAAGTGGCTTGATTCTTCTGTCATTACCAGACAAAATACCTAAGAAGTTCACTAAGTATTTAGCTTGAATAAGGCCTGGAGAAAGGGGCCCAGAATGTGAATTCAGTCCCTGGGTCACCTGTGGATCAGTCACCCAAAGGCTTAAATGGCAAGTCCCTTCATGGCCCCATGAGGATCCAGGGCAACTTCAGAAGGGTCTAACACCATCCCAGCCTAATGGGGACCCAGCTTCGAATTGCTGGTGTTTGAATTGAGGTAAACCGTGGTCCTTTTCTGCTTCTGCTGGGAAGTTCCCCAGGCCTGTCATGAAAGGTTATCGGTGTAACCCAAGCGGCAGCCGTCGCGGGATAAAAGCAGTTAATTTCAAGTAGAGGGACACAAGGTCAGAGCATTGCAAACCCAATACTGCATCTTGGGTTACAAGGTTATGGTACAGGGGAAGGAGGGGGATGAAGCGTAGCCTAGTAAACACTCACTCAGCTCTCGAAAATAGAAAGTGACATGGATCCTAATGGGAGAAATATGAAGCTACTGTATAGTACATATTCACCTGCCGTTATCACTTACATATGCTGAGAGGGAGGGCAGCTGGCTCCAAACTCCTCTCCAAAGCAGAGAGATATTTTTAAATAAAGTTAATGCATTAAATTTAAATTACTCTGGCAGCAGGAGAGACTCTGGAACCTGCAGGAACATTTTGGAAATGCTTCGCTTTGGATAACAGTATTTCGTGGTCTCTTGGGTTGAATCAGTGTTGTTCCAGCAGTTTACACTCAGGTAAAACTGAATATAGAAACGATAAAGCTCTCTTTCTGATACAGTCTTAATCCATTTGAACATCTTCCTTTTCATCTGTCTTATGCCAGAAAGCAGATCTTTGAGGGACTATCTTCAATCTATGTTCTTTGCTTCTAAGGAAACCTCCAAGTGGAATGTAGTTCGTTGCAAGGGAGTCACCCTCGGTGCCATCTTCAATTCATTTCTATCTCCTTTACTGCAACAGCTGCAAAATTATATGTAAGATAACAGTTTATGTTCTGTTGTCTGATACAAGCATAGGGGAAAGATTCTAGCTGGTAGATTTACACGGCTATTGCAAATTGTATCAGAAATAAATAATGCAGGCGTAGATAGTAACGGGGCAGTAATAAGATTAGCAAGAAAATCTCACTTTACGTTTGACAAGAAAATAGAAGACGCTAAAGTAAGGAGGTTGGCCAAAAGATTCTGTCAACTGTTAGTCTGTGTGAGGCAGAGTAATGTTAGGGTCCAGCTATGCTTCTGAGCCAGCACAGAGTGCTAATTAGCTGGAGTGTCAGGTCCTGCTCTGCCTCTCAGTGCCTGTCGACATTGGAACAAGCTGTAAAAAACAGGTTCTGTTTCACAAATACTTCCAAGGCTTTCAGAACTTTTGAAATCTTCTGAAACCTCTAATCAGACAAAACTTTGTCGAAACCTCTGCTTGCAGAGTGAAAAGGTCAGTCTCTGTATTTAAGTTTTTCTCTCTTATGTACACTGGACTTGCAAAATCTAGTCAAAAACGTTGAAACTGATAGTTCAAACAAATGTGTTTGGTTTGAAAAAACAATTTCTGAAGCAAAATCTACTCATTAAACAGACCCAGTGTAATTCCAGCCTAGTAAGCCAGAATAAGGCAGCTAGAGGGGTGGGTCTCACTCGAAGGCTCCTGCACAGAATAAGACTTTCATAGTCACTCTTTCTCACCACATCTCAATTTTGTATGCCTCTGTGACCCTGGAACTTGTTGCGTGCATTTGGAACTGTTTTGATCAGAAATTTCTTTGGCAGTTTGTTCCTGCATAAGGGCTGTCGATGTACCTCTGCCCTGTACTGTGGGGAACTATTTGATTCTTTTCAGGTGAGCCATGGACTTCTACTCTCCTGATAAATGTGTTCCTAGTACCTGGAAATAGCGTCGTGTCCTGCTGCTACCAATATGTTCCCATGTATCTGGGAAATGAAGCTTCTCTATCTTAAAACCAGGCTGTCTAACTGCTTTAGAAAGCCTGAACCAAATTACAGTAATTCTCCTTTAAGTGCTTTAAAGTTTGATTATCTCCGTGTAATGTACATCCAGTCAGATGCAAACAGTACTTTCCAGGGGACATGCAGATACACTATGCAATTGATATAATCTAGTAAACCGTGATATTAGTATGTGTATGTCATGCCAGCCTCTAAGACCACAATTAGCTCTTCTTTGCTTTGCCAGTGTAATACAGAGATTGTCATTTACCGATGATTACACTTTGTATTTTATTAATGGTCAGTTGTTTCAGGATCCATAAGCCTGGACCAGGCTTGTGACATTCCAGGTGCTATACAATTAAACACCAAAATGGCGGTTCCTGAAAAATTTTCAATGAAAGTAAATAAAGCAATTCAATAGTGACATAGAATCATAGAATGGTTAGAGTTGGAAGGGACCTTAAAGATCATCAAGTTCCAACCCCCCATGCAGACACTTAATATTATACAATATTATGGTAAACCCCAAGGAACCTCACAAGAGCAAAGGACCAGACAAGACAGTTAGGATTACCTGATTTGATTTATTAATACACTCAGGCCTACATCATGCCTCCTACATCATGGAGTCAAATCCAGTTGGTGGCTGGTCACGAGTGGTGTCCCCCAGGGCTCGGTACTAGGGCCAGTTCTCTTTAACATCTTTATCAATGATCTGGATGAGGGGATTGAGTGTACCCTCAGTAAGTTCGCAGATGACACCAGGCTGGGTGGCAGTGT
>VXAK01015985.1:26891-52662 GCA_013399435.1 Arenaria interpres
TAAAAAATGTCGTGCAAACCAAGTATCTTCTTCAGTGCCATTGTGAACTCTGCTCTGAGTTCTTCCCTTCAAGAAAGTGACTGTCCCACAGTGGGCAGGAGGAAGACTCTGGGGATCAATTCCTGGAGCTTCACTGCCCAAAATCTTTGTGGATGGCTGCTGCACTGCAGGTCACCAAGAGACTAGGAGTTGTGATGGATGAGTAGGGCAATGTGAATGCAGTGGAAGTCTCTGATAGGATGTAGGGTGCAAAGGGGGATTCCTTTTTCCAGACGAATGGTAAACATAATTTCTCAGACACTTACAATTACTTATTTAACTAGAAATTAACGCTAGGAATGGAGCCAGCATGATGCTTGTTTACAAGCCAACCTGCTAACTTTTTCAACCATCTTGTTTAATTTGTGTTGATACTTCCTTTTTACGGTGTATTAGTGCAAGATAGCGTGACCTGAGGGTATGGGAGCTGGTAGGAACCGATGGAATATAGGTTTGAACTTCGAGCTATCAATGCACTTTGAGGGTAAAAGCAGTCTGTAAATTCGCACTTTGTGTTTCATACAGTAGTTTGAACGCATGAGACTGGGGATGCGGGCACATGAATAAAGATACTGATCACAGGCTGTTGTGACTTGCATAACTTCACTGAAGCCAGAAGTGCCACGGTAATACCAGCTGGGAATATGTTCCATTCTAACAAATTTAAGAGCTGACTTACTTGCTTAATAGAGCTGATGAACAAGCAGAAGCTTGATACATCCTTTCATGTGGAAAGCTCTGTGCAGCTCAAGTACTTACAAGCATGTTTCAGGATGGACAATGCATACTCTGTCTCTCTTACCCTCTGAGATTTCTCCAGACCTTTGAAATGTTCAAATTCTTGAGGGAATGTGCTTCTCAGGCAATTTAGAAAAGAACAGTCCATGGAGGCAAGAGATTAATGCAGGATAGGTAACAAGACATTCCCCTGCAGCAGTCATAAGCAATGTAGGTAGTCTCTCCGAATCTGAAACATCTTGTCTCTTTTAGATTGATTCTGGTTTACGTTACAAATTAGTGGAGGACCAGTGGAAGACCTCCTGCAGTTATTCCACGTCCCTCAGCTCAGTCTGTAGATCTGACTGTATATTTGGGTGGATACCTTCTTGTGAAATGAAAGATAACACGTACAGTTTACTTGAAATTTATTCTGGTGGCTCCCTACCCGAGCCACAGAGGGTTTCAAGTGTTAATATGCCTAGTTAAGTACTGTAACTCTTGCCACACACTGAGATCTTACATATCTTCAAATGCATTGTTTGCTGCCAGCCATTTTACATTAAATTCATACTGCTGCTGAAGCCTAGAGACACTCCAGCTAGAGAGGTCGTGTCTCTTCTTATAAGTTTTGTCTTAAGCTGAAAATCATTATCATTGGCATGTTCAGTGGCTCTTTGGGTATCGTCTCCAGTAGTGTCTTCATCAGCAGAGTCTGAGGGTCGCCTGAGTCCTGGTGTGGTGATTTACAGTTGCAGTTTTGTCAGAGTAATGAGTGCCTCTGGAAGGCATCTGTGTGAGACTGGTATCTAACTCCCCAGCCTCAGGGTACACCAGCCAGTACCAGATACTGGCTCTGTTCACCTCCGAAGCATCCTAGAGCTTGACAGAGGTGAGAAGAATACACTTGGTGATTGAATTTCTATCAAATTCACCAAAAACACATCATACAGAGTTTACAGATTCCATGCTATCTGCAGCAGGACAGATTATGCCTCAACTGGCATAACATCTGTCAAAATAAACTCTCTGCTCCCAAAATTTAATAAGCTGAATCTGTACTGAATCAGCTCTCTGTAGCTGATGGCCTGAGACTGTCACATCAAATGCCGGCCCCAGGTGTATGCTTTGTGGTCAAGAGCACGGTACTGAAAACTGGGCTTCCTGCCTCGCTAGCTGAAGGCTCGGCTACAAACACCACTCGTATTCAGAACATCAGCTTTTAGGACAATCAGAGCCACAGCCAAGGAGAAGACATACAGAGTGATTTAATGATCTGGAGTCATCTCTTGCCGCTGTTTTGATTTTTTTATCATTTTTATTTTTTCTATAGATTTTTTGTGTAATAGTTGTGCCAGGCATTCCCAATAGAAAGAGTGGCTGCATACGCAGAAGAGTGACCTTATGAGCCCCCTTGGAGGAGGTTGATCATCCAGTCTATGGGGGTTAAAAGTCATTCTGCAGGCAGTTCTGGCCTGCTATGTGGCGCTGGAAACGAGCATGCAGGCTGTCCCTCTTGCAGGCGAAAGGAGTAAAAAGCTGTCTAAAGAGCCACTGATTGCTAGTGTCATGGTTGCTCTGTTTGGATGATCTAAAAGAGTATGGAGACCAAAATCCTGTGCAAGGCTATGGATCTCTTTAAAAGCAGCACTGTCGGTGCGTGGTGATTCATCATGCTGCTGTAGTGTCCAAGCTCATCCTTGCCCTACCCCTTGCAGAGTTAATGAGACAGAACCTGCTGTGCAAGCTGCAGGGGGGGTCTTGGGCGCTGTAGTCCTGAAGTTCTGAATCTAAAGGTATAAGCAAAGGCCTCAGATACCCGGAGATCATTAGTTACAACATTTGCTGTAGAATTCAAGGATGTCGGCAGGAATTAATCAATAAAAGGGTTCTCCAGAAGGACTCTCTTCTTTTTTACTATTTTTACTATTCCCTTTGTCCTTACTGCAGAGCTGAACTAAATGTATGCCAAAAAGCCCACTGAAAAGGAAGGGAGAGAACAGTGGAAGACAATATCAAATTCAAGTACTTCTGAAAAAAGAGCTCTCAACTCTGATATGTGTCAGATCCCAAATTCTTTCTTTCAGAGTGGTTAAAATGGAACGAGGCAGACTGATTCCAGAACAGGCTTTCACACACGAGTTATTCTGCAACAGTTTTTGCAATGTACATGTACTCTGTCCTGGTCAGCATTAGCTTTCAAGTACAGACAAGCCCTTCCATTAGACTTGAGCTAATTGCAAAAACATTTAATAAAGGTAATTAGTTATAAATCCTGCAGTGGCATTCGTAGTTCATTTTGGCTTTGCTTTTCACAAACATTTTGTGAGCTGGCACTAAGCCCCCTATGTTTTCCAAGCAATAGGAAACCTTCTCAATTCTTTTGTGACAGTGTTTACCCGAATATTTATACCAGAACTTTTGATGTGCCTGATCTGAAAATTGTTAAGGAATCAGCAACGCGGGGAGCACTTGAAACTTAAATAATGAAATCTCTGTGAACAGTACTCGTAGCATTACAGATGTAAATTATTCCTGAGCAGCCTACTGATTCACAGGAATGTTTATGACTTTCACAATGGGAGCACAAATAGAACTGGCAAAGACATAAGCCTACACATGCCCATTTGCCCTGACTGCGACCATCACTAGCTTCGTTACCACAGATTCATCCTGCAGTGCACGTTAGTGTCGATACCTAACCCAACAGGAGAATGAAGTTCCCTGTGCATTTTGCGTCAAGTTTCAAATCAATGTTGAGTTTGTCATTGACATTTCAATGACAAGCACACCTCCCTGTTCAAAGGATGAATTTTGGCAGCGTCTCCCTTTAGTTAATCCTTTTAAAAGTGCTTAAACATCAATGGTAGTATTTGGCTCTGCATGCGTGATTTCTGGGCAAGTACTCAAAACTTACTAAGCAATAATCTTTTTGTTTAATCATTCACTGCAAACATGTTACATAAAATGGACTGATAGAGTCACGAGACTCTTTTTTCCACTGGTGGTGTACGAATGATGAGACTTGAAAATTTTTTGAAAGCTAGGCAGCGCAAAATTAGATTTGCTGCTGCTGTGAGAAACAAGAACTTTTTTTCAATCCAGTGGAATTACATCTCCTTAAGTCACTAGTGCGTCTCTGCCCATGTGTAGTAGATGATCTTTTGGAAAAGCCAGGTTGCTGAAGGATTGATGCATGTTGTTTGGTTCAGTAACAGGCAGAGTGAGGCAGATGCGATGCAACATTAGAAGCTGCATAGGCTTTTATGGAGCCTAAAAAAGAGGAAACACTTGTGTACTGCCAAAAAGCTTCAAGCGGTCATCATTGCATACCCACTGGGAGAGACTCTCGGGTCTGAAATGAGGCAATGCTGCTGCTCTAAGGCCCTCAGCAAGTACATACTAAGAGCTGGATTGTAATACAGAGGCATTAGCAGGAGAGACTTATGGAAATACACTGGCACTACTACGTGCCCTGTTGACTGGCAGAGATTTCTTCCATCTGTCCTTGTGTTGTGTACTTAGAAGGTGCTTAAAGTCGTGTGATTCTTTTGCTTCCTTGTTTTTATTTTCCGTTTCCCTCTTGCTTAAGACAGTCTGGTGCCCATGGGCTGGAATGTCTTACCAGTTTCTCCCTACGCAACCTTCTCGTCGTGCCTACGGTTTACTTGCAATGAAACTTTCCCCTTGAGCAGCCTGCTGCAAGCTGTGTTCAGCAGGAGCCAAAAGTGATCTTTGCTTTGCAAGGAGATCTTGCAAATGAAATGGTATTCATTTAGAGAAGGCAAAAACCACAGGAATAGAGAACGCAGGTGTGACCGGCCGGCCACGCTGCAAAAAATGAACGCTGTATTAGGTTGTTTATTGTGTAAGTATAAAGCACTTAATTGAATAGAAACCAGTCTGGAAAAACAAGAAAGAAAGAATAGATTGTCGTGAGGTAATTCACTGTTTGGCAAGCACAGGGGGTTGTTGCCGGACATGCCAGAGCTGCCACCTTTGATTTTCAGCCCGCTAGCAATCAGCATAGGAGCCTGCCTTGAAACAAGGGAGGAGGGCAGTCTGTGAATGGACCAAGAGAAAGGGGATGAGGGAAGCTGGCTGTACCCCTCCCTCTCCAGGTACTTTTTGGGCATGTGTGAGTGGAAAAGTGAGCAGAGATATGATTTTCATCTAGGCAACTTTGAAGATACCGTGTTCTGTTGGTCAGTATTCCTGTAGGCGCTGTAGTTTTGCTCCTGAATGCTGAAAAGGAGACATTTTGTTTTCAGAAAGCTAGGTAATTTGTGTGTACCGCTGGTCTCGGGCATCTGAGCAGCAGGGTTTTGGGTGCTTGAACTCTGCAACCCCTAGCATCAGTGCAGGTGGAGAGACTTAACATCCCCAGCTGCACCTCAGGAAAGCTCAAGACCATGATGGCTGATGCTTAAGATACCAGGTTTCAGCAAGGTACTGAGCCATCATGAGAACAACACATAAGGTCACAAAGGGGTTGTAGCTTTTGACAATTTTCCTGTGTGTACAGCTAAAGAAACCTGGCTAGTTTTGTTTACAGGCATTTTCTAAGCATTTAGTGTTTCAAGGGTCTCTAAGGCATTTTTGCTTGCAAGAGCTCATTTCTGACAGTATTAAACCCATAGGTAAACCAGGTTAATCCGTTTAACATGTTTTGTGCAAAGATTTACTCTATTTGAAGAAGAGCATGCATTGAAGACCTGGACTCGTAAGTGAGAATTTTATATTTTTTTTTGTTAATATAGTCCAATGCATAGAATCATAGAATGGTGGAGGTTGGAAAAGACCATAAAGATCATCTAGTTCCAACCCCCCTGCCATGGGCAGGGACACCTTTCACTAGACCAGGTTGCTCAAAGCCCTATCCAGCCTGGCCTTAAACACTTCCAGGATGGGACCTCAATAACATCTCTGAGCAACCTGTTCCAGTGTCTCACCACCCTCAGAGTGCAAAATTTCTTCCTGATACCTAATCTAAATCTCCCCTCTTCTAGTTTGAAGCCATTATGCCTCGTGCTATCACTGCATGCCCTTGTAAAAAGTCCCTCTCCAGCTTTCTTTAAAGTACTGAAAGGCCACTATAATGTCTCCTTATAGCCTATAGGAGCCTTCTCTTCTCCAGACTGAAAAACCCCAACCCTCTCAGCCTTTATTCATAAGAGAGGTGCTCCAGCCCTCCGATCATCTTTGTGGACCTCCTCTGGCCATGTTCCAATGGTCCACATCCTTCTTGTGCTGAGGACTACAAAGCCGGACACAGTACTCCAGGTGGGGTCTCACCAGAGAGTAGAGGGGCAGAATCACATCTCTTGACTTGCTGGCCACAATTCTTTTGATGCAGCCCAGGATGCACTTGGCTTTCTGGGCTGCAGGCACACATTGCTGCTCATGTTGAGCTTCTCATCCCTCCCAAGTCCTTCTCCTCAGGGCTGCTCTCAATCCATTTTCTGCCCAGCCTCTATTTGTGCTTGGGATTGCCCTGACCCATGTGCAGGATCTTGCACTTGGCCTGGTTGAACTTCATGAGGTTGGCATGGGACCACCTCTCAGGCCTGTTCAGGTCCCTCTGGATGGCATCCCTTCCCTCCAGCGTGTTGACCGTGCCACACAGCTTGGTGGTGTTGGCAAACTTGCCGAGGGTGCACTCGATTCATCGATGACTCTTAAAGCTCTGCAGTTTTCAGGATTTGTACTTAGATGGCATTTCCTTTCTTGTACAGCAGTAGTCTACAGATATCTTAGTGCCTTTTCTTTTTCCTTGCTGCCTGTGTAAATATTTTTGCCCATGACAGCAGTATGCTGACATATTCTTAGAAGGTTCACCTGCAATGGCTAGTCTCTACCCAAGACCCCCCCCCTTCATAAAATTTATTTTGTTCATCTCAAAAATATGTCAAATGGGGATTCCTTCTGTTTCATATTACATTTATTGAACGTGAAGAGATTGTCTCACAGATAAATAGCTTTGGAATGTATCTGTATACATGTTTCTATATGTGTTTGTGCATATATAGAAAGACATCTATAGAGATATATACACAAATACTGTACATGCACACAAATTATTTGTAGAAGAAATGCCCATATAAGCAGCTGCTCTTTGTTTTTCCAGACCGTTCTTCTGGAATGTGAGACAGCAAGTTTATACAGAAGGTAGTATTGTCAGTAGCTGGCAAGTCTTTGAGGGGCAGGGAGGAAGATGATGTTTGGTAACTTTATGAATGCTGGAAGACAAAAGAGTGAAGATGCAGTCCTTAACTGTAGATATTTGTTATATTTAGACATCTGTGGCAGACAAAAACTTTCTTAAATCGAATCTAGATTACACTGGAACTCCTTTTTTTTACCTGCACTTTCACCACAGTGTCCTCATTTAGCTGTGAGTTAAGAAAGCAGCAATAAATGCCATGATTATTTTTGTGTAGATGTGTAAGTTGGAAGGGAATTAGAGACTTGAAGCTCTCACCTGTACAATAATGCCGTTCTTCAAAGGTGAATGTGCAAAATATAGTCTGCTCTTATATTCTAATTTATTTATGATTTGTATGACCTATGTCTTGCCTAATAGAGGGTAGAATAAAGCTAACTTAATTGAGAGCTGATTGTAAGTGCTGTGAACAGAAATCTTTGTTCTCAAGAGCAAGCCACTGGAGCGTGTTAGCAGTGCATTTTCCAGATGAACTCCTTTCCTGCCTTGTTTTGTGACTAGAATGAAGAAACTAAGAAACGGAGAGCAAAAGCTTTCTTTTTGCTTATAAGAAGTGCCCTGTGCCAGCTGAAAATGTATTTACAGTTCTTTAAGCTTCCTGGGAGATGCTAGCCAAACTGCTTGCTTCCCTGTTATTCTGTGGTGGTGTCTCTTCATTGCTTCATAGTTCTCATAATCAGTCTCTGACTTTGAACTGCACATTGTAGGGCTTTATTTCCTGAAAAAAATACATGCAAGTAGGGAATAAAATGAGGTAACTGCAAATAAGTAAATTGAGCTAACTGTACTTTGTGACTTGCTGTCCTATATAATCGGGATTGTGCCTGATAAGGTGATTAAATTTTACAAACCATGACAAAGGTTATTACAGCTGCTTTTATATGTGGAAGTAAATAGGGACCTAAAGATGTTAAATCACTCGCTGAGCCGTGTAATAAGCCAATAGCTAAGCTGAAGCCAGGAATCCTTTTCCAGGCTTTCATGCAACCACAAGGCTTTCTGCCTTGTCAATTATTGAAGTCTTTTAGCAACATTCAGTGTGGTGCCGAAACACATTTCTTCACATTCTTCCCCTCCTGCTTCCTTTAATTATTTTTTTTTATTATTCCATATTGTTGTAAATGTATGTTATTGTGATATTGGAGCAGTGTTTACCCTAACACACATGAATGGCTGTGAGCAGAGGTGGGAGAGACTGGAGCTGGATTTGCTTAGTGCAGATTGGTCTTGAGCTGTGAAGCTCAGGGAAGGCTTTAAACTTTTGGTGCTTTCTATCTAGGATTTGTATTTAGGCCTCAAATGTGTTTCCTTCTGAAATATCAACATGAAGAGTCCTCCTTTGTAGACTTCTCTCTTGGCCTTTGTAAGATACACTGCATCTCTGGAAGTTGAAGCCTACAGAGATGACATGACACTGTCCAGTCACACCACGAAATGCAAAAGCATAACTTGTCTTTTCTAATTCAGCTTTTCTGCTGAACCACAGGCACCAACCAAATCAAATGTTCCAGGTGGGAAAATACAAATGTGTATGGGTAGCAGAGATAAGGAAATCCCCTCACAGCCATTTGGCCTTGTATATTCCCTTGCATAATCATTCTGCTGGAGCTTGGCTGGCAGCAGCACGGGCCGGGTCCAGGTTGAACAGGGACACTACTAGAACACCTGCTGAAGCCATCACTGAGAAACTTGGAAAATTAAACTGACCTTTCTGCTGCTATGAGCTAATTTGCTCTGCTTGCAAGCATTAGTCACTTGTTTTTTTCTAAATTATATTAAATGGAGAAAAAACCATGGTAGATCAAGCATGCTTATATACAATATGCTTATATGCATGTACACAGTACATAACTGTATGGTATAGTGAATACTCTTTCATTGGCATCCCAGTTCCTTACTTTGTTTTCGCTAGTACGTTACCAAATGCAGCTTCTGTAACAATTTCTGTTTCTTCAGCTTAGAGTGTCTGCAGCACAAGAGATACCTGTACCAATACTTGTGTCCCATTTAAACAGACTTCTCCACTTAGAAATATTTTTCTGGTGGATGCTCTTGGCTTCTTTTTCTGGGCTCTATTTTTGGCATGTCGGTGCTGAAAGCTGTGGTCTGAGATGAAGATGTCCCAGGCCCAGTCAGCCAGTTGACCCAGACTTTTACCACATTGGAAATGAAATTTTCTTTCTGCTTTATGATGTTTGCTGGGGGGGTTTTTTGAACAGTAATGGCTTGCACATTGCAACAACACACATAAAATAAGTGTTTCAGGCTTGGCGCTTGGTTCCCTTCATTTATTTCCGCTTTTTAGCAGATACCATCAGAGCTTGCTTCTTCTGGGGGGGTGTGTGGGGACTTTTCCCCTCTGGACTTCGGTGTGTTGGGGCTGTTATATCTAAAAAGCAACAGAAAAAATGTAATACTCCTGCATAATTCTTCTACTCAGTGTGTTCCCATTGCAACCTTTAATAGAGCTAAGGCTGAAGTTTTTTTTTCCCTAGACGTGGACGTGTGGCATGCTCTGTTTCCCTGGCAGTTCGGTGGTGGTGTGTTGACATGGCAACTTGTAATCCTGATTCTTCTTCTCAGAACAGTGCTGTCTAAGGCACAGCCTTCTGACTCCACACAGGTGCAGTCCTGCTTGCTTTTATGTAGGGGAATTAACTGGCGATGGGTTCGGACACTCACAGCGTCACTGTTTCATCCATATTTGCAGCAAGCACGGATGCTTGCTTGTTCCGTCCTTTCTTTTTCCCTTGTCTGTCCCTTTCCCAGTCTGTTTGCTTAAAAGTCTTAAACACACAATATAAAAGTGATTGAACCAGTGGTAAACTATGAGGATGCAATAAAATTACCTCGATTCGGCCTCCGGTAGGGTGATGAGTTAGACTGAAGATAATAGGAACTAACTCCAGCACGTGACGCCCGCTTGGGATGGAGTCCTGCCTTTCCCTCACCCCACTGTCTCTTCCTCCCGCTGCATGTCCTGTGCAGGCTCAGGCTTCCTCCATGAGCCTGTTCGTTAGCCTTGCAGAAAACTGATGGGCAAAAAAAGTGGGATCTTATTTTTTTCTGTGAGGTTAGTGAGTTGAACTGGCTTGTGGAGGCGTCTGAATTCAGAGTGTAAGGGCTACAGTGGAGGTTGAACGACATGGCTAAAAACTGGGAATGCACAGCTAGGAGAGGAGAGGTAGAAAGAAGAAAAAGGGAAAGAGACAGTTGAAAAGCGGAAAAAAGCATTGGCTGTTCAGTGGAGGGAATATATTTGATCAGCTGACTGGAACTGTTCTCTCTGTGTTTAGCGGTAATTATTTCTGCTTCCACTCTCTCATTCTTTAGTCAGTCTCTTCTAATTAGTAAGCCCTTCACAGCAGGGACTGTGCATAGTCTGGCGGGTGGACTCTGAGATACTGCAGGAACATTAACAATGATATAGCAATATTCTATAATTGACTAATTCTAGTAGGTCATTCAACTACTAGTAACTGTTGGGTTGGTTCCTCTATTTAAATGATAGTGGGGTTTTAAGTATGTATCATAGAAGTGATAGCCTCTCTTGTTTAAAGAGAATAGAAGACTCAGTTGTTCTAGGTAACTTGCAGAACCAATAGGTAGAGAGCTTCCTGACTTGTGAAGCAGAAACTGGGTGAAAAAATCCAGTAAATTGGAGCAGTGTTTTTTCTGTGTGTTTCAAGAACGTGCAGAAGCAAGGCAGCAGCAGGGTAAAGGTAGAAGCACAGGCCCCTTGTGTTTATGAAGTTGTAATCTTCACCTCCCTCCAGACGTAGGCTAATTGGATTTTTTTTCTTCTAGTTATTTGACATGCGTTTGAAAATTAAATATTAATGACTTGCCACAACAGTCAGTGCCATAGTATAGGCTGGTGGGCTGTGTGCTTTTGAGCTTAACCCTTCCAATAAATTGCATGAGCATTTGCTTGCTGGGAAGCACACATGGCTGCACACAATGGATGAGGTATAACATAAGTAGCCCCACTCCATAGGAGGAGTGACCTGAACCGTGCCTTTGGATGCACACCAAATTAGGTTCATAGAATCATAGAATGGTTAGAGTTGGAAGGGACCTTAAAGATCATCCAGTTCCAACCCCCCTGCCCTGGGCAGGGACACCTCCCACCAGACCAGGTTGCTCAAAGCTCCCTCCAGCCTGGCCTTGAACCCCTCCAGGGATGGGGCAGGTTGACTTAGGTCTTTGTGTAGTTTCATGTTGGAAAAGCTCTGTGGCATCCTTCCTGGCACATAGTTAGCAGGGACTGCATTGTGGCAGCTGAGGTAACATCTGGCTTGGAGGGTAAGAGCTGCCGACAGCTGAGGGCCATGTAAGGCCTCAGGGAAACACAGGCTAGCTAGTTCTGCTTCGGCATGGAGACAACCCCCAGCCAAAACTGAACTCACTGCCCTCATCAAATCAGTATTACTGAAGAATAAAATCAAAACAAACAAACCCACCTCTTTGTAGAGGACATGATAATTACAAATAAGATATTTATTTTTATGGAAGAATTATTTAAGGATCATGAAACAGAAAATAAGCCAGCTTGAGGATGTTGGAAGATGTTACACTGGAAACATCAATATTAATATAGCAAATTGTGGAAAACACGGAATTAGATAAGGTGCTCAATTTTCAGTCATATCAGTAGGATCATTAGCAGCAATTACAAAACAGTAGGATTTAGGGTATTAAAACTGAAGAAGAGATAAATTTTTTCTTTTTTTTTTTTTTTTTTTCTGAAGTGCAAACGATCTGTAAAACCCTCAGTGTCTTCCATAGCACAGAGCTGGGCGTGTATTAAAAATGGGAAGCAGGGCCTGCATGCTCTTGTTGAAATTTAACACTGATAAGGACTCAAGTCAGTCTAAAGTATCTGCAGCACCGACAGGCAGTGGCTGCAAAGCGTTTGCATGTATGTTTTATGCAGTGGTCCTCTCATTTTAGTAATCTATCACAGGTTAGCACAGCCATTTATGTGTCAGGATCCCATGAAACTCTCCATCACCACTGAGAAAAAGTAACAGCACTGCTACAACAGGAGCAGGCAATAATTTCCACAACAGTCAAAACAACTCAAATCCATGGGAATGCAAGCTGGGCTGTCCCTGGGAACCTCATTTTGAGAGACCCTCAGGTTAAATTCAATCAATCAGTGTGTCTGAATTGATATATACTCGCATATTTTTTGGGCTGAGAGGGTTCAATATATAAACTTTAGGGAAAAAATAATAAAATCTAACTCTATATAAATAGTTATCTATAAAAGTTGCTTTATCCATAGAAAATTAGAATGCAGATTCTTCATTTTCTTTGAAGATAGAGTGAGAATGCCTTGTAGAAACATTGAGTCTCTCTACACACACAGTGGTTGACTCTTGGTAGAGCATCGTTAACAAAGCTACACCAATTTGCATCAACTGGGAATATGGTCCATAGGACCTAAGTTACACTGGAAGATAATAACGATTTCTCTCTCAAGCATTGTTTTGTGAATTCAGCCATTAAAACATGGGAAGTAATTAACATCTCAATATTACATATTGAAATTTAAAATATTGTAAAAATAGCATCTTAAGCATATCATTTTAAACTTAAAAGGATTGGCATTTGCTTGTATGGTGGTTAAGCAATTCAGATTCTGTGTAATATGGGTAAATCCACAGATTTCACTGAGTTTGTGTACCTATGTCAAGCCTGCCATCAGCACCAAGGTATTTGTGTATCACTTGTCCGTTCCGTCACATCTAGATTTCAAGCCACATGGTGCAGTTCTCATGTATCTGAAAAGGTATTTAAAACTCCTATTGAAGCTAATAGGAATTCAGCCAGTGTATGGAAGGTAGAACTAGGCTTCACACAGATCCTAGGACTTGGACTATTGCACTCTTCATCTCAAAAGCAAGCTGGACACAAATTCAAACTGAATGAGGAAACCTTCCCTCTTCATGTTCTTATTCTTTTACTTGGCACTGAGCGCTTTTTAGAATAAAGCCCATTTTCTTGTCTGCAGGCAGCTCCATTCATATGGCCAGTGCTTTCATTTGCACCTTCTGGTTGAGAACTCCCTTCGGTCATCTGAAACAGAAATGGAAGTGTCAGTGAAGGCACGTGCATGTCTTCCAACAGGCAGCCACTGGACTTGCTTCCCATTAGGTAGCTCTGCCTGACTCTGCTCTTTCAGTGGCACAACTTCTTGGCTTTGAAAAAAATTGAACTGAATGCGTATAAATGTCTGTAAGAGGAGGCTTGCACCCCAAACCTAGTATCATCTAGAGAGCCAATAATCCACAGGGTCCCTGCCTTAATTACTATGTCCCCAGACAGCTGAGCTATTGCCTTCCCACCTTTCGCAGCATCACTGGAAAACTCACCAAGGTTTTGGTGAGTGACAAAAACTCACCAGCTCAACGAGTTTTCCTATAACACAGCGGGTGACGCGTTTTTAAGGGTGTGAAAAATTATATAGGATTTATTCAAAGCTGGGGCTGCAACCTAAGATGTCCTAATTTGGATGCGTGTCAGCCACTCATACTCATAGAGCTATGGTGGAAAGGAAATCCTTGGAACTCTCCAAAAACATGGACATCTTCCAGGCTGAATGCTTGCTTAGAAGGCCGAATATCCATCAGTAGCACACAATACCAAGAGCTAGTAAAATTGTTGGCTGCTGAGCTCACCATTTTGTGCAGCTCAAAGCCTGGTCAATCTTGTTTGCACACAAGGCAGACAAAGCGGGGGGCTTGTCTATAACATGTTTCTCATTGTAGGTCTGTATTATTTAACTCTTTCTAGATTCTCCCCAGTAACACAATCCTCTCAGTTTTCTAGTAGTGGGTTACGTTCTGAGCTCAGTTTCAAGGCACAGAACCGCTCACACAAGCAAAAATGAAGGTGTGCTCTACCAAAGTAATATATACTTGCTTTGCCAAACACCTATCCGAGTAAGAGTTAAAAAAAAAATAAATTCAAAACCTACTTTTCTTTTACACTGTGCATTTGTAGATGCGTTATTTTCTGTCTTCATTCCAGTTGCCTCTTCCATTTCTAAAGAAAGTAATAGTTAAATTAGAAAGAACCGGGGCTAAGTAAGCATACAATCAATTTAACAGCTTACTGAAGTAAAAAATACCTAATCAGCTATTCCTCTGGGCATTTATTGCACAGGAGAATAAGTGAAAAATGATGAATGCTTCCTAAAATGTTTTTCTGAGGCAATGTGATTAGTGTATCAGGACTTGGGCGTGAGCCTGGGGGTGTTTAGAAAGAAAAGAATGAAATTAGCAGCTTGACTGTAGCATGTGGGTTCAGATAGACTTTTCAGAGCCGAACTCTGCCTTTGTCCAACAGGTTTGTGCTAGTGTAACTCCAGTTGTTAGAATCTCAGGAGAAGGGAGGGTTCAATGTAGAATGGGCTTGGAGAGTCCTTACGCTAACAGTATACCTGTCATTATTTTCCCCTGGATTGGTCCCCAGGTAAAAGATAAATAGAGCCTAAAAACCTTCAGGCTGAATTTGAGTGAGACAATCAAGTTCCAGTACGCCAGTTAAAAAAAGGTAGCGCACATTATGGAAAGCTTCACCAGTGTTTCAGCAGGGTCTTTCAGGCCTGGGCTGAATTAACATATTCGCTCCTTAACATATAGCATAGGTGACCAGAAATGAGTAGAAACACTTGAGTCTGTAAGAGAAAGGATGAAGAGCAGGATTTGGCCTAAAAAAGTCTGGATGAAGTATATATGGGGTTTTTTACTTGTATATAATAACATACATTAAGAACAGCAGTTTGGCCAAGTGGTACGAACTGTAATTGATTACTTTTCCTTGCATCTAATGGCCTAGATTATGGTGGCTGGTGTTTCTAAGAGGTCACCCAGAAATGAATGAAGAAGACTATTCCTGTGAGCATACATACCTGTGAGAAGGGTATCAATTGTCTCCACTACGTGTTTTGCATCTTCCATTGTGAAACACATTGGTGGTTTAAATTTTAGTATGTTTCTGTGAGGTCCATCTGCACTAAGAAGGATTTGATGCTCTTTCAGCCTGTGGAAAGAGGAAACATTTGCAGTAGACGCAGGTATAGAACTATATTGTGTCCTGTCAGACCCTTCAGGCCGAGTTACGTTTTGAAACTTTTCTTTTTCTAGTGCTGTGTTATGAAAAGCTACACAAATTTAGACTGAAATTAATGAGTAAGTGCTTGGGAACATTAGGAGCGTTTGATCACTGCACATAGTCTTTAAAAAAACATTTACTTGTAAATAAGGTGAAGGGCTTCAGCTGTGGCTGGTGTTCGCTTCTGTTGATCTTTCACCAGATCCACTCCAACAAACAGTCCAACACCCCTGGAGAAGAGAAAAAAACAACCACCACAGACAGGTGAAATCCAGTGTCAGTAACACAAGCCTTTGCTTTGCAAAATGCAAAACCTGTTTCTAACAAGTGCAATTCCCTTCCCTGGGGTGCAAGAGGGGAAGAAGCAGCAGGAAAGAGAGGAGACTTTTTCTTTGGTTGTCTTTTGGCACTGGCTACTTCAGACAATCAAGTGAGGTGACAGATATTTCTGGATAAATAAATTTATCTGGCTCCTTAAGACTATATGGCCAGTTAAGACTGATAGAATAATTTTCTTTCTCTCTTGTCCTGCAAACCTCAAGCCAGGGACCTCTGGAGGACAATTGACCAAAACCAGGAACTACAAAAACCCCACAACCCAGCCCCCCCAAAAAAAACAAACCCTGAAGGCAGGTATAATGGTAGCAACATGAGATAAGGAAAACCCACACTAACATCTCCAAATGAAATGGACCAGAGATTTGAACAAGGTCTCCATTTGCCCAACAGTGTGCTGACAACTGGGCTATTGCACACGGATGGCTCGCTCTTCTACTCTCTCCTAGAACTTTTCTTATACCTAAATGAGCAGGTGGATGGACAACTTTTTTGAAAAATTTAATGCATTACAGTATCCGTTTTGGGTAGTCCATTTTAAAAAAGAGGGGTAGCATAATCATGACATAATGTTTCTGTGTTCCCCTCACCCCAAACTTGTTGATTTTTCTAGCACAGTTACTTTTCTTCTCTGACCTTGCTGTAAGGCACCCACCTGATATCTCCCACTAAGGGATGTTTCTCCTTTTGCTCAGCGAGCAACTCCAAGAGATAATTTCCTACGCGTGTAGCATTCCCTTGGAGATCTTCTTTTTCTATCACCTCCAGCACAGCCAAACCGATAGCACAAGACACTGGATTGCCTCCAAACTGATGGTAAAGACAAATAGGAAAATGAAACCCATCAGAAACATTAACCCGTGTCTATCCATGCAGTATTCAGTTGCCTTCTCCCCCTTGGTATGTCGTGAGGAAAGCTTGAAGAGGTGGGGATTTTTGTGCTGTGCAGGCTGTGGAGCACAGACCCCCACACTTTGGGCAGTGTAAGAGGCCCAAAGGAGGGGCTCCCTCTTCCTCCGCTTTGGGTTTCAGTAATTTGAAGATTTTGCAGCTGAAGCATTCAAGCTGCTCTCATGATTTGCTGATTGCATGTGCGGGCAAAACGCTCCTGTGAAGAACAGCGGGTGAAATATCTGGTATTTCTTGAGCCAGAGCCTATAAACTCCATTGAAAGCAGGGGGATTCCATGGTAGTTGGGAAGAAGGCTCAGTCACAGGAGCAGACTCGGTAGACATGAAGAAATCTGCTTTTCTAAGCCATGCACACAGCTCAAATGTTTCCTGCTAAAGGGCCACTGTTTAACAAAAGGTGACAACTGCAGAGCAAGGTCTGCCAGGGCAGGAGCCCCCCAGAACAGAGCCCATCCTAGAGAATGATATTTTACACGGTCGGCATTTCAGAGGGGGCAGAGAGAGGGAGAGAGCTAAGGAAGAATTTATGTGTATGGATGTGAGCTGAGATACATGACTTGCCAGAGACCTAGTGTTGGTCCGTATTAAGATATACCACTTGGTACAGAGCATATTTCAAAGCCTCTGCACTTGCTTTTATATATATTAGACTGTGGTTGACTTGAGCTCTTAGTAATGTGACAGTGATGGATGCAGATGTTAGCTGAATCACCTGAACAACTTCTAAATTCAGACCAAAAGAAAAAAAAAGGCAAACATTCATCTACAAACTTACTGTATTGAAGTACTCCAGTCCAGAGGCACCAAAACTTTCAGCGATTTCCCTTGTCGTGACCACACAAGACATAGGGTGTCCATTGCCAATGGGCTTGCCCATGGTGACAATGTCGGGCACAAAATCTTCGCCTTGCAGCTGGAATGCCCAAAAATGCTTCCCCACTCTGCCAAAGCCAACCTGGACCTCATCAGCTATGAACACTCCACCCGCCGCACGCACGTACCTAAGAACAAACAGAATATGGCTAGCCATGCAGTACACGCCTCGGCTGGGCAATCTGGGACAAGGGAGTTTGTATCACAGAAATTCTCCAGTGTGAGACCAGGTTAGAGAAAAAAATAGAAAGAACGTGGCTGCTGAAACACAGCTATAGCTATTGCAATTGATAAAATTTTTAGTTTGCTAATTTTTTTGATGCAGAACAGGGGTACTGCAATGGTACTGCCCGGTCATATCTGTGATGGTTCAACTTCATCTCCCATCAGAATTATGGCCTGAGGATTAAAGATAGAAAATGAAAGACAATTAACCAGCTAAAAACAATTAGTCAGCTGATGTTACATGAAAAATAGATCTGGAATCATACTCTTCAAAAAGTAGAAAGGAACCACAGATAGATAGGCAAGAATAAGAGAGGGTGATAGCTGAATTGATTGGATAAGCCTATAGTGAAAAACCTGTTTCTTTGGTTAATTTTCCAGTTACACCCTTTTGAAGTGATGTACGTACTCTGCAACTTTCTGGAAATAGCCCACAGGTGGAATTACTTGGCCTCCACAGCTCTGCATGGATTCAGCTATGAAGGCAGCAATCTACAAAAAACAAACTCAGGTGAGAGCTGTGTTCATCTACTTGGCCTTTACACAAACATCTAACAATCTAGAAACAAACGTTTAAATGTGCGCCTTAATTTAATCACACAATGGGTTGGACAACCGAGGGCTCTTGAGAACAGCTACGGCTAAAGAATTTATTCATTTTGTAATCTGGGGTGCCCAAATTCATAGTAGCCAGGGCCACCTTTGCAACCTGATGGGAATACAAGGACCTCCGCTAAGCACTAGTCCTGTAGCTGTTGAAGTGGAAGACACTTGTGTCAGCGGCTGTTGGATCAGGCTCCAGGGAGCTCCGTAAATTTATTTACAAATTTCAATTTACAGGAATTTACAGTGTTTGCCATTCTCCCCAAGAGGTTAATGAAACTTGCTTAATGCCAAGGCTCTCCAGTAATGGGTATATGCGGTGATCAGCTTTTTTGTTCAATCCTGAACACCAAGTAGAGGTGGGCTGAAGCTGAACTGCAAGATGACCTGAGGCTATGTTTTGGGCACCCCTGCCTAATGCAAATAACTACACAAGTGAAATGTCAGCAGGAGGCACTTGACAAAAGAGGAGAAAAATTCTACAGGTGAAATAATTCCAGTTGCTAGGAATGAAAAAGAAAGTTATTTCAAGTCAGGAAGGGTAAGAGCAGCAGATCAGATACACTGGAACATCAAAATTTGTTTCTTGTCAACATCAGAGGTCTACGCAGCAGAGATACGATATTACCCCAAAGTCTCAGCATAAGTCTGCTATTTAAGGGATTGCATCCCCACACCACTTGTGAACCCCTCCCTGAGCATCAAGAGGTCTCTCTGGGCTGGTGCAGTCTTCCTGGAAACAAGGCCGAGCAGTAACGTGTAAAGAACCGTACACTATATTTGAAGAGGCATGCTACGGCCAAAGAGTACGAAGCTTTCCGTAGCATGTGAGGCTTAGCCTTTAGCACAACTTGTCCTGCCACAGGTCTATGTCACCAAAACCTAAGAAATATGCAAAAGAAAGGAAACAAGGGAAGAAAAAAAACAAAACTATCCGTTAGTAGAGAATAAAAAAAAGCTGATGAAGAAACTAAAAGAAGAGTGATGTTAAGTTCATTGGACTAGAAGGAAATACGTTGTTCCAATCTCCACTGAAGTCTTCTGTGACTTCAGTGGGCTTTGGATCAAGCCCTACATGTTTCAAAATGCTAATGCCATCACACAAAACATTAACACACTTTTTAAGTAAGCCTGTTAGAAATTTTCTGTTTTTATCAAAGTCGTATTGGATATGATTGAAAGGTTCACCTTTGTAGATGACCCCAAACTTATCTTAAGGTACTAGACTCAGAAATGTAGTATCAAGATTTTATTAGCATATTCTCCCCACGTTCTGGGGATTTCTATATATCCTTGCTAGAATTTGTGATGTAGTTTCCCAGCTGACCTCAAAGTTTGCCCTAAGATATTTACAATCAGTAGATTCAATGCATAAAATAGGAAATTAAACTGCTTTGATTGTATCTGCTTATTTACAACTATTGATGCCTAGAAAAGTTATGATAAGAGCATCAGGTAGAATAATGGCCCATTTTGAACACAGAATCCACCATTGAAAAAAGAAGGGCAGGGGGAAGCAAGGGAAACTGAGTAAAGAAACATGTCCTTAGTTGCCCCATGCCACACTTAATAGATAAAGCCTCAGCATTTCTAGAGCACAAAACGCATACCTTGCGTCCATTCTTCTGTGTTTCTTCAATAATCTTTTTCACTTCTTCAGCATAGGCACTTGCTGGATCTGGGTGGTCTTCCCTATATTTCCCTCTGTAGATATCTGGAGAAGGAGCCTGAAAAAAACAGTTTGGTGGTTTTTTTTTCTAAAGCCCATCCTTCTATGAAACATTAATTTAATTTCTATTGCTCTGCATTTTTGTCTTTCCATACAAATAGATAATAGGAGTTAGTACAGCCTGAATTTCTGCATGGAAATGCAAGAACGCTTACAGGAGCATACACTCAATCCAGCCCTGTGGTGTGTTCAACATTACTGGACACAACTGTTAAATAAGCCATCATCTACCTCATCCACCTTTTATGACTGTCCATCCTCTCCCCAAGATACACTACCGAGTCCTCATGCATCATCTTATTTCAGATTCTTGCAGAAAGAGCCATTTCTGCAACTGGAGAACAGGGTTTTCCAGCCTGCCGCTTCCCCTCCAGCATCCTAGTCGTGGTATGAATCTGGGTGACCTTCAAGCCTCTACAAATGGTTTTGGGACAGGTTCCATAAATAGGAGAAAGGAAGCGGTATAAAAAGGCGGATACTACTTTGGCAGTGTGGTTAACACAAAGAGGTCTAGAGAGGAAAGACCTGCTTGGTGTACATCTTTGGGCTGAGAGTGATACTTGTCTTTGTAAGATATGCAAGTTCAGGCTGAAAATCAAATGGTATCCCATGCCGTTGGGCACTCATGAGCTCTATACCCAGAGCTGTGTGAACTTGTGGGGTCTGCTTTTCCAGTTTTGGGAATTAAATTCAAAAGTCCTGCATATCTTCAGCCAAACCAATACAACAGATATTGGCAAATTTCTTCAAACTGTGACTCAGTAGCGCTATGAAAGAAATCAGCCTCACAGCTGAATACCCTCTTAGAAATCCAAAAGCAAACAATTTTGCTGTATCTAATCCACCGACAAAGAGAAAAGTGTGTATACTTTAGCATCAGCATAACGGAATGAAAGCATATTTACATCAGAAGTGGGTAATTCAATATGCTACATAACAGGCATAAAAATAACAAAAAGCAAAAAAGCCACACTTACCACATGCACAAACTCCTTCTTGCTGTCCTTTCCCAGCTGATTAAATTTATAGGGACTGATGTCAATCAGAGATGTAACATGGCCATGGTAAGCACTGCGTGAGTGTTAAATATCGAAGTCACTTTTGGTCAAATATACAGAAGAGCTAAATTTACAACTGTGCCCATAAATAGTCCAGAATAAGCAACTGTATCTGCAACACAGTAGCACTGTTTGCGAAGGGATCTTGATTTGATTTCCTCAGCATTTCTCTCAAAGACAATATGAAATTGCTGTTGACCTTAATTCACTGGAAAGGCTGAAACCAGGAGGTTTTCTTCTTGCATAAAATCAAGTGCCAGCATGGGGACAGACCAAGATGATGGCCCCTGGACTGCACTGCCTCTAAGGTGGCTGAAGGGGGACGGGGGGGTCCAGCGCCCTCATTTTCAACCAGTGGCCCCCACTCTGGCCATCCCAAGCTTTGCAAGCCAGACCCCAACGCCGCTGCAAAGACTCTACAGAGCGTGCACTGCATCAGAAGGGGGATTCTTCTGCGGCAACAGCACCACCACACCACTACCTGCCCTGAAAGCCCTACAGGCTAGACTGTTTGGCAGAAGCCACTTGCAGGATAAGGATGAATGTTATATAAAAGCTTTATATTGCAGAATATGCTATACTGCGGCCAGTTTGATTTAGAAATGAGAAACACAGCCTTTTGAACCTAAAGCATGTAGCAGCTCCACTCAGGGAATAAACACTTTCGTTCAGCCATAAACTTGAAGCAAAGTGAACCTCAAACCAAATCAAAGACCTGTCACAATCTCATAGCAGCACACACATAGGGTGGAGAGTGTGTTTTTGCATTCCTTTGTCTTCTTTACACCTTTCTACTAGCCAGTCAACAAAATCTGCCAATGGACACATAGAAGGGTGAGAAAGCCCACCCAGACTGGGATGGCAGCTATGGCAAGAGCCTACAGAGCCTTGGGACCTGGGCAAAGAAATACCCAGTGGTGTTTGGGAGGAGAAGACGTTGCAGTGAAACAGTGACAGAGCCAGCTCCATCCTCAGCCTCTCCTGACAGAAGCTACTGTCAGTGGCTCCAAATCTTGGCCACGTGAGTCAAGGAGGGCTAACAGGGATCCGAGAACAGCCAAGTCATCTTTGTGCCATTCAGATAGAGACATGTGCTCTTGCAGTTGCTCTGGCTGCACTTTCTAATCACAGCCTGAGAAGAAGATCCTCAGCTGAGGATCCTCAGAAGATCCCTACAGCTGCATCTAGGATAGAGAAACCCAGAGACACAGTCAGCCACCTTCCCCGTGGCTGATGGCCCTCCCAGTACCTCCTGATTTTGCAGCTGCTTGGCTTTGTGTGCAGACTGGTGTTCACTGGAGGAGAGCTGAGGATCAGTGCAGCACCACTACAGAGCTACAAGATCTTTCTTCTTGACCACTGAATATTTATTTGTACAGAAAGAAACGTGTCCGGCAGAGCATTCCAAAAGGAAAGCCCTTTTGCAGAGCAGCCCAGTGGCCAGACCACTCATTGATGTTTCAAACCAACATTCAAGTCTCTGGCCTGAACTGCCTTGGGATTCTGTATGCGAAATGCCCCGTAACAGGTGATTGACCTTCTGGGCTGACTGACAAGCTTATTTTTCAGAGGTCTTCAAAACTTGGGTTTATCCAAATGTGGAAAAGGGATTTCCTGACCTGTTCTAGTCTGAAAGCAACAGAGCTTTTCTTTCAGCCAGCAGTGGAGTACAAACAGCGGGGGGCTGCTGCGAAGCCACTTCTGAAGCAATGGCAGGAGCTGCTGGCTGCATTCACCTAAGCTCCTCTATGTACTTACTTTTCAAGGGTGATCACATCTTGGTGCCCGTGGTACTGCCGAGCCAGTCGTAAAGCTAGATCATTTGCTTCAGACCTGCATCAGAACAGACACAGCCACAGAAGAGTGAGGAAGGGCTTCCAATTAAAATGGTATTTTGACACAGAAGGGGAGGCACGGGACTAAAGGGTATCACAAATCGACACAGCAGGCTCTGTTACTATACAGATTACAATGCTAAGGTTGAGACTGCAAATGCCACGTCAGAGGGCAAAGAAAAAAAACCAGCTCTTTGTATAAACAAAGAGATGCTTTCTTTCCCTCCCCCAGTTTGCTTGTAGATATTTACATCCTCGTGGTGCAAATGACACCGCTTGGCAGCTGAGAGCGTGACGCAGCCGCAAACCCTCAAAAAGCAACAGCGTGCCAGCCCCATCTCCCACCCTCCACGAGGGCTCCTCCAGCCCCAGCGCTTGCACCATCGGGCAGCAGAGAACCCAAATCTGCTCCCCGGAGCAAGACTCACACTTCCAGCCCGGCCCGTGGCAGCCCCTCTGCTCCCTGCGGGCTGTCTGTTCTGGCAACGTCCCTGATCACGGACTAAGCGGACCACGTGAAGACTCATTTCCAAGGTCATATGTCAGTTTACAGCTAGCATTCACTAATCTGTACATAACGGTCACCAATTTGGAGTCTAGTTTGCTTTCCTTGCCTTCCCCCCCCCCTCTCTTTTTTGAACAGCATTCAGCAGATCAGTTCCATGTTTTGGCTCTCTTGCATTGAGCCATCACGCTAGATGTGACAGCTGCAAATAGGAAGGATCCTTCCATCAGTACTGGCAATATTTTCATGGCTTATTACTAAGTCCTACTTCGTAGGATTTGGACCTAGGTGATCTGAGCGTTCATCTCAAACGGGCCCAAAATAGTCTTAATGGGCAAAAAAAAAAAAAAAAAAAAAAAAAAAAAAAAAAAAAAAGAAGTAAATATTCAGACATACCCCGAGTTAACAAAATAGCAAACGGAGAGTTTCTCGGGCAGGGTGGCTGTGAGACGCTGCGCGTACTGAACAAGGTTGTCGTGCAGGAACCGGGAATTCGTGTTGAGAAGTTCCATCTGTTTCGTTGCAGCCTTTATCACGTACGGATGACTGTGGCCAACTAAAGAAGTAAATAATTAGTTATTACTAGCAAGCAGCCAGTTACTGAACCGCACAAGGGCATTCAGAGAAGCACTGTGAATATCATCACTGGGAAGAAGTGTGTTCTGATCCCTGCTAGAAGTGAGGGAACAGAAGCAGTCTGACAGGCTGAACTGCTTACCATGTGCAACGTTGTTGATACAGTCTAAGTATTTTTCTCCTTTCTCATCGAACATATATTGGCCCTGAGCACGCACTATCTTCAGAGGGTCCTTGGCAAAGAAAACTTTGCAGGAAGGCCTAAAAAAAAGAATAAAAATAAAATAACACCACTTTAGTTTTCTCAGTCGGTCCCCCTCCTTTGAGTGTTGAGGGGCTTGACGTTTTGCAGCTCCGGAGACAACTGCCTCCCTCTGCAAAGAGCCTGGGAGTGGTTTAGATGGTGGTGAAGGAGGGCACTTGCTGAAAATAAAAACAGCCCCCGGGCACCTCCCCAGGCCCGGAGGGAACGGAGGTACGGCTTCCATGAGGGTGTTTTCAAAGCATGACTGTCTGCAAGTGGTTTCACAGGAGCACAGGGACTGCCAGTCATTCCAGGTCCTTATATGTCCTGCTGCATTTCTAGGCTGTAGCTCTGTTTGTTTCCATGCCTTATGAACATGTATGGCCAATTAACTCGCTGGGAATAAAACTACGTTGTTAAGCATTGTTTTATACTATAGCCAAAAATTCATTGCGCAACGGATGACTGTACCGTATAGAGGTCACCTTCAAGAACAAAACACCAATGCCTTGCAAGCTTTACTATCAGAAGTGCTGAGCAGGTCCTAAAATCTCAGTCTCTCATCCTGGCTGCTTCGGATAAATCTTTAAAAGCGACTTTTTATAAGCACACAAATCGCACTGGCTTCCAGCAAAACTCAGGATCCTCGCAAAATTATTCAAAGTACTTTCTAAACACTCTTTTTTTTTTTTTTTCATTTCTTTTTCTTCCCCTCTTGGAGAACGTGACAGCTGTGTAATTAAGTTGAATGATATTACTAAGCAGAAGGAGAGTCTTCTGAATTTTTAGTAATGTTTATATGGCCTCAGATAAACACAGTCGTTTCCAGGTAACTCAGGCAGCGCTGCTAATGCATCCCTGTGGTCACGTATGTTAAGATTATGAACTTGTAAAGCCCAAATGTGAATCCTAGAAAGTGAAGGTGTTTACTGTCTCGTAGTTTCTAGCCCCGTTGCACAGATCTTTTTCTGACATCTTCAGCTGTTCCTCTGGTACACTTTAAAAGCAGTGAGTGCACATCAGCATCGGCCACTGCTTGCCTACAGTTGTTTCTTCTGTTCGGTGTCAGTCCCTGTCTGTGACAGTTTCATTTTGTTTCTCTAACACAGCCCAGTGCTGTAATCCCTGCACAGGCAAGAGTCCCTTAGCATTGAGCTGGCTCCTGAAGAGAAGTTTGTGTGCACGCTTCGTGAAGCCATAACTTTTATGAATCTTTAGCGAGCCTTTTATACATCCCACCCCTTTAGGACGCAATCAGCAAATAGCCAGCGCTGGCTTTAACAATCATCTGGACTTATTTTTCACTTGGAGACACCTACTGAAGCGGGAGGAAACGATAGAGCACGGGAACACAGCGGGATCAGAGACACGCAGAGACAGGACACGGCTCGGGGCTCAAGTGCCGGCAGCCTTCCTGAATCTCCCTCGCTTAGATACGGCTTCAGAAACCTCCTCAGCTTCACTTACCACATCTCTCTGCTTTTCAGGAGGATGCACAAAGCCCCCCACACAGCCCCGTCTCAGGGGTACCCCCGGGTACCCCAGTCTGGCCCCTGCCTGGCTTCGCTCCGGTGAAAAAAGACAGGTGGAAGCGGCATCCGATGGGCTGGGTTTTAATGATGGGCTATGTTTTAATGAAGCAGCCCCAAGACTTGGGGAGCTGAGGGGCTGGCAGGTCCTCTCCTTCTCTCCTTCCCCTCTCTCTGGTCGGGGCTGTGCCTGGCGGGGCTACGGGGGGGCTGCCCGACCCTCACCCCCTCTGCCCCCCCCCCG
>VXAK01015985.1:55224-68452 GCA_013399435.1 Arenaria interpres
CCAGTGCCCAGTACAGGGGGACCATCCCCTCCCGAGTCCTACTCACCACACTGTTCCTGACACAGGCCAGGATGCCGTTGGCCTTCTTGGCCACCTGGGCACACTGCTGGCTCCTGTTCAGCCCACAGTCGGTCAACACCCCCAGGTCCTTTTCTGCCAGGCAGCTCTCCAGGAGCACTCCTGCTCCTTCTCCTTGCCCTCGTAATGCTGTGGAATAAATCCTAGCAGCTATTTCTCCGTGACTTAGAGAATTATTAAAACAGAGATGAAGCGGGAGGTGTATTTGTTTTTTAACATAGTTTTCTCCACCCTGTTCCGTTTGCTTTCGGAACATTTTAATTGATATTTTTCCACACTTAAGGGTACCAGCAACTGGCAGCCTGACTCTGAATGATGACAAGGAGTAAGTATTTCTAAGAACTATTCAAAATACCCAAGTGAGGTGCCTTTCTCTCCTTATTTAACCGTTAAAGGAGTCACCGGGCCTCTGAAAAACAACGTATTGCTCATGCATGCTGAGAGGGGAACCCATTGCAGATGGTCAGTGGAAAATGACCTGCACTGAAGATCGGTTTCGGTACAGAAAGGTAAAGATGGACAAACCGTACCCGTCCACTCCTTCTCAGGGACAGCTGGCTGCTTGGGGTCGGCTCTGAAAGGGGACTGGTGTTGCCCACAGGTTGATGCAGCGACCGGTGCAGCAGGTCCCTGGGTCGGGCAGGGGCAGGGGGTGTTAATGGGGTACAAATAGGCCGAGGGGAAGGCAGAAAAGAGGAAGATTGTGTTACTGGCTGAGCCCCGTGGCAGCATCGCTTTCCAGAGGCATTTGCATGCTTGCTGAATAATGTTTGCTAAGAATGGTTTCAGTGCTGAGTGTCCCAGTGCGTTTGCGGCTCCAGACTTTTAAATGTTTTGGCATTCCCTTGTTTATTCTCTTTTAAAATGCTTTTGGATGCAACTGTTACTACTCGTTGGAACATGAATGCTTACCAGCTCCTTGTTTTGTTTTTAAATGGCAAATTTATTCTATACGCATCTTTCTGACGCAGGCTAATTGAGAACTAAGTGCTAGTTGATATTTTAGATTATTTTTTCCCCGTGCTCGTTTTTAAGAGTTTTACCTCAACCGGAATCGATCACCTCACAACAATCTAAGGGTGCCAAAGAGAAGAGAGCTCCTAAAAGCTTGCAAAAGTTGGCTCCGAGAGGGAGCAGCCAGACAGAGGGGACGCCGGTGAGAGCTCCCGGCTGCTCAGTTTAGATGTGGGCACCCGGAAAACTCAGTCAAGCTGTAACCTGCCCAGGCAAAAATAATCAGGGTGCTTATTAGTTATTTAACATTCTGTCTTGGTATAAGCACATGAAAAACCTGCGTCTTGGTTGGTGTGGCAGGAGCTGTGTCCACCTTCGATCTCAGAGACAAACTGAAGCAGCCTGAGCAGAGCTATGGCAGCAGGCTGTGATCTCCCTGCAGAGGTTTGTGTACAGTATTTTCCTGGACACCACAGGTCATGCCTGTATATATAGATATGTTTGCATGCATATATATTCCTCTCTATTCATATATTTATTTATATGTGCCTATAGACACATATATACATACACATATAAGGAGCATCCAAGCTCCAGGTTTTGAGCAAGAATCCAAACCCACTGCTTTTTTCTACAGCAGCCAGGAGGAGAGGAGAATGCCCGGTGAGTACTCTGTCTGGAAATTAGCAGGAGCCCAGAAAGAGAAAGCTAATTAGCTACCCTGGGAAGAGAGACTCTGCTTGCAGAGATATGACTTAAATATAAGAAGTTCCACCTAATCGTGAGGAGGAACGTTCTTGTTTTGATGGTGGCAGAGCCCTGGAAGAGGCTGCCCAGGGAGGTGGTGGAGTCTCCTTCTCTGGAGACATTCCAAACCCCCCTGGACACTTTCCTGTGCAACCTGCTCTGGGTGGACCTGCTTGGGCAGGGGGTTGGACTAGATGATCTCCAGAGGTCCCTTCCAACCCCATGTGATTCTGTGAAATGTTTTGGCATTCCCTTATTTATTCTCTTTTAAAATGCTTTTGGATGCAACTGTTACTACTCGTTGGAACATGAATGCTTACCAGCTCCTCGTTTTTGTTTTTAAACATTTCTTTGTGTGTGGTTATTGTAATTGAACCACTAGGTGAAGCTACGCGAGATGACGATATAAAAAGCCACTACTGTTTCATTTTGTTTTGACTTGTTAGAAACGCGTAGGGATTAGCACGTTTAGTAGGTCCACAAAGCAGAATTTGATCTGAGCAATGGCCGTTAAGTATTTAAAAATAAATAAATAAAATAGAGAGGGAGAAGCAGCAGGCATTTCACACCCGTCCCTGCGCGTGCTTTGGCGTGTCACAAAATTGTGAGGGAGGTACTGGGATAGGAGGGACCGCCAGAGGAAGGTTGTGACCCAGGACCGCAGTAGGATGTGAAGGCTACAGGATGCCGGATACCTGAGGTGTGGCTTTAGAGGGAGCGTGGTACCGAAAAACAGCAGTAAAAGGAGTGCACGGGAAATGGATGCCAGAGCACACCGGGTGTCACCAAACCCATAACGACGCTACCAAAACCACCCACCCTGCAGGCAGAGCGCTTACGGTGAGTCGGCTGAGATCAGAGTAGCTATGGCACCGAGAGGGATAAGAAGCGGGAATTATCCAAAACACACTTTGTATTTGTTTCTCGGCCGGAGAGCCGCCTCAGAACCACCTTCCCTCCCCTACAAAAGGAGAAGAAAGGAGAAAGCCGGAAAGAAGCCAAGGCCAAGAGTGACCGCGGCAAGAACAAGGACTTCTCCTGCGCGGCCGTGGCACAGCAGCCGTTGCTCTCGGCGTGGCTGGGCACGGTGAGCTGTAAGCACCTCATCTGAGAAAGGCAGCAAAGCTATTTTTAACCCCTCAAGAGTCTAAAACAGAGCTAGATAAGATTAACGGACATTTATGGAGATTACCAAGAGTTAAGAGTAGAGGTCAAACCCCCACGGTGCTCATTCTGTCTCTTAGCCTGGAGCGACTGCGTTTTTGAGGTGAAGGAAGGGGAAACCAATGGGGAGCGTTTTGTTTGGCTGAAATATTTTGGGATTTAGAAAACCTGAACATTTAAATAATGCTTTGAAGGGATTACAGCTGCTGCCCTATGTCTTATCTTAAAAACAACCCCCACAACCCTTTGTTCAAGGAGACTCCTGCAAAAATGAGTCTTTTTAGACGGGGGTGCTTGAAAATACACCATTTTGCAATAATTATTACGCTCCATCTTTTCTGAGCAAACTGGACTTGTGGTAAGACAGACCTTCACATTTTCCAGCTTGCGCCGTCTGCGTGACACTGCCCGCAGACATCTTTATTTCTCATCAGTTTAGGTTTATTTTTCACCTTCAGTATTAGAGAAAGGGGAGATTCTCAGCTTTATTTCTTTGGATCCTAGGGCGCCTGTGGACTTACCTAAGCAATAGCTTCCACTTCTGGTTAACACACGGATCCTTCCAGCTTTTCCAGAGCGAGGAAAGGCCCCGAGGTTTGCGGCAAAGCTTCTTCCTTCCTTCCTTTTGTGGACGCCCGCAGCCTGCGCTGCCTGTGTAGAAAAGATGACCGAATGGGCTTGACTTTGGAGGGAAAAGACATATTAAAAATAGGAAAAGTGAGGCTGTTTTTTTTTTTTAATTGCACGCTGTAGGAAGATGGAACATGTTGCAAAGACCCTGATTTTTGGGTGAATGTGAACCCCAACGGACACGACCTGCACGAGATTCCAAACTGCAGATTGGCACAACGCAGCACACGCTTCTCCCCACCCAGACAGATTAGAACAATTCTCTTTTTTTGCACCAACACTAAGAACTTTATAACTCTGCGAAATCAGCACCAATGGTTAAATTAATATTTTAATAATTACACACTTTTTTACATTATGAAAATAAATCATAAATAGTGTAAAAATAATTCTGAAGATCAACTTCTCACAAGAAAGAAACAAAACCCGAAGTACAAAACTGAAAGAAAACAAAACAGTATTCAACTGAAAAACAAGGAGAAATTTTAATAATAAAAACAAAAGCATGCTGTTTGATCGGGTTCAATTAAGTCAGGACCAGAGGCCACAAGAAAGTGGTAATTAATAACAAATTAAAATGGGTGATTAAAATCTTGCAATTCTTTACACTACTCGTCAAAAGAGGTCTCGTGACATATTTACAGTGCTAAGACACTCAAAATATTTCTAGTATTGATAATATGATACTGACCCATGTGTTTTTCCCCCCAAGCATTGTAATCCTTGCCAAATTACTTTTCTTTGTATTTTTATCTCTTCTACTCCATTTATGAGACCATTTGCAATACAAAAATAACGGCACATATAGATGAACTTAAAAAAGTAAAAAATACAAATAAAAATATATAATATTTTCCAAAGGAAAAAGTCAGATACATACATCTTAGTAACATTTTTAAAGTTGCGTGATATTTTCCCAAACATGTACAATAATATAAGAATATCCACATATATGTTAACAATATGTAAAACATTCTTCCACCAACCCAACTCTTCATAATACTTCAGAGAAGTGTGCAAGTACCAATGGTATCTGGGAAACTCATACAATTTCTTTCTTTTAAATAGAAACAAGTAAAACACTAACGGTCCCAGGTTAAGTTAAGGCCCCCTGTTTTCCAAAGAAAATTCCATTTCCAAGCAGCATTGATAATTGGATGCATTTAAAATTAAAATGAAACAAAAACCACACTCCAAATCCTTTTTTAAAATACAAACTCCACTCGTTTTGTGGAGTGTCTTTTCCAAATTCTGTCAGAAATTACGGTGGCAGGCACTTGTTTCTAACAGCATTTAATGAATCCAACCACCATGTAAAATACTTCAGTAACAGAGGGTGCAAGAAAACCTTCATTTGTACATTACAGCGACATTCAGATCCATAAAAGCAAGTTGCAGAAAGGAAAAAGTAAAAGAAAATCAAAAGCAGGTGTTAGTTTTAATTCTGGTCACTGAAACTGAGTCATGTTTTAGCAATGACTAAAAATTAGACTTTCTTTCGACCACTGTCTGTGCAGATATTGGTGTTTTGTGCGACTCTGCAGTGTGAGAATTTAGACCTCTCATTAGGTAAAACACAGAGTTTTAAAAATGCCATTTAGGATGGTCAAGCAGCAGAGATCAGGAAATTTAAAAAGAAAGGTCAACTTCCGCATGCCTTGAACATCATCATCATTTTTGAACGGACTGGGAGCATCTCTGCAGTTTGTGCTCACTGAAGTGGTCCTGATTTAGGCAAAACCCCACCGTCGAAGCTGATGGTCCTCCCTCCCCACGTAGCTACGCAGGGGCCCTGGGTCCTTCCTTCTGCACCTCCAAAGTGCCTCGCGAGGGAAGGATGGGTCGCTCTCCCTCTTCCGCTGGGGCAAGAGGCCAAGGGAAGGCCTCTTGGGGAGGCACGGCCAAGCGAAGAGCCCTGCACGGCTGCGCCCGCGCGTACCCTCCCGGTTCTGCAGCGGTCGGTGGGACAACTCTCTCTAAACCCTGACGGGATCCAGGATGGGAACCACATCTCCCGGCGCGGCCCCCAGCCTTACGCAGCACCACCTCCCCACGAGGACCAAAGGTCTGCTCCTCTCATTTGGGGTCTCATCGTCTCCTCCCGTGGCACAGCTGATGCTCGGGTGCGCTCCTCCCTTGAGCGTCACGCTCGATGGAGCCGACGCTAACTTTCCACACTGTACATCAGTCTTAAGAATTATCCCTTTTTAAACTCCATACACCTGTGCAGGTACATGGATTTGATCGTTCTGAAACTCACTCCTGCTACTTACATGGTACGCTGAAAGGATATACAAACAGCTGGATGAAGAGTGCCATTCTGCCTTGCTACGCTCTCAGAACGTGACATCAAAATCAGCAATAAATAAAAATATAAATCAAAAAAATACATTGTATCATTTTCCCATGAATTAACATTTCATGCTTTACCTCAGGAAAAAAAATAAAAAGGTGTCCGAAGCATCCTGAAAGAAAGATTCCCCACAGCTAATCTATGGATATGAAGACAAGGACCATGTATATCAGACATACTCCACACAGCGCTTGAAAGACTTGCTGCTTCTGCAGCAGGACCTCCGCACAACGCGCTTATAACACACGGGAGTAACAGATGATTACAAACCGTGGCATGAAACAACACTGAAAGCTCTCAAAGAAACAAGAATTAATCATACCTGAAAAAGTCAGGGATATAGAAACGGTGTAGACTCATACCACTACACATTTCTACAGCTGAAAAGACCAGTAGAGGAACTACCGTTCCTGTCACAAACTGAACAGAACAAACCATCCCTATTCGGAGGAATGCTGCTAAAAGATACAACACCACACCGGGGGTTCAAACCGTAGCTTTGCCGTCAAAAAAAATATATACGAGCACCAAAACCAGTTGTTTTCTAAACAAAATAAACATGTTGCAAGTCTTCACAGGGTGCTTTGCTTGATGAAATACTAAAGCCAATTCTTTTTTTTTCGTGTACTGAACGTGCCATTTTTCTAGATACTGCTAGGTTTCATTTCAATCAATCCTCGAGAAGCAAATATTAACGTCAAATCTACGTTCGTAGTTTAGCCTGTCAAATTAAAGTTTTTATCTGCTGTTCAGCCATGGTCATTTAAAAGGAACGAACCTCTAATGATATTGATCAACACAGAAGCTTTAAAAAGTTGTTAAATTATTTGGGAAAAAAAAAGAAAAAAAAAAGTATTCCTACCTGGTGGGAGTTAAATAAAGAAATTACAAGACCAAAAAGAATGTGAATAAAGGTGCTTAAGCGTTTCTTCAGCAGGGTGTCGGTGGCAGGGAGTTAAGGGAAAACTGAGTTTTGACTAACGCATAACAGTAGTGTCTATAATTATGTCCTGAATGAAGAAATCATGAGCTAAGGTTCTGCTACCTTTGTAAATGCATATAGAAATGGATGCTATGAGGACATTTTAAAAATATAGATATAGAAATTTTAAAAATATGAAAGTGCTTATGACAGCATGCATTTAATAGCTCTTTATCTTCTTGCTATTTCTTCAATGAGTTGTGTTTGTGGACACTCTCGATACGGAGTTGCTAAAACATCTAGCCAGATAATAAACATCCTACTTCATTTTGCATTTGAATGCTCTCAGGGACACTTAAAAAAATACTTCATCTTACTGTATGATTGCCAGTATTTGATATTTTATAAAAAAGGTCAACTTCTAGCCTTCACATCTATAATATATCTGGCCAAATGTGCCAAGTCAGGACATGGGCACAGATAGAAGACTCTTTCTGTTAGGTGGGCAGCTTGCTCCTCAGCCTGTTGGCTTTTGAGGTAGTGCTGCTTACACAAGCAGACTAGAACTGGCAAGTTGGAGGGCTACCACGGTCCTCCTCTTGTCCCCTTTCTGGAAAGTCCCTCGTTCACATTACTGCTGTAGCACTCCGATGATTAACAGTTTATATTCAGTCTATGCCATGTGAAGGCTTTGACTATTGTAATCCTGGTTATTCAAATAGATCAATATTCGCATCTCTGAAAACTTAAGCAAAGAAAACCATTTTTCCTCAACTCTGTGAACACTTTTTTATTTCTTACTATCGGAAAAATGGAATTGAGTAGTAAATATATATATATTCAGTATTTCTCTATATATAGCGTTGGAATTTTGTTTTTATTAGTAAGGTACTACTGGATGGAGGGCACTAAATTAATTTTTAGTCTTAAAAATCTACGGAAGACTTTCCTTCATGAAAAGCTTTTTTTGTCTCTGACATACCAAAATGACAATAAAGATTTAGCAAAGTGAAAGAGGGCATTATAGTGGCATCTCCATTGATCTGAGATTGCAAAGCAATACAGAAAGTGCAACCACAGCAGGTCCCCATCTTCACATGATTTAGAAATGATGGAGCAAGGAAAAAATGTGCATTCCGAGAAGGGCGAGGTGCCCACACATGGATGGAGACAGGCCGTCTTCCTCAACTTTAGCTTTGGTCTACATATGAAAGACAACTCTCAGAAAAGTAACTTCGAAAGTTCGTGATCATCCTGCTACACACTGGGAACGGGAGTGCTATAAAAAGAATTTCCATCTGCCAAAGATGGCACCATTTCTCATAAACTGGTCTCTCAAACTAACCACAGTGCACCATATGAAGACTCAAAACTGGAAAAAATACCTCGTGGCAAAAACTACAAATGTGCACAAATTTCAGTATTTCTAGCAATAAAAAAAAAAAAAAATCGGAGAAACAAAACTTTGCCAATGTTCCTCTAGAAAGCTACTCATCTGAACAGAAATGGATAAATATCGACACCTTTAACAACGTAATGTGATGACAAGCGTGCAGTGGTAATCACACAGACTTGTTTCTCTCCAATGTTTTTTGGGTAACAAAGTCCACTAAGTTCACTGTAACAGCAGAAAAAGAACAAGATGAATAAATCAGTCCATGAAACACAAAAATAAACTTTTTCTTTTTTAGACTTAAAGGCTTAAAGACTCTCAAATAAAAACTGTTAATACTGAAGCAAGATGAACACATGAAGGATTTTCTTCAATGCCATCATCACAAACGGTGAATAGATTACTGAAATGCATCCTTTGTGGCAACAGTTACGGGAAAAGGAAACAAAATGAACCAGAGCTTCCAAAATTCTGCACAGAAGTTCAGCTAGTGTTGTGTAATTTAAACTGAATCGCCTGAAAACCACACCATGGTACATACGTCTCTGGTCAGTTCCATTATCCTCCTCCTCTGGAGGATGTTCTGATTCATCCCTGCCTCAAGAATGCTTTTTCCTCCAGCAGTCCCAAAGTACAACATGCAGAGCACATACTCTGTCCATCCTTGAGTAAGGTCGAGAAGCTTCTGGTCTCAGGCGGTGTCTGCCATCAAATGATCTCTGCAGCACCTCTGTAACCTTTTCAAACAACCCACCGAGAAGTCTGGTTTCTTCTTCAAACTTCTTTCCTTCTCGATTAAGGACTCGACAGGGCCTATGGTGAATGTCTTCACGGCCGTGAGCAGTGCAAGGCAAACTGGTGCTGACAACAGGCGGGACCCTCTTTGATCAAAGGGGCCAGGTGACCCGCAAGACTGGAAGCCATCCACCTGCAGCTGGAACTCTATCCCCCAAAAATTCAAGGCCTCTCTCTATCCTCCTCTGGTTTATCTCTTTTTAGCAATAAGCCATGGTGTGACTCCCTTGAGATGACAAAAGGAAACGATTCAGAAGCTGGAATCAAGGTTCACCGTGAGCAGCCATTTAGCATGTGACGCGATCACACAACAAGCGTGTTTGGCACACAAACTCATGCTTTTAGTCCACACAAGCAGATACGGTGGCACGGAACAGTGAAGTGTTTAAGATGGACATGGAAGCCAAGTCAGTAAACTCCAACGGCAGCTGGTACAGTACATTTCATAGCATTTTGCTCTTATTTGGTCACAATTTCTTGTAAACTAGTTCATGGCACTCATTGTCCATGCAGGTCCACAAGCCAAAATATAAGAATTTACAGAAATAATCAGATTTCTATTATTGATCGTTGTATCGAGATCTTTCTCGTTAGAGAGAGAATCTTTGCAGGTTTACCCTGCAGTTATACTATCATCTAACTGCAGACGTAAGTGAAAAAAAGATGTACACACGGACTATTGCAAACAAGTAGAAGCAGCTACATGTAAACATATCTCAGACTTGTAAAATAAAATTTTCAGTTTTCAACTATAAATACAAAAAGTGGAGCACTATATACACAACTTCATGCTCGTAAGGTTAGATTCATCACTGCAGAGACAAAAAGAGATACAGATTAACCAAATTAGTAAACCAGTATTTCAGATTTCTATCCTAAATACACAGATATGGCAGAGTTGCACATTCAGACGGGTATTTCCTCCGCACCGGCTATTCTTCAGGGATAAATGCATGCAGGAGGTCACTTATGCTTTGTTTTCTAATGTAATATATGCCAGTATCCCTCCACCTACATTATTCTGAATACTCCGTTTTTAAATCTAGCGCTGTCTAGGTGAAATCTTTACTAAAATAATGTTGCCAGTTAAAATTAGCATACATAATAACCAGGAGAATGGATTGAAGATAGAAAGGTAAGGCAAAGACAAGGGCAGGATGCACTGGTCTTCTAGGTATCCCAGAAAAATAATAACATAATAGATCAATATAAATACTTGATAAAAATGCCACATCCATGAGCTTTTATAAAGAATGGGAAGCAGTGATCACGTGCAGAAACCAAAGGATGTATGGCACTTCATATGAAAGAGAAAAGTCTTGGACTTTCCAGAAGTCTAACGCCAACTGTTCCTGAGGCAGTACCTATCTTACAGCCTCTTACATGTATTACAACCTCATCACACCAACTACTGTCTTGGAGAGGTCTCATTTTGTGTAGCTGCATGTATCTGTCTAACAGGCTCTGAAGTACATCCTGCTACTGTGACAGGCTCCTCTCTGTGCCAAGGACGTACTGCCCCTGGAAAGAAAAACCTCTGCCCATCCTACCTTTTGCCAACAGCCGGGCATTGGTAATCCATCGGGACCCTGTTTCAATGGGAGGAGGGGAAAAACAAAAAAAGACATAGTTAAGTTTGATAGGACAGATATTCCATCAATTATCTGCTAGAACAGCTGAAGCAGCTCTGACTTTTTATCTAATAAGTAGCAACCAGTGCCTAACTTACTTCCTCTCTCGGCCTCAAGGTGAAGGAAAAGCCAAAGGAGAGGTTTACACTGCAAATACATACGTGCGCCTCTCTGCCATAAAGATGTGCTTTTCCCTAAATCATTAGAACATCTTCATCAGTTTCTTATTGCTGTTAGAGCTCAGGCTGCATATTATTTTAAATATAATCTGTTATTCACAACAATCTGTAGCTGAATGTACAAGATCAATGAGAAAAAATATATTATCACTTTTATCTGGAGGGTATTGCATTTTATGGGTCCCTAATATAAAGTTAACCCGGAAAGAAAGACTCAAATTTGAGTGGGATCTTTTCTGTTCGCTTTTCATTCTTAGCTTTTGAATGAAGCAGCAAAAACTCAAGGCCTGAACATACCTCAAGTGGCACCGTGGAAGAAAACATCGGGGGTGGGAGCAGGACAGTAGAGCAGCGCTATTTCATCACTTGGATAATGCAGGTATCTAATTTCTTCTTATATTACTGACAGTCACTCCATTTCTTTTCTGCCACCACCCTACTTTCACAGATCTCCGTGCATCCAGTAAGATCACGGACAACTTTTGACCACAGTCATACTGGTGTTCATGGAACTAATTGCAATTTATGTGGCTACACAGGGCTTAGCCAAAGAGTTACACGCTCATAATTAGGAGTGCATATCATGTCACTCGACTATATAGAAGAAGAAAAAAGATCAGGCCTTGACATTTTTTAGAATATAGAATAACAATGATTATTATGTGAATTTACAGGTGAAGATAGTGGTTAATGAGAATTTTTTGAATGTGCTTGCATGTAATCTGATGGGACCGGCTTGCTGCCTCAAGCTACAAACAGTGCTGTTTGCTTAGCAGCTTATTCTATGAACAGAACACTTTTCAGCCACCAGGGATTGTCAGTGAATCTCCAGACAGAAATGATAATACACAGACAGAGAAACATTTTAAAATTACAGCAGCATGCTTGATTATCCCCAACAAAATATGAGATATGGTTACCATTAATTGGAAGCAAACAAAATGGACTATGGAATAATCTTAATGGGCTATGTATTTAAGATTAAAATCCATTGACTTCAAATTAGAAGTGCTGTAGCTGAAATAAATTCTACTTAATTTAACATTCGTCTTAGAGAACCGTGCTTAACCACCAAACAGTATCAGAACATGCAGATCAAATTTTACTGCGAACAATTAAGAAAGAAAATCTTCCCTGTATCTTTAGGAAATGTGTATGTACTGTTTATCTTTTTATTATTTATTTTTTTAAATGGAAAAGAGTTTAAACTTACTTTGCCATTAAATAAAAGTCACTGTTGCCAGATTGGTACAAGGGAGAGGGTCAACAGGTAGCATTTTAGTATAGGTGGGAACTTGAATTCATGCTAACATAGGGTGGGGAGTGTTGTGTGTATTCCAGGAAGGTAAGTTCCAAGGGTAAGACCATTAAGTTGAAGACGTTAAATAACAAAGACAGTGAGGGTTTGGGCTGCAGACCGTTATCTTCTTACAAACCTCAGGTAAGCTTTTTGTTTCCAGATCTGTTTGAATAATATCCGATGAACAGGCCAGACACGTAACGTATTACTTGTGTAAGGTCTGGGAGATTGGGCTCCAGCTTGGCTTACTGGAAACCTACGACTTGATTTTTTGCAATAATATTTGCATCATTCTGTACGTGACTCATTTTGGCCAAATTCTGAAAACATGCACCCAAGACTGTATGGGTCGCCCAGGGTGCAGCGTAGCTCTGGGAGAGGGTATGTGAGGAACTGAGCCAGTGCAGACAGAAGTCATCAGACTTGATTAGAGGTGGACATTGTGCTGGATTTCTACAAAGACTTTCGCTCAGGGTGAGTAAGGCAATAGGTATTTTGTGAGGAAAATAACAAACAAACGATTCTGAGGGAAAATGTAGGAAGGACACAAACTTATAAATCGCCATGTGATGTGGGAGCAAACTGCTGAGAGTTAGGTTTGAGGTGTCGACAAAAACGTGTGTTCTCTCATTGCGGTTATGATCACTGAAGCAGCTGGTTTGTTCATGCACATGCACGTGTTACGTGAATAATGTAAAGTCAGCTCAAAAAAACCATTACTTTACATTGAGAATGGCTGACTACAAACAAAGGAACTGCATGCAGGGTTGGTAGGAAAGAGAAATACTGTACCAATTGGCAAGGGGCATCCAGCCCATCCAGGCCAGGCTGGCCTGGCTCCCCTTTTTCCCCCTTAATTCCACGGAATCCCTGTTTGTAAAGATTAACTTGCAATGTTACTGTCAAGGAAATGCCTTCAGTATTGACTTAGCTGGAGGTAACAAATAACAACGGAGAGGCGAGAGGAGCAAGCTGACCGCCGGGCTGTGATTTTAACCTGTGGGGCACTGACTCTGGCACATCTCAAATTTGATTCCTTTGGCTTGAAGTGCCACAGGCAGAAAATAATGAAAAAAAAAAAA